>VSDK01005220.1:253911-275906 GCA_009767595.1 Symbiodinium kawagutii | reverse complement strand
CAGGAATGCTTACACAGGTATACCGACCGGTAGACAAAGCACAGGTACGCAGTACTACCACGCACATATGTAGATGTTAGGGACACATGAATGTATATGATGTATCTATAAATGTCAATGTAGAAGTAAGAGAAATGTGGTGTAATATGCTGTATGGGACACAGTTCCAGGTGACCGAGGGTTGCCGTCAGGTCAGCTGAAAAGACCATCGGCAAAGAAAGGACGCCTGACAGGTTTGGAGAGCAGTGACTTGAGTTTCAGACGCATCTAACTGGGGCTTTCGCCATAGGGAAGCGCCAAAGGGTTTCGCCATTGGCTTATTACTCTAATGGTTATGAAACTGGATGATGTCACTGGGGGGTTGCTCACTATGAACTGAGACACTCAATACTTTATTCAGTATCCCCTATTCTTAACAAGTAAACAACCACCAGATATCAACCCGTTGCATCCATTTGTATATAACCAATCAACCGATTCAAGAAAAACGAAGTCGAAATTCCATTGGTATTTTCACATCAATACTTCTCATTCCCACGAAGAAAATTCAGAAATTGTAGGCCGTGACGCCAGGCCAACAGTAGCATGGCTTATAGCTTTTTTTTGGTTGGTTAGAATGGCTTATGCCTATGTGGTGAATAGCTTGCCATTGGGTTGTTCAAATGGTCTATAGTAATATTGTTCAATCATGGGCATATTCATCACATTTCAGAGCAGAAACCACATTTTAGGGTGTCTTCTCATTTATGCATTCACATATTTGGAAAACATCATGACTCTATAATCCCAGTATGCAGTCTAGTGTGAAGCATAAGTGACCATGACCATGAGATGATCCTGCAATCCAGAGAGCCTTCGGCGTTTACGCCAGGCTCAACTTCCAAGCGCCCTGCGAGCTCAAAGAAACCGCTTCGGGAAGACCACGTTCTGCCATTGAAAGGAGCCATGTGGGATGGATCCCCCAACGGGCCTTCCAACGGGTCCCACAACAGGTCCCCCAACGGGTCCCCCAACGGGTCCCAGTGATTTGTTTCGATGCTTGGTACTGGTCTCTGCAATTTGGGCCCGCAATTTACAGAGCAGAATAGTCTCTGTGATGTTGTTTGCTCGATCTTTTGGTCGTGTAGGTATTGATCCATACCCGATTGATCGTAGGGTGATCATGTCGCCACTGAGTCTTGAAAATATTACTGCACCAATCTAATTTGATTGTTCATGTTGATAGCCAAGATTTTGCTGGTTCAGTCAGACCTATAGTTGACAAGGCCCTTTTACATGTCAATATGTGTATGTTCTTACGACATATGCACACGTAAATAGGTGTGCATGACGAGTCAACAAGAAGGGTTCCCCAAGTGGATACCATTTTTGATATGGGGGTCTCTCAAAATAGGGGTACCCAAAAATGGTTGGGTCATTACCAAAATTGTTCTTAAACTAGAAAAAGTGAGGGGTTACCCCTATTTTGAGAAACCCCAATATGTGTGGAAACAGCAGAAAAAAGCACTACAATGGTTATGACACTGTCACATTCCTGACATGAATGGAATATCAGAGGGAGTCTTCTTTACAAATATCTACATATATCTATGTATATATTCTATTTCTATCCCAAAGACATAATTTCTGGGTGTAAATGAAATTATTCGGCGAATGTATTTCCGTTATTACCATTGGTACCATTGTCATTGCCATCATTTTCATGTTGATACTCTTTTCATGCTGGCAATTTCTGGTAATCAGCAAAGTAGAAGCTGAACTATTTCCTTTGCCAAAAATCGATTCATCTCTGTTGATTTTTTGCCAATGAATCATGAATCAAAGCAGAAAACTTTGCAGTCCATCTGTGAGGCGGCGCCAAGCGAAGGGCTGCCAAGCCCCGTAGTCCCTCGCTACGAGGTGCCAACGGTGAAGGATGAAGCAGTTGGCTTTTCATGGGGTCCATGGATGTCCATGGGAAGTAAACTGCATCCTACCACCAAACATAAAGATCTCTGCTTGACCGGACCTAGGCATGCGGTGTAGTCAAACTGATCAGACGCATTGCGATCCGAGTACACCAAAATCTTCAACTTAGAATTCAAGAATCTCAAGAAACATATCCTGTTTCAATTCTGTTTCTATCTTATTTGGCCCGAAGTGCGAGTCCAAAATGGCCCGGAAACCGCTGAGAAAGTTCCTGGTGCCAGGCATCGTAGCCGCTCTGTCCAAAGTGATCGAGTTCTCCAAAACATTTCGGAAGGTCTCCACGGGCGGGTCATCGTGGTAAGCTGCCAGCTTGAAGCGAGCCCAGCATCAGCAGCCAGCACTGCGAAGCATTTTCAACCCAACAGTATGGTGGTTTCTCAGCGAATAATATGGTTCTAAGCATGAATAATGGATAAATCATAGGGGATAACAAACATGAAATATAGGGGGATATGGCAACTACATGGTGGTTTCGACCCAGCCAGTTTGGGAACTCAAAGCTATGGTTGGTTTATCAAGAATGATGATTCATATTAGATGATTTTGGGATACCCCTAATTTGAGAAACCGCGGTATGAATCATCCATCAACCTCTGTAAACCATCAGTCATAGCCATAGAATATCTCAACTATCCACGGTCAAACATCCCCCATTGGGCAAGCACCTTTCGGCAGCTTGGCCAAGCTGAGCTTCAGCTCATAGGTGCTCTACATCATGCGTGGCCCCCCTGCGTCTGGGAAGAGCAGCGTTGCACGGTTGTTGCTACAGAAGCACCTCCGAGCACAAGGTCATCGTTGGGGGTCCCCGGTGGCAGTGATGAATCATGGCTTGCCCGGTTGATGAAGGATGATGAGTCGGTACATGGTCAGCATTCATCATCATTTTTGTTGTCATTCCAACTTTTGGAGTTTTGCTACCCAGATTAAAGATCAGGTTTTCAAATCATGATGCTTGATCACTGGTCAACGAATAGTTCACACTGGTTTCTGGTCAATTTGCGAACCGCCGTCACCGTTCCACCGATTGGTCCGAGGCTGGAACCCTTTGGAGCCAGGCCAGCAGCTGGGTCGTCGCGATGTGGCGATGTGGATCCCCCCGGTGGTAAACCCACGCACCGACGATATGTACGAATGGTATACTCCCAAGAAATGATAAGTTCTTCGGAAAATGATCAGCCTCGCAGGGCTTGACTCACATGCATTGTAGTTGCTGAAGCGGGGGGATGAAGTGAGGCCTCCAAGCAAGTGGTTTTTTCAGTGAGCTACTCAGCCCTGTCGAAATCCAGGTTTCAGTGGTCATCTTGACAAGAAAAGTTAGCTTGAGAGATCCACATAAATTCTTTACCGCGTGCGTTTCCTTCGCTGAGAACGCACGTCAGGCGCTGCCTTCTCGCCCACCTGTCGAGCATTCATTTGTTCGACAGATGACTACTTCACAGAAGTTGATGAGGAGGGATGTCCATGCCCCAGCACTGGGGTTCGAGGCGGGACACCCTGTTTGAGTGGAGGCAGCAAGGTGCTTAGGGGTGACATATTTCAGAAGTGTCTTGGCGTATCAAAGCGGCTTTACCCTCTTGAATGTTGTACGGTAAGATGGACTTGAAACTTCTCAGAGCACTGATACGCTACCTGTCAAGTGCTACCCCAACACCGTGCTACCCTCTTACAGAGGGTGAGGATTGAATTCCAGAGCTGCAAACATCGGACACTTTGATGCCTCCTTGCTTCTTAGTGCAGCGCTTGTAGATCCTGCTGGTGATTCCACAATGTGGGTGGATATGCTGACACATGTGAGTCAGGGCTCCAACCTTTTGAAGCGAATTTACACATAGCTTTGATTTCCCACCGGCTGCCATTGTGGCCCATGGTGCTCACAACATCATTTGGACCCGTTCATGACATATGTCTTCGTCTTGTTACTGTTCCAGGTAGCTGCCAGTGTAGCAGCACGCACGGTGGCGGCAGCACTCGTTTTCTCACACAGAGTTGGTAGCCAGGTTTTCTGCACCCGGCGCTGACAGAAGGACTCGGCAATGAATCCTGGGGAGCCACTGACCTTAGGACCAACAAGCATTGACCGTTGTCAAACATTCCAAAGCACTCGTGGACCAGCCGGTGTTTATTTGTAGATGTATTGATGTATGTATATATCTAATTATATATAAAGATGTACACATATAGATGTGATATATAACAACACATTCATATGCCAGATGCGTTGGCCCTCACCAGGGCCCTTCCATGGCTGGATCTTAGGCAGCCTCTATGACTTCCAGCCGCAGCGGCTTCGGGAATTGCATGAGAAAAACCAGCGGAGATGCCGGGACGCCATGGAGTAACTGGGCAGCATCGAAGCAGTTGCTGGTTGATGGTGATCTCAAACATGACTATTTCTAGTGCTTGATGGTTAATAATAGTGGTTGATAGATGATAATCTTTGGTCAATCGTGGTTGATGGTTCATTGTATCTGTGATAGTGGTTGATCGTGGTTGATGGTTAAGACTATTGTAGTTCATTGGTAATGTGGGTTCACATTGTTGACAACCCTTCGAGATGGTAGCGATCAAACATGATGAAAACTCGGTCAACAATTCATCAACAACGGTTCGTACCTGTTAATTGATGACCAGTAAGAAATCTTTGATGGTTGAAATTGTTGATTAGCACTGCAATGGTTAACAAATGTAGTGGTTTGAATTCATGGTTTAGGCAGGTCAAAGATATAACCGGAATTAGTAGCCAAAGTTTTTGACAATCTACACATTGTCCATATATGTTGTACGCTAACGACTGGCCTCCCAATCATCAGCGTTTTGGGCATGGTTTGGGTACCTCATTGTTTAGGTCTATCATTCGTGCAGCCTGAAAAGTCGTGCAATTCCTGCACTAAAAGAGGTCTAGCAGCATGGGACGAACTGCTTGGTCTTTTTTTCCCTGGTCTCCCTTTCTCTCCCTGTCTCTCTGGCTCTCTCTCCCTCTCTCCGTGTAGAACTTTTATACAGATACGTACATCTAATCAAATGGCATGCTCATGGGTGTACGTCTACGCATGAGTTTATACACAGACACAGTGACACAATGCATAGATTTTTGTATTAGCGTTTCACTGACAATATGCAGACGATACAGTCCTGGCAGCCCGCAGCCTTCAAGGGGGCTGCCATGTACTCCAACGCTCTACAGTTCTTCTTTCAAAAGCACACGGCTGCTTTGCTTGTACGAAAGGAATTGGTTCAGTTCACTGATGTCTTTCGATTGAAAGTATGAATTGACCGGAGCAAACATCACACATCAAAAGCAAAGCTCGACAAGGATCCATCATCGAAGAGGTGACGAAACCGGATGTGGTTAGCCACCCAAGCCATTTCTCCTCCAAGGCTCTGTAGAACTCCCTTGTTCGTGGACAATACCAATATTGTGTCAAGCTCAGCTGGCTCAGTCCGCTTGATCTGGTCCCATCGTCCCGGGGTCCCGAAACTGCTGGTTTTGACTGGCAACCTACGCCTTGCTGATTCCTCGTGCTCCTGTGAGCTTGCCGAAGAGTAAAGGAAAAGATCAGGGAGTAGAAGACAGAAACTGAATCCCGCTGATCAAGACCTCAGGAAAACCAAGTGTCGCAAGCACACCAGAATTTTCGGGGTCAAACACATTTGGTGTAACAAATGGATGATCATGTTCTTTCTGGGAGTCCAACACAACTGTCCTACGGCAGAAAAGTCGTTGCTGTACGGAAATGCGATGCGATGAAGTCGACAGGTGCGGCATGTTGTCTCCTGAAATCCAAAAAACAAAACAATCTGAATTCAATCTAAACTGCTGCCAAGGCCTTAAACTTTGAAATACTTTAAGACCTTGAGTCGTCAAAACTCTTGTAGTATGGTGGCAGTTCGTAGGATCCTATGCGGGGGCTGCCCCGTTTGCTAATGCCTTCCGTGGTAAAGACTCCGAAAGGTGCCCTCTAAAAGATACAGATTGCCTCAACCGTTCAAGCCGATCTTTTTTGGAAACATCGGAGATTCTATGTAACTTTTACACAAACAAAAGCAATCATTTCAAACCATCATATCAATATTTCTGCACCACTTAAGCATCAGCATTAGTGAGTAAGCTTCGTTCGAAAGCAGTCGTGCTCGGGCTTGGAGTTATCCACTGGCACTGAGGAACTTTGGGAGATGTCGGAGTACGTGAAGCTGGCTGTATCTTGGTTGAAGAATCAGAAGGAGCAGAAACCCTTTCAATCTATCAAGGAGAGTGGTTGGTCAGGAACAATCATTGATACGGATTATAACCAAGGAAACTGGTCATGTTTCATGAACAACTGGCTGTTATTGTTATGATATGCCGATAATAGTCATAATGATAATTGCCTTTTAATTGACCCAAAAATATCGATCATGTGAGTGGTTCGTTTTTGATTGATGATAGCCAGTCACATGGGACAAGTGCAGGATTTTGGAACTGGCTCCGATGCTAAATTTTGATGTCCATTTTTTCTGAAAGCTGGAGATTTAGTTTTCCAGATTTCAAAAGAACTCTTCATTTCTATCATTCCCTTTTTTCAGATTATTGATTGATATTTCTTCTGGTTTCCAAAAACCATAGTGCAGAGAAAAATGATAGGAGCTACTCGATATGTGTAGCCCAGGAGGAGTTTCAGTATGCCGTCATGCGACTTGGTGGCAGTTCTCTTGGCTTGTTGGGACAACGAGGAAGCAGGGGTTTCTGACACCAATTTTTCGGTGAGTGAATTACAAGTTGAGAAGCAAGCAACAAACTTCTTTCTATTCTTGTATTGTTTGCAAGAGGCAAATCCTTGGAATTGTACATCACATAGGATATATATTCATACATGTACAGTCTTTGAAATGTAAAAGGGCATTTGGAGATACAGGATAGAAATTCCATTCAATGGCGGGAATCTCAGGAATACTGTGAACGGGCAGCACTTCATAATACTTTGAAGTCGGTTTATCTTGGAAGCAATGGGTCAGCCCGTTTTCAAAGTGATCCTCTTCACATCCAATGCCAGGTAAAATTCTGCGTTCGAAAACAGCTATCCTCAAGTCATGGGCCTTTTTAATCCTCTAAACTGGAATCTTATTATTTTTTCCATGTGTTTTACGGAGAATTGGGATGATTTTGTACTTCCATCACCCCAGGATCGTCTACCGTTGACAATTGAAACCCTCTCAGTAGTGAGAGAATTGCATAGGAACTGCTTGGACGATCATCTCACTGGTGGTTATGAGCCCTTAATAGCTGGCATAGCCCCAGCTACGGGACACAGCATGATTACTAGCCACCTCCATGCTGTGCATCATCCGGGTCTCTTCAACCATTTGATCCCTTTCAGGCAGCGGTGACTCACCCAGGCTGTGTCTACATGTCCAAAATTTGGTTGTCCCATTGGAGATGAACTTTGCTTGGTCGGGAAATCTTCGATGCACATGTTTGGCACATAAAAGGAAACCATAGCATCATTCTCGCAACTTTTTATTCTCATTGCGACCCTTTGTCGCACTTTTATACTGTCTGATTGTTGACGATTGCCTATCAACCATAATTATCGATAGTCGTATAAACCACCACTAGTGACAACTCCCATATAAAAAAATATTCAAATCACAGTCAGCCATTCTTCACCAATCAATGTTGGTTTTGATTGATTGGTGTCAAACCATTAACCATCAACGAGCTTCTGAAGCGTTTGTTAACCACCAGGCAGCCAAGCATGGGGGGGCCCCGGGCAGCACCGGGCAGCTCCCGAGGATCATTGGCGCAGAGCAGCTGGGTCCGGGCGCTCTGGATTTGGAGGTGCTGCAGACGCGAAGTGCGCCGAGCCGCCAGGACGAGCTGGGCTGAAGGATCAGCCGCCAAAGGTCTGGTGTTCGATGATGGTTTGTTAATGGTTCATTGATGATGATGATGATGATGATGATGATGATGAAGAAGAAGAAGAAGAAGAAAAGTGTCTTAATGATGGAAGTTTGATGCTTCAATGATTGAACACGATAGATTTTCGATGGTCACATGACGGTTGAGGGCTCCGAGATGGGATCCATAGTTTGAAGGCCCAAAGTTCTTTGTGTTGCGCTGTGGGGGCTCAGGGGATTGCAGTGCTCCAGGGTTTGCTTCGTTGTGACGAGAGGTTGGGGGGTTGACGGGAAGATCGGCGCCTGGCTCATCTGGTGACATAGCTCCCCTGACTTCCCCTGGCGCGCCTTAGTTCCAAGGGCCCAAGACCCGGACTTCCTCAAGGACTTCCATCACTGGGGAAAGCTTTTCTCTGACATGTAGAAATTTTCTGCTGTTGGGGATGGGGAGGAAACTGGACGAGCTGATGGCAAAGTCATTCCATCAAGCACACTGGAGCGGATGATTCAAAGAATCCTAGCTGCAACTCTCGGTTTCGCAGGTCGAGTCTATGAACTGTTCGCTGGTTGGCAGGCTGGTTGGTCAGACCGGATCATGAGTCTGCCTGGCATTTAGCTCGTTTGTTTAAATGCCACTTTGTCCTGGTATTGCCTATCGATTTGAAGTTACCATAGGATGCTCCCTTTACCAAATTGTCACTCGCTTGCAGCAACAATCGTTGAAGCTAGAATGATAAGTAATGCAAATTGGTCTCACGAATTCAGGTTCGATCATCGTGACGTGTTACGTGGCTGGACTGGTTGGGCGTTCGGGTGACTAGTTGATTAGACAATGAAGTTTGCTATGAGCGTTTCAGCTTGAAACCTCTAGTCTATGCCTTCCTTCGACTAAAATGACCAGTGGCAAGGTGCTGAGCTTCTAGATGGTGTACTGACAGTAGATTTGAAACCGAACAGCACGGGACTCTAGTTTTGACCTATCGATTGGATGTGTACCATGGGGCATCGATAGACTTCATCGGAAATCTACAATGCCATAGTGGCTCAGAAGCAGACGACATGAGGGTTCATTGCACCCTTGCTTACCGTCCCAAGAATGGGGAAATCTTCATGCATTTGGTGGTTTCTCTAGGAGGACCCCCAAGTCATCCAGTTTTTATCAACCATCTACATATATAGTAATTAATTAACCGAGCATAGCTTTGGGGGTTCCTTAAATTGAGAAACACCCATATAGTAGCTGTTCAACCATCATTCTTGGTGATGTCCAGTACTATTTGCCGCTGTTATCTCCTATAAAGCATTGAGAAACCACCATTTTTGTGAGGTTTCACTGGACTTGCCGGCTCAGGATATGAGCCATTGCCTTTGGAGATTCAAGGCCGGGGTCCAGCCGGTTGCGCGGAGAATTTTTCCTGGCTAAGAATGGTCAATAAGAGCTGTTTCAGGGGGTAAATCATTGCCAATAAACAGATGTGTATGGTGTAATCATATGCTATATATATATTATATGTATGTGTGGATAATAAGAATAGCAATAGCAATGGTGATAATAATGATAATAATGATGATAGCAATGATAGCAATGATGATAAATGATAACAATAATAATGACGAAATAATAATAGTTGGTTAATGGTTGTATGTACATATATATATATATATATATATATGCGTATGCACTGGTTGAATCATGTCTACAATGTTTGATG
Source organism: Symbiodinium kawagutii (assembly GCA_009767595.1). Lineage (NCBI taxonomy): Eukaryota > Dinophyceae > Suessiales > Symbiodiniaceae > Symbiodinium > Symbiodinium kawagutii. Next base: position 266,352 of record VSDK01005220.1, on the reverse strand, counting down.
GTATCCCGCTTTTGACCCATTTCCAGAGCCTTACCGTGAACCAGACTCTTCGTGAGCTACTAACATTGCGGGAAGCTTCCCGCAGTTTGCGGGTACATGATGGCGAGTTGTGCCCTGCGGCCCTTGGCTGGAATTCACCACCACAGAGACTCGATAGTGAAAGACTATGCAAGACCCTGTGTTTGAGAGCGTTGCTCAGCATCTATGGTTGCTCCAAAGCCATTCCTGCGCTGAAATGCTTGAAAAGCAATGAAGTTCAGACCCTCTCCACTTGCTCCGCGTTTAGAGGGTGCTAACTGGGACAGTTCGCAAGTGTACCAAAGAATTCAGCAGCTTTCCGAGCCTGAAAGTGAACACAGTGAACAAAGTGAATAGAGTGAACATTCTAAAGAAGTTGAAACAAGAAAAGGAAACACGTCGACAAGAAGTTACGTGGAAACGTCCACAAATCTACGGACAAATGGTGCGCATGAGGATGTGCTCCGCCCCCACAGGCGTCCGATTTTGGAGCGCTGCCCAACTGGAAGCCCTGAAGAGTGCAAAGCCAAAGCCAAGGCGCATGGCTCGCGGAGCCAACGGAGGATTCCCAAGTGATCACAGGATGGATTGAAGTGATGAAGTGTGGATTAGTGATGAAGTGATGCAGTGATGATTACATGGAACAGATTGGTTGATAGGTTTGGTGATGATATTTTATGCCATAGGTTCGACCATACGACCAATGCTTGACGAGATTTGTCCGTGGTCCTGAGTTTCATTGTCCACGAGTCAAGTTTTGAGAGGTTGATCAGCAAGTAGCACTGGGCAGTGGTGCCATGGTGGCAATCAAGTGTCCTGCCAGTCCAAACCTGCTTCCTACTTGGAAGGATATGTGGATGCCTAGAACGGCTCCGAATCTCTCCGGCCCAACTGCCAGTCAGAATCTTACGCACGCGGATATTGCGTATGGATCATTGACCAGTACATAGCCATTTTTATCAATTTTTTGCCATTATCAACCGTCGTTTACGATACCAGACCTTTTATACCGATTTCTAACCATGTCACCGATGATGTCCCCAACCATGTCACCAACCATGTCACTAACTATTCTTCATCATCCCTATGCCGTCTCTGAGCATTATTTCGCCCTGACGGACATTTGAGCAGTTCACTACCACAGCTCCAGGTTTCGCTACGCAGCCCTGGATGTGGAAAGTGCTGCCCTGGAGGTTCGAATTCCTACTCTCGTTATCCATAAATTGGGGATATCATTCGATCGTGGATAGATTGGATAGGGATTCTGGTGGATCTATAGAGGTCCTTTGACTTGACTGAAGCTCGTTTGCAATCGAAACGTTCAAAGGATTTGCCAGGTTCAGCCGTACACACGGTGTTTACCTGAATCTGCTATTGGCCATGCCAACAGAAGTATAGACTTGCAGAGCAACTAAAAGTACCTCCACACCGGAAATGAATCACCAGGTTCATGTGCTTTGACCATGGCATATGTAGGGGTGTCCATGGGTGATCTATGGTGATGTCCCCTCCCAGGTAACCATAGTACATCCAGACAGAATCGGTGCTGTACACATGCCTTTTTTGTGCTTCGACCTCGCCTCGACATTTTAGGTAGAATAGCATGAGTGCCCTAATATTTTGCTTGTTCCAGTCAGTAATAAAGAACTGCTTGGCCGCAGAATGCCGAATCTTATTACACCAACGGTTGTTGGGGCCGACGTCGGCTTATCTTTGTTGAGCCCGAGGGACCTCAATGTGCACAGCCAGTCTGGCAATTCCCAAATTCACCATCCTTGGGAATGCGGAAGCCAGGGGCATTTTTTTAGATGTCCAGTTTGTTGGACCCTGTCAAAGGCGCTGGCAGCGATTGACCTTGGCCCATTCTTCTGGGAGGACCGGCAACAGTTGCGGCGGAGGATCTGTCAGTTGATTTGGTTGGAACCGACTCGACGCGCTTGGGAGCGTCACTTGGGTCAATGTTGGTTGCTGAATGGATATACAAGCAGGGAATGATAAACAGTGGTAGGACAGATCAATTGCATCAAACTATTAGACATAGGGTTAAATCATATCCTGGGTTTGTTTATGAACAAACAGGGAAAACGAAGACGAATCTGGCAAAATATAAGTGTAGGGAACGTGTTCTTCAAGAATTCAGTCTGCTCGGAAGGCAGCACTCTTTGCACCTCAAATCTAATGCGGTCGGTTGGTTTGCTCTTCCATTCCCGCTTTGGGGCGTTTTTTGAAATTTTGATGCCAAGCAATGAGACGCTGCAAGCGATGATCCACTCTGAGTATCTTGGGTTTTAATCATTGGATTTCAGCGATGCCTTGTCGCCAAGGTTGTCATGTAGAGCTTTGGACTTGGCGGTAGTTTCTTGCCATCATTACCCTCTGGTATTATAGCAATCAATGCCATTCCTAACAGCTAAACCTGCCAGACAAGCTTGATAATCCGTCGCGATGTTCGACGAGCAAAGGCTAGATATCAGTATGAAACATTATTCACCTTCTCTTGGCTGACAGGCCTTCCCCAAACATTTCCTACTGACTGCGTCAGTGGGTAGTAATGCAGAGCGTTTCGATCACCACGGTCAAACTGATCATGAACCTGCAGTTTTGACCTTGGACATGCCAGTATGTGGATTTTTTTATATGTCTAAACACACACACACAAATATAAGTAGATTTGTGTCAAAAAAGAAATGAGTACAATATATTTATATATTTCCAAATGCAAATAAATGAATATATATATATATATTTATAGACAAATAAATAAATAAACAAATCAATAGATAGATAGATAGATAGATAGATAGATAGATAAATAGATAAATAAATAGATAAATGAATAAATAAATAGATTAATAGATTAATACACAAACAAATAGATAACAAAATTAATAAATAGATAGATAAACAAACAGGCAAAGTAATAGATAGATAAATAAGTGAATAAATGAGTAAATAGACAAATAAATAAATGAATAAATGAATAAATACTAAATAGATAGAGAAATAAATACATAGATAAACAAACAGACAAATAAATAGATGAATAAATCAATAAATACATAGATAAATAGATAGATAAATAGATAGATAAATAAACAAATAAATGAATGCATAAATAAATAAGTATATATATATATAAGTAAATACACGCATACCCCTAGGCCCTGAAGCAAAACGATGCTTTTTGTAGTAGAAGCAGCAGGAAGTACACAATAGATAAGTCATCCATAGATTCATAGATCAACCCGTGCATTTTCGAAACGCTCTCTCCCCAGGGGATTGAGCAACCTGAAGAGCACAGGCAGGTAGCGGGGCTGTTTCTTGTGCTGAAAAATTGGGTTTCTTTCTCTACTGAGGTTATGGTATGATGTGGTTGATTGAGGTTATCAATATGGTCGAGTACGGTTCTGCAATCTGGGGTTTATAACCAAAATCATACGATCAGAAACATTCTTTGCTAAACTAAGTATGTCGATAAAAGATGCTACCTCCAAAGCAACCAGAAATGAAGATTTTCAATGCAGGAAACACGATCCTTGGTTTTTTGGACATCCCATTGGTTAGTTTATTTTTTTGGGATTCTTCTCTGATGTTCTTGCTGAGCAGGCACTTGCTGGCTGCTCGGGAGATGACGCATCGATGGACTGCGCCAGATAGACTTCATGCCAGGAAGCTCAAAGAAGCTGGGTTTTTGCGTAGCCTGCGCAGCAGATGGGTTCCGTTCGGTCAGATGTGTTCACTTCCCTCTGTCATATGAGCAGTGGTCCAAGTGTATTGGCGTATGCTCACATAGTCCTGTGTTTCAGCATGTCATTTTAACGACTAGAAATCCCTTAAGAAGCTTGATAAGCATTTCCTAAGGTGAACGTGAACTCAGTCAACGTGTGATTTGGTCATCCTGAACCTCCTGGGCATCCCAGTCCCCAAGTGATTTCATTATGCAGTTGCCCAAGCTGTGCCTGGTTGGACTGGATTCTTCTACTGATCTACTTGAATTCTACTTGGTTTATTGATATTGGCAATGTCAACCATTTTGCAGCTATGTATTCGGGATTAGTTGCATTATTCCCAAGACAGCAATGACCTGGAAATGGACAGAAAGATAGAATTTCGAGCATTTGCTCCCAGATGCTCACATTATCTGAGGTCACACTGCTCTACTTTCACAAAGGTGCCAAGAGGCAAGAGGCTGGGTGGCAGTACGAGATGGGGAATGCCTGGCACCGGCCCAGCAGTCTCTCCAAAAGCTCGCCCCCAACTTTGTGCTGCTTGGCCGGTTGGAATTTCAGCGGCTTTAGGTACTACTTTCTCAAAATGGGGTTACCCAAAAAATGGTAGGTTTATTACTATAAACTATTAATGACTTGGATGATAACTGGGGTCCCCTACGACTTGAGAAACCACCATGTCAGAAGTGCCGAACGCGCAAGGCAGAAGAACTCGTTGGCAAGATGTTCCAGGTGAAGGCGTGGAGTTGAGTGGAGCTGAAGCAAACGCTGGGCCAGAAATTGGGAAGGGGCTGTCCATAGGAGTGCCCCTTAGCCACTCAGACGGCTGTGGGGTCGCCACATGTCAGGACTTCTGAAAGGACATTCTCAATCTGAACGCCTTCAGAATGAATGTCTTGTAAGAAGCAGTGGCTTCCAAATGGTTGACAATTCCTGGGGTTATCAATCACAACTGTCGAGAAATTGTTTCATGACCAACCTTGGCTCGTTACTTACCTTGGTTCATGTCAGTACTTGTCAAAATATGGAGTTATCTACCCATGGCATATACCAATCATGATTACTCACTATCAAGCTATGATTACCGCCAGTGATTATCACCATTTATCTACCAATCTTGCCGTTGTTGGTTATTACCACCAGTTATTATCACCATCTATCCACCAATTTATCTTGCAGTTATTACTACCAATCGCGTATCTACCAATAATCGGGTCATCATTGCAACTAATCACCATCTACTAATGATTGTGGCCATTTATCTTTCACTACTACCAATGATTTGCAGTTTTACTACCATGTATCCACCAATTCGTATATCAGAATTGGTTCATGCTTTGCCAACTAATATCTGCCATTGCTAGCATTTTAAATATCAATGTGTCCACCACCAATTCTGAACCAAGCACCATTTGGGTGTTTCTCAGAATAGGGGTACCCCCAAATCATCCAGTTATGAAGCATTTAAAGCAATAAACCCACCATAACTTGGGGTCCGCCATGGCTTGAGAAACCCCCATTTCTCAACCAAAGTTTTTCACCCGTCCACCTTCCATGTGGACTGAGACGACGTGGAGGTCACCAGTCATGGAGGTCACCACTGGAGGTCACCCCCTGGCGAAGGCGCGCCGCTGGCTGCGCCTTCCCTCAGGTGACTGGCTTGGTCTTCCTTCGTGGTGGCAGTCTGCTGTGTGCCACCTGCGTGCCTCGCCAAATCCGATGGGCTTGGTGACCAAGTAGGCAATTGATATAGGTAGTTAATATAGGTAGTTAATATGAGTTGATCAGTTATTATTGATCATGATTCTCAATGATAGATTATGATTGTTATTGAGTTATTGATCATTCGTTACCGATGATCAATGAATGATGCTTGTGTAATTGTAATTAGGCATTGATTAAGATTGGTCAAGGCTTGTCGATAAGGGTTCTTTATAATGGTCAGTCTGGCGATCATGCTATAACATATTCACCACTCAAAACTAATTTGCCAGCATCAACTGTATCAACCATGGCTGACCACCACCACTAGCAACTATATTCAGCAGAATTGATCAAGCAATGACCACTAAAGCGAATTCCTCTGAATCCCTTTGTGGCGAACGATTCATCCATAGTCACTGGTGAAAGTTAGTGGTTTCCTGACTGAACATGATGTTTTCTAATCCGTTGGGTGGTAGCATCAATGAAAGGCCTGTTCAATGTGGGGAATTCGCACCCCGTTTCCTACAGGCTGATTTGAAAAACTGCTACTCCACAGGGTATAGTGAAATGCTGATGATTTAATGGTGGATTTAGTACTATGGATGACCAATGTATTCAATACATATAGATATCTTGTATTTATATCTACATTTGTATTCATATTTATACATGTATTTATATTTATATCAATATTCATGTTCATGCATATGTTTATATTTATATCCACATTTATACTTTTACTGCTATCCATGTTTATATTGATATTTATATTTGTATTTATATCTACACTGATGTTCAGCTTTATATAGAGATTTCTTTGCAAAAAAAGACATACACACACATATATATATATATACGTGTATATATATATATATGTATTTGTATCTATATTTATATTTGTATTTATACACTTATACACACATTTAGATGCTGTAAATGAAAATGAATGTATACATACTTATATATATATATATTTAAAAATTACATATATATATATATATTTATATATAAAGATTATAGGTATATGTAAATATATATATATATATATATGTGTATATACAAAGAAATATTTTCCATATCAGCAGGATGATATGGGAGGACCCCTATGATTTGATCACTCGACACAGCAGCTTGAAGCCTCGCCGCGCCTCAAGGAGTTTTCGGCTGAAGGCTTTGCAGCCTTGGCCCGGCCCTTGGCCCGGCCCTCGCCGGTCTCACTGTTGTGGATCGCAGCTGTCTGAAATGGTGGTTTCTTGAAATGGTGGTTTCTTGAAATGGTGGTTTCTTAAAATAGGGGACCCAAAAAATGGTTGGTTTATTACTATAAATGACTATTTAGGGATGATTTTGGGGTACCCCTATTTTGAGAAACCACCAAATAGGGGTCTCGGGATATACCAGCTGTATGGTGGTTCTGTAATAGGTTGGTTCCTTGAAATGGTTTCCCTTTATTGATAGGGGCTATCAACCGACCAATAAGAGGGGACATAAAAACCCCAATAATTGGGGATAAATGGTAGTTTCTTGAAATAGGAAACACCAAAAGCTATGCTTGGTTTAGTGCTATAGATAGTTGATAAAGGATGATTAAGGGGGCCTCCTATGCCTATGACTTGAGAAATGAGTTGCCAGTTCATCCTTGGTCGGCTGGTGGTTCTACATTGGATGGTTTCATGATGAAGTTGGAGACAAGCAATCTCATTCTTCCTTGCAATTCTCACTTACAGATACTTCGAAGTATAGGATACTTCCATAAAGAATACTTCGGTATAGGGTACATTCACAATTTTTAGATCAAATTGAAATTACATAATTTCTACGATTCATGATTTTTTAAAATCACTTATTGAATTTTCCCTTAGTTTAATAACTAGATCACATAAACCAATCAATGATTGCAATGATGAGATTCCCTCAGTTGAACAATTGGATTACATTTCTAAACATTTCCCTTAGCAAAATCAATGGCAGCTCCTTACAACGTGTGGAGATTTACATTGTTTCAAGATCTGGCAGTGGGTCGAAACCCCGTACCCCTGGTTCCCCTATCATTCACCATTGTTTTCCTTATCATCATTGCTGGTTTCATCCCCCATTAGTTGGCTGGTTAATATTGACCCATAGCCATCTCATCATTTCCAAATCCTTGGGAGCCAATCTCAAGTCGTAGGCCTCCTGCGCGTCCGACACTTGGCGGCCGCACATCACGCCGCCAGCTTAGGGAGGGACCGGGGGCAAACCCGGGCTAAGGGGGACGGATTCACCTGCCGCTGCTGAAAACGGGCGGCGGCTTATAGGTGATTGTGACACTTAATGGGGGATAACTGGGGATAACAACCAACTATAGGAGATTCCAATGGATAATGATAGATAATAGGGGATCTATCATGATCTATCATGATCTATCGTAATATTTGCTGGGGCCACAGTTCAAACCACCCTGCTGGACACCAACCGGACAGTCAAACATGTTTTGAATCAGAAGCTGAGGCGAAGAGAATTCAATCTGAATCTGAACTAGTTCAGTCTGACAGAGGTTGAGAACACACTGGTGCTTGGGGGGTTGGGTTCGCGCGCTTGGCAAAGGCTGTTCTTCTCTGACCCTTGGCGCCCAAAGAACTCCAACGACATGCTTGCGAGTATGGAGGAGCAAAAGAATGATACACAAATGGTTGGGTTCGTAGCCATATGTAGGCATGTTCGTTCACGATTAGACCTACATGGCTGGGTATACCATCATGTGGCCATGCCCCTGATCTGTCACCTATGCCACCGGCGTGTTTTCCTTCTGATTCCCGGGTTGGTGTTTTGGTCACCCCTGCACCAGGAGGCGGTGCGACAGGCGGAGCAGTCCCAAGCAGCGCCGGTGCGCACGGGGATAGGTCAGTGACCGGGTCATGTTTCATGGTGGTTTGGTGAGTGTTTCTTACTGCTTGAGAATGGTTTCTAGTTTTTTTTGTGGTTTAGAATGGCTAATAATGGTGCATGGTGAGCAGTAGTGTTTGAACATGGTTCACGGATGCTTGATAATGGATGAGAACGGTTGATAGTTGCTGGTGCTGAATGATCATTGAGGACAGTCCGGATGATCCAGTCTGATGGTCCTAGAGGGTAGCGATGATCGAAGGGGAAATGTAACCATGACCTGGGTCTGGACGATGAAACAGTTGGATCACCAGCTGAGCCATGGACCCAGCACTGTGATGTCATGGATTGCAAGCCATGATTGCCAGAGGGTATATGGATGTTGTCGGAGATGTTGAAACAGATGTTCAACTCGGTAAATATATACACATGTACACTGTATAAATTTGTACAAGCAGATTTCAGAAGTACAGGGATATGTTGCACCAGTGTACATATTTATATATACCTATTCTCATGTGCCCCGCAATTCGTGGCTTAAAACTTCCTGTTGGTCCCCAAAGAGTCACAGCTGGGGCAGCTTTGCCAGGCAGCTTCGTCAACTGCAGAGACGGGTGAGGTGGGCCCAATTGCTTATTGTCCCCCATCACAAATGATTGCTGGACCATTACTTCACAATTACTTCTCAGCGCTGTCAACTGGAATAGTTGGTTAGCATCCCATTGTTTAGATCAATTCTTCTTGGAGGATATGATATTCATCATCCCAGCTGTGCCTCATCCATCAATCTGCGTCATTGCATCAGGGCTGTGGGCCTGGCTCTCCTCCACCAAGCTTGGTAATGTCTTGCGAGAGGAATGGGGAGCAAGGAGAAGAGGAGAGGATGAAAGAGGAAGAAGCAGAACGGAAGGTAAGAGGTAGAAGGAAAAACAAGTGGAGAAGGAGAATGAGAAGGAGAAGGAAGGTTCAGAAAAATAATGTAATTGACAAAAGATGAAAAGAAGCAGAGGAACACGACGAAGAAAAGAAAGGAGGAGGGGGCCCAGCGGGACGGTTTGGATTCTGACAACACAAGAGTTCTTTCCAGTTCACGATACTACAGCGACAGCTGAACCGAACCCAGTACAAGCAACTCACATAAAGCGCGTCATCCATCAGATCCAATGGCAGACTGGTTGATTACTGCCCTTCCGAGACAATACGTTAATTTTCCAGGTGCTTTCGATGATATTTGGTGTCCATGATGAAATGCGAATATTGGGAGTAGTTTGACCTCTTGTAATGAGGCGGGCCCCAACGAAAGGCTGCAAGACTGCACCTAGGTGCTAGTTGAGCGCCAGAATTGCGCTAGGGAAAATGACATGGCATTTTGACATCAAGTGATCACATGTGAACAAAAGTGATCACATGTGATGAAATAGGATTTGCGAGGGGTCGCAGTACATTGCTAGCCACTTCTCATAATCAATACGTAATTTGGTGCCGGACCTGCGCTAGCAAAAGTAAAATTGGACCCATTGGAAGACATGTCTCCAATGTGGGTGCCAGTCAGAGAAAGAGCGGAGACGAAGAGTGAAGCGTGTTTTACAGTACATCTTGTATGCAGTTTCGCAATGTTTCACACTATTTTTATGCAAAATTATATCCCTCATCAAAGGAGGCGCCCCCGTTTAGGAAGCATCAGGGTCGTTTCTTCAGCATAAAGAGTCATCATATGATAAGCATCGTTGGCCATCATATGATAAGCATCATTAGCCATCATGTAACAAGCATGGTTATACCATTTGTGAACCATTTGCCAACCATGATCATCAACTGCAGGTGGACGAGACCCAGCTGGATCCTGCGAGCCAACCCGATTCCATGGAGGCCAGGGCCGTCATACAAGGTGCCTTCCGTTTGGACAGGCCTTCCGTCTACGTCAACGATGGCACCTCTTTTGTTCCTGGACAGGCAGCAACGGAGACCCCACCGCAGGCACCGAAACCGCAGGCGCTTCCTGCCAGTTGCGAGCAACAGGTGGGTCTCAAGTTACAGGGGACCTCTTCATCATCCAAATCCAAGTCACTAGTCATATAATCCAAATCCATGATACAAGAGGTATATCCCCTCTTGTTGCTTCCCGCAACGTGAATAACTCTTGTTTTCCATCCTTAACCAGGCACCAGCCATAACTTGGGGGGTTCCTGTCATGGCTTCAGACCGCCAGGTGAAGTGCCAGTGCTTTGCTCATGCTCATGGCGTGATGCAGGTGGCATGGGTCGCCTGTGGCCACGATTTCTTGTCGTGGTTGGAGGTTTTTGTAGGGCTTGCCATGGTTAATGATAGGGGATGAGGCGTTAACGGCTACAAGGGTTAATGATAGGGGATGTTAATAACTATGGTGGTTTTATATAGGGTATATAAGGTTATAACGACAAATCATGATCGAAAAACAGGGTATAACAAGCAACAAAATTATGGTTAAAGAACTGGTTGGTAGTTTGATTCACATTTTTTTACGTTCACACATGTATTACCAAATGGTTGGTTCGTTGACAAGCAGATTTTTGATAGGGGTTATTCAACCACCAACCAGCGATGACAGTTGGATTGTCCGGATTGTTGAGCAGCACTGGGCTTGGTGATTCAAGGGGTTGACAGGGATTACATTCGGTTGTAAGTTCCTGAATGTGAAGACTTGGTGATTGACAATTCTTGATTCTTGTTGCCAAATTTGATAGGTGGTCCAAGTGTGGTTGTTGAGCTCTGCATTTTCCAGCCTTCACCGTGGAGTTGTGGACACGACTCCCCTGTTCGCTTGTCACCTCGCCCTGTTGGCTTCACCTCAGCAGTTCACCAGGTCGTTTCTCATGGCTGGTGAGCGGAGCTCTTGTGTGGCGTGAGGGTTGTTGTATGGACAGCTCCAAATGGTGGTTTCTCAAAATTGGGGGGACCCTGAAAATGCTTGGCTTTATTCTCATAAATGGTTAATACAAAGGATGAAAATTGGGGTACCTCTGTTTTGAGAAAACACCAACTTTCGATTTGTTTCCATTGAGAATCATTGGACATGAGATTATTCTGACAATCAAATTCTATGTCGTCTCATGAATCTAATTTATGCATCATGAAACCTCACCTCTTGGTGTTGGCTCATGACTGCTTGTTACCCAGCTGTGTGTCAGTGGACAATATCTGTCCTGAATTGTGTTAGCATGTGTTCGCTGTTCTCAGAATACGCCTTCTGTGAAGATTGTTTTGCTGCTGTATGCCCTCTCTTTCCTGCCGGACAAATGGTTCATATCACCATCGTCAGAAGCATCATTGTCGTTTCAGTCATTCTCTGCATTGCCTGAGGGGTTGTGACTGAGACTGTCATGGCAATGCTCGAAACTCTTGGCACACTGTGTCAGGTCCTGTCGGGGATTTCTATTTGCGATCAAGAAAACCTGGATCTTTGCGTTCTGCGTTTGTTTCTTGGCAGCAGATCACATAATGATTTTGATCAGTTGCTAGATATTTTGCAGTGACAGAATTATGTGCTAGGAATGCTGCGCTGGATCTTGGCCTTTGCGAACTAAAATTATTTTAGATCCATTAAAAAGTGACATTAACTTAAGATGAAAATAATACTACCAACATGAACCAATTAATATGAAATTTATCAAATCCAATACATAATTTCTCAAAATATGAAATTGAATTTTGCAAGCTGTGGCTGGAAAAACCGAATACTAAAAATTTCAAAAAAAATAAAAGATAATTAATATTATAGTAATTATTATCCTAACACGGCAAAACTCCATGGTTTGCCCGGATGCACAAGACCTGCCCAGAAGTTAGTCTTGTCAACTATTTAAAACCCTGTACAGGCCCGTTGTTTTGAAATTCTGAAAATTAAGAAGCCTTAAACCCCAAACCCTAAAAGATTAAAATCCTGAACCCGAAACCTAAAACCCTAAACCTTAAAACCTAAACCTTAAAATTCTAAATCCTAAATTAATATATATAAATATAGATAATATTTTTTATTAATTTTATAAATAATATTTTAAAAAAAATATAAATATTATTATAATTTTTTTAATCTTATATATATATATATATATAATTTATATATATATATAATTTTTAAATATTAAAA
>VSDK01005220.1:235571-251146 GCA_009767595.1 Symbiodinium kawagutii | reverse complement strand
AAAAATATAATTAAATATAAAAATTTTAAATATTTTTTTAAAATATACATTAAAAAAAAATATATAAATATATTTAAATTAATTAAATAATTTTTTAATTTAATACAATTAATTTTAAATTAATATTATATACTTAAAAATAAATATTTTTTTAAATATTTTTTTTATAATAATATTAAAATTTTTTATAATTAATTTTTCTAAATTTTTATTTTAAACTTTACTATATATAAAATATAAAACAATAAAAATTCAAATATATATATATAAATTTTAAATAATTTAAAATAAAATTTAATTTTTTTTAAATTATTTATATAAAATTAATTAATATTTCCTATTAAAATTAAAAATTTTAAAAATAAATACTTTATAATATTTTAAATATAAATTTTAAATTAAATATAATTTTTTAATATATAATTTAAATATATATAGATTTTAAAAAAAACCTCTCTATATTTAAAAATTTCCTTTTCCAATATAAAATTATTATATTATTTTTATATTCCCAATATAAATTTAATAATAAAAAATTAAAATATAAAAAAAAATATAACCAAATTATTATTAACTTAATAAACCATATTTATAAATAAATTTTCATGCAAAATTCCAAAATATCCTAAATAATTTAATTTAAAATATATATAAAATTTTTTAATATTTATTAAATATTATAAAATATCCTTAAAGAAAATTTAAATAATTTTTATTTAATAATATTATTATTACTTATTATTTTTATATTAATATATAATTTATAATTTACCCCAAAAAATAGATATAATTTAAATTATTAATATAACTTCCTTTTTAATAATTTTATTTTAATTTATATTGTCGGTAATTTTTTTTAGAGGGTTCCATTATTTTTTAGATTATACCTATAATTTCCTTATATATTTCTCTTTTTTTATTTTATTCCTATAATATTAGTATAATTTTTCCTTTCCCTTATCTTTATAATATTTTATACTAATTTTTTGCTTTCCTCATATTAAATATAGTGCTAACCTTTCTCTATTCTTTTATAGCATTCTTATTATTTCTCCTTTGATTTTCTTGCTACTCTTTTACTCTTTACCCAGGTTTTTCTTCATGCTATTTCTTTGCTTTCCATGACTTTCATCTATCTTGCTACACCTATGCTCAGTGCTGTTCCCAACAAACAATTTTATATCACACCTTGTTGCTTCTGTACCTTCACCACATTCTGATAGTAAATTATAGTATCCTGCATGTAGTTTCTGTCTCAGTTCATGCTATCCCTATGTTCTTTACAGGCTTCCATGGCATCCTAGACAATTACTTTGTTTTTCCCAAATAATATCAACCTCTCACCATGCATCTCCTTTGGTGTTGTTATGAGTTATCCCTTTAGGGCGTTTCCCAAAATGATCCTATGCTTTCCACCTATGTGATGTCTACAATTTTTCCAAGCTATTCATGTGCTTGCACTGAAGGATTTGCCGTGGTTTTGCATGGTATGTCCATGTCCCCTCTCCTCAATGTGGATTATATACCCCTTGTATCTTCGGTGCTCTCACTGCACTCTATTCTGATGATCTGTGACCTCTTCCCTCCAAAAAAAAGTTTATGGCTCACCCTACTATCACTATGTTATCCTGCATGGGGTTTTGTCTCCGTGTATGGTACCCTAAATTATTTCAGAAAGTCTTTCATGGCATCCCAAACTATTCCTTTGGTTTTCTCATTTGGTGCTAACTTTTCCTCATGATGTTCATATGGTCTTGTTATATACTCTTTCTTTTCCTTTCATTTCCCATACCTTTCCTATGCTGCCTCATTAGAAAGGCATAACTTCATTGTGTAACTATTTTTGTTTTTAAAGACTATATATAGACTATAATGTATTGTCCCCAAGAAAAAATGTGGTTTTCCCATATCATTCCCATAGTCCCCCCACAAATTCTTGTGGCTTATTCTTCCTATGGCACCTCCATATTCTTTTGGCACTCCTCTATCTTTTGTACGCGATTGTTCTAGATTGTTTCATTAAACACAACTTTTTTCAGGTTCGTGTAGTTTGATCTTTGACGAGGATGGTGGGCACGTACATATGATTTTGGGGCTGATCATTTTTAGATGAAAAAAACCCAAACTAGACCAATGAACGGAACATGTTGCCAAGTCCCAACATTGAAATTCAGCCGTGTCAGCTAACATGGCAGGTGAAGGAGGTCACATAAGGCTAGATTTTACAAAAGGCCAGATTGTTTTGTCATTCAAAAAATCTCGTAAAAAGGATTTTTTTTTGATCACTTTTCGTCATCACTTTTTGGATTGGGCTTTATTGCCCATGGATTGAAAGTTTTCCTGTTCTTGGCTGCAATTTTCCAGGTGACATCTGTCTGGGGTGGAGTGAAAACTCAAAATTGGCAGGGAAAAGCACAGAGATTGCTATTGCCGAAGGAGGCGATCACCATGACCATCAAAGATGAGAAGGCCTCCAATTCTAGCTGGTATAAGGAATACAGCAAATGGAATGAACAGAAGATCTCGTAAAAACGAAAGGTTCACTTTTGGGATTCGCCTTCTTAAGTGGTAAGTCCAAGCTCTGAGATACTTCAATCTTCACTGATTTGCTGGCACAATCTGGCACAGGTTTTCCACCAATTTAGCTGCTATCTGCATCATCTATGACTTTGCATAGAGGGATGTGTTAGGAAGGGGTCTCTCTTGTGGGGGGGTGGGGGCAACCGCCGAAAAAACAAAACAAAAAAAAAAAGTTTTTTTCTTCTGCTCTCCACTGTCCACTGTCCTCTAGATTGCAATGAACGCCTTTGATTATAGTTCGGGAAGGCTGGATTCCTGCACTTTTTGTTCAAGATACTAGGTATCAAAGTAGTTGTCACTGGAATGTATGGAAACTATGCGTTTCTACAATGTGCGCGCCTTTGCCCCCCCCGCATGACCCCTTCTGTGAGATTATTTGTATCAATAGAACGTACTAAGACTAACAAAGACGACGATGATTGATCACTCTGTCGGTTTTCCATCAATCCTTGGGGTCAATCGTTTGAAGCAGCTGCAATCGTGTGATCTCTGCCTGAAGCGCCGTGCGGATCCGTGCGAACTGCGGTGCCACGAAAGGCTAGCGATCCTGACACGATCTGTTGATAGCAACGTACCCCTTACCAGATCCGCCCAGTCTTTCCTTGACTGGAATTGTTGGGGGTATCCTGTTTGTGACACACCTGGCAATCAATTTTTGCATGCGTCGAATCCAGTGTGCTCATCCATATGGGTTCCAAAAAACCAAGATCCAAGCATCTTTGACAGCGGGGAAGTGCGTCCCCGTGCATTTGGCAAGCAGTGGTGCGATAACAAAAGGACTCTAGTAAAACTATAGCAGAACTTGAAAGTGGAAGGACAAGATCCGATGACACTGGTTGAACTTCAGTGCCACTGATCTTGGATGCTGCTTAATCTCGAGAACTACCAATATCATTCCACATCATCCCACATCCTCATCCTGGTGATTGCCTGCAAAATGCTCCGGAAGGCTTCAACTCGTTCTTCCATCGATTTTGCTTGCAGCAGTCGTTGGCATGGCCTGCAGCAGTCGTTGGCATTCCCCAGCTTGTGAATCTCAACCAGAATGAAACGTTGGGGTCACCTCACTATGCTTACTGTGGCTGGTTTAGCTGGTTTAGCTGGTTGGTTATCCCAGTAAGGACCCCCCCATCTGCACATCTTTCGGAACTGCTCACCGCCTCAAGACCTCCTCCCAAATCTCCGCTCGGGCAGCTGAATCCGCCGCATTGGCGGCGCTTTCCCAGGCATCTCTGGAGCTGCTCTTTGGGTCCCTCAGCCGTGTCACAAGGGGTACCATGGAGATGCTTCACAAATTTGGGTGAAGATGAGTACCATGAAGATGATGGCACCATGAAGATGATGGTTTCATGAAGATGATGGATGATGATGGTACCATGCAGACGATGGTTCGCAACTGACAATGATCATTTTTGGAGCTTCAAATTTGGGTTCCCAAATCCAGATCCTTGTTTTTGGGGGTATGCCCCACACTCCCGCAAAAAAAGAAAGGTGTGGTGCAACTTGGTGGTGATGAAGGGCGAGGGCAACTGAGGGGATGCAATGATGCATTGCGAGCAATCATGGGCAAATACGCTGGCGCTAGGTCAATTACTATCTGTGGCCTACCAGCAAGCAAAATGAATGCACCGTATTCAGATGGGAACTACTGGTAACCAAGAAGACCCAAGAAGCGCAGGATGATACTTTTTGATGGATCCTGCGGTCGCAAATCGGCCCGACGATGCATCTACCAACTAGCTCTTGTTAGCCTGTTTGGTGAAGTGTGCTAGACACCACAGGATTGTCCCGTGGCTTCTGTGATCCCTGCACTTGGTGCCCGATCACCGCACCTGAGGATAACAATAAGTTAAATGATAAGGAAACTGTCGAACTGCTCCAGCGGAGCAATCATCAAGGCAACAATGGGTTTTCTGAGGACTGAGAATCATCCGGGCCATTTTGAGCCTCTTCAACCGACCAACCCTTCTCGGGATCATACCCAAGAACAGCAAACGGATCAGTGGCATTGACCAAGTGCTGCAAATCGGTGCTGTTTGGGTTGAAAGGCTCGTGGCTCACTTCAAGAATTGGGGCCACTGGGACTTCGGAGCTTTGCCAACTGGGACAGTGGCTAACAGTGGCTGAGCCATAGTTGCCATCATCAATCATTTCAAAAGCCCGCATGGTTGCTCCGATTCCCAAGCCTTCACATGTCTGAGCCCAAAGACCTGTCAGTTCATCAGTGAATCCCTGTGCAAAGCACCCATCATTCCGTTCGATGTTACTTCTCCTCTGGCTGACACAAAACTCTTTTGCTTGGCCCAGCGAGAAAGACACGTCGCTACCGTAATGTCCAGCACTGGTTCCGGCCCAATCGAAGTAGGCATATAAATAGCTGTGCCTCCTGAAACAATACCTTTTCTCAAGGCCACCATCCATGAGCCACCATCCCCGCGTCCGATGGGTTACTGTGGTGCTTGTCTGTGGCATGGGGTATCCAAAGGCCACATAGAGACCCTTGCTGCACTGGTTCCGGATGCTGTAGCACTCGAGATCTGCCCCAGAGCTGAGACCAAAGAGGCCAGCCACAAGCGCTTGCCAAACTCCCATGTCGCGACCTGGGGTGCTGAAGCTTCTGTGCCAACCGCCCTTGAGCCAACTGCAGGAGGGTCTTGGCATGCAACAAAGTAAAACCCAATAAAAAACAATCCCTTTTGCATTGATAATAGATGTTAGATCATGCTAGTGCCAGGTATTTGTATGTATTTGTGGCAAAATTTTGGGGGGGGGTATGGGGTTTGGCTTTGCAACGGGCGTGTGAGCCAAGAACCATCCGAGGTTTAAGAACGCTGTACTTCAGCGAGGCAAGAATAACGAGAAAGCGACCCAACACCTGTTTTCCATCACGGGGACCCATGTGGATCGCCTGGTCAATCGTCTCACTCAGTCCGATACCGTCTGTCTTGCTGCAACCTTATCGAAGGAAGCAGGAAGAACTTCTATTTGAGAAACAAATGAAACAGCTGCTTACAGTTTAGTAAAGTAGCTGAGCAGCACCTGAGCTTTGAGTAGGTAGCTGCAAGTAGAGGTAGCAGTAGCAGCAAGTGGAGGTAACAGCAAGTACGGGCAGCTGCAAGGCAGCAGGAAGCATTGCAAGTAGAGGTGATTCAAATGCTGTGTTTCTGGTGTGTGCGCTTGGGTCCTGCACCTGCACCATTTTCTGCACATTTTCGTGCGTTTTGAATGATTATGAGCTCGCGAAACCTTGCACTTTCTCCCGTATGTGTTGGGTGGCACTGGGATGACTGCGTGAAGGGGCTTTGTCAAACCTTTGAAACCAAATTTGGGAGTTGCAGGTTCCTTTGAACATCCCAAAAACGAATCAAAAACGCGCATCTTCCCAACATCAATCGATTCTGCAGTGACGGTTTTGCTTCCTGCCATTGTGTTTCCCGCAGGAGTACAGTCGGTACAGTCCACAGATCGAAGGTACTGCAGTTGTGTCGCGCCCACCCTGCTGTTGTTGCAGCAATTCCTGACTCAATGAATTAATGATAGTTGATGATCGCTTTTGATGGTTGAACCAATGACTATCATGAAGTCATCTTCCTCTTGGATTTCTGAAACTCAATGTTGGTGGTGCTTCATCGTGGTTAAGGGTCTCTGGTCGGCGAGTTCTGGAGCGACCGGCCAAACATGTAGCTGGCACACAAGTGAGCCTACATGCTTGCGTGGCAAATCACCGTGCTACCATCCAATCCAGCAATGTTCTTTGGGCACGTTCACTTTACTGAAACAGCACGTTTCAGTATGGTGCTCAAGCAAGTGACCACGGGCGTTCAGCACCGGCTTCAGTCATAGACGTGGCTGACTTCCTGCGAAATGAGGCGCGACAACAAGCGACGAGGGTACAGCTCAGGTGATACCGTGCTTTTGATGTCTGTAAACGCAGTGAAAGTACATCGGACATCAATGGACATCAATGGACCATGTCACTGTCACTCCCTCTCTCTCTCTCTCTCTTTCTCTCTCTCTCTCTCTCTTTGTCGCTCTCCCTCTCTCTGTCTCTCATTCTCTCCCCCTCTCTCGTCCGAAAAGGGGGGAATTAATATATTGGGCTCTCAATCCTGTGCGCATCAACATGCAAGAAACCCCCTTTTGTTGGGCATATCACAACGCTTTGAGCAATGCGGAAGAACTCGTGCCAGGAGATCATGCCTGTCATTGCAACTGAGCTATGGAGTTACATGATCTTCTACAAAGAGCTACATGAAAGCATGGATCTTCTGAGGTCTCATATGTTTGGTGCTCTCGATATCTTTTGAAATGCCATGTGGTTGGGAATCAGCTTCTTGTCTCTTGGGGTTTTGGGATATCCCTAACTCTTTCCAAGCTCTACTTTACTACGCTTGAACCTTGTCGAACTCATGGTCTGACAAGCTCAACAGGTTCATCCACCAAGCTTCCGCAACTTTGGGATACCCTTCCCACTGACAAAACGTTACCCTGTCTCAACACTCGGTAATGTCAGTGATGGCAATCCTGAACCGAAAGGAGTCGAATTTGTGCTCTTGAAATCCAAAAAATGATTATTAAGCAACTATGCGGGCTAGTTCTGTATTGCCCAGGATGGGAGCATTCCCACGGCGATCGGTGATCACCAACCTGAAAGATCATCCCATTGGGCTTGCTGTCTAGGCATGTCTAGGCTACATTGGGCTATCAACCAGTGACTAAGTTGACTGATCAAAACGCACGGTCCATGTTGCATTTCATCTCTATGCCTTTGCTCTTCTGATCTGTGCATTCGTATTCTTTGGGGCGTGTGGGTTGGATGAACTACCCTGATACTGGTGGCCGCCCAATACCCAAAATTATAGACAATTTCAAACGGTGGTTGATGTGTTTCGTCTATGTACAAGCCTGACTTCACCCCCCGATCAATAAACATAGGTCAGTACCGTCCCGAAATGAATCATTTTGAACGTCAAAAAACGCATAAACATCTATAAACAAATCTGTAAATGAAACCACACCTATTCTCCCCATATTCTCGGGAGCATACTACAGAATTGGTGGTGAACTCACCGGCCGGAATGGTGTCCAGCGTGCTTCGCCACGACGAATTTCCGCGCGCAAGGTGCCTCCGGGAAACGAGGATGAACTTACTACTTGCGAAAGCCCTCAATGTGAGGGTTTCTCAAAATATGGGACCCCGCAAAATGGATCAAAAATGATCAAAATGGTTGGTTTATAGATGAAAAAAACATACAAGATGATTTAGGTACCATATATACGGTGGTTTCTTAAAATGGGGGTACCCCCCAAAAAATTGTTGGTTTGTTACTACACATGGTTATATACTATTGGATGATTTAGGGGTGCCCCGATTTTCAGATACACTCATGTCGGTATGTAAGGGTTGAAATCATCGAAGCAATTGGTTGAACATGTTGCATCCTTTCCTTTCAAAACCCAACTTTGGAGCTGCAACTCATCACCCAAAACTGCCCATAACTCTCCAATGTGTCTCCTAAAAAGCGAGGACTTATGCACATGCCGTATTCTGGTTGGTGGTTTAATCACCCCTCCGAAAAATTCCCTTGTCAACCAACCATTTGTGCAGAATGACTAGGAACAATAAAACATGTCAAGGTTTTGCAGGATGGAGGTGCATGTATTGGATGGATCACCTCCATCCTGCAAAACCTTGCAATGAACGCTGGACATGGAAGGCTGAGCCAAGTGATGCTACAACCTATCCACACAGCCAGGCTTGAACCCACGTCACAAAATATCTTAGGCTGCAAAGTGTGTCTGACATTGTCAAGACAGCAACTAGTGTGTATGGGATTTCAACGGCTTATTCAATATTCATTCAAAAATCAAATGCTTAGTGATCATCCGCTTATTCCATATTCATCCAAAAATCAAGTGCTTAGTGATTTCAAGCCCGTGATGAAAGCTTTCTTTCTGGTGCCTTTGGGTCGGAATGCTCGTGCCGTGCCTGTGGAGCGCCAGTTTCTTGCGGCACGCCACAGGGCCATCTGCTGGGGCAACAGGTGCTGGGGTGCAGGCGCTGCCAGCCTCGGCAGTGAAGCCTTCGAAATTTTTGGGTGAAATGATGGGTAAATCCATGGTTTTGATAGGTAGATGAATGGGTTAATCCCTGGTTACGAATCATTCATGGGGTGGATGAACCAAAACGTCGTGAAATCTATGGAAAGATGGTTGGATGAATGGTTAAATTCATGATGATGGTTGGATGAATGGTTAAATTCATGATGATGGTTGGATGAATGGCTAAATCCATGGTTAGATGGTGAATTCAAACAAGTTCAATCCATGATATGATGGTCAAATGATGGTTATATGAATCCATGGTGAAACATGGTTTTCTTGTTTGACCATCATAAGCTGTCTTAAAATGATGCTTCAGCATTTGAACATTCGGGTTTATTTAGGCTGTATGAGGAATACCGAACCATCATCTACAGACAATCTGAGATTCATTTATGACAAATGATACTTATTCAAAATATTTCAAAAGAGACAACAACAATCAACCAACAGTGTTTCGAAATAATCATCCAGTGTACACCTTGTCTGATACAGGTTCGACAATCTCTGTGTTCTTGTCATGGTTCCTTACAATAAAACAAAAACCGGATTTTTGGGCTTGGTAACTCTTGGGTAGTCTGTCTGACTGGGATTCTGAACAGTTCTGGAAGTTCCAAAAACTGTCATCAGTCAAATCGGTGTCGCAAATTCATCCACGCACAGGTATAGCCATCAAATATCTATGTGAATATACACATATATTACACATACATCAAACACACAAAAACACATACACATTCATATACACATACACATGCACATAAATGCACACATGGTCACAAAACACTGTGCGACATAACATTACATAAGTTTGCCTTATGCACATATTGTAGATGCATCTACCAACGGAGAGGAATCAATCAGGAAGATATAAATGTGAAAAACAAATGCACAATTGGCTCAGCCTTCAAGAGGCGCCTGGCCAGCCTTGGCTCCCACAATCCTTGAATAGTCAGCATCGAAATGCGACCAAAAAGACATATTATGACTTGATCCATTTGGGTCTGCTCAGAAATGCTGCGTCCACCCCAGATGGGCGATTTCAAAAGCGATCAAAACCACGACAATCTGGATACAAAAACCATCACTGACCTGGCCAAAAAGCGCACCAACATGGCAATCGAAAAGTTGGCTGTGGAGCCAGAACCTGTGAAAATTTTCATCTCAAGTTGCTAAATCATCCACCTACCCAGCAACCAGCTATCAGTAGCTGACACCCGGCCGACTGGGCGGCAGCTGGACCTCTGCCAAACGTCGCCGTCGTCCCAACAAAGCGTTTCTGCGATCTCACCGTCACCTGGTCGGTGGCGGTACCCCCTGTGTTGGTGAGGGGGGCCTCCCAGGAGAGGTAGCAACATGTAGGGTGCAACGATGCTTAACATGTCGGTGGTTTCTCAACATCTGGGCACCCCTCAAATCATCCTTTAGATTAATTACGCATTTTTGGTAGCCAATGATTTTTGGGATCTCCATTTTGAGAAACCAGCATGTAGCATCCGCTTCTCAAAGTGATACTCCTGAGCCCTTCCCAGCTTTTGATGCTCAACCTGCTGCCATGAGATAGCTTGCAACAACGGCTGCTGCTTCGTGGTGTCCGCTGGTGCGAAGCGGGAGCCTGATATGACATGCTTGCTGAGTGATGGAACACACTCTTTGCAATGGAAACGCCATCTATGTTGCGGAAACCTCAGCATTCCATATGTTACAGTACAGGGGGACGCTGGCTGAACTTAGGGAACAGGCATGTCATGGCAACTTCTTGATGAAACCTCGAACAAACGAGACTTCCCATCCAGACTCCGCACTCAGAAATGATGGAAAACCAGCAGGAAATAGCAGGAACCTTTATAAATCATCGTAAAGTTTTGGAGTTTTCCATCCAACCCATTATGATCCCTTCACCTGATGCCATCCAGCAGTTCAGATTGGGGCGGTCCCTCGCCTGCACGGATTCCTTACAAGTGGTAGATTGCCCCGGAAGATGGATACCTTATCAACAAGAAAGACTCAGAGATGGACCTGTTCATCAATGGTGTAGCCTCAAGCATGGGCAAAAATCTTCGTGTCGCCCTTGTTGAGGTATGATATGGAACAGATTTCTGGATCATCTCAGATTGACCACTCTCGAATGGAGTTTCCCCATCCTCTCCTTCCCCGACTTCAGGAGCTCCTGAAGCTTGTCATATAATCAAGATACCATCATAGACCAGCATTGACTAACCAGCAACCAGGATAAACCAGCCATCAACACCAGTTACCACCACTAGTGATAGATTCATATTAGTCAACCACCAGTTTACCTGCTGCCTCTCAAAGTCAGATGAGCCCCCAGTTCACCATGTTAGGAACTCGGGGTTGCTATCATCTCAACGTTTCCCTATGGAAACCGCCTTAACCATAGAAAACCCGAAAAAATCCAAACAATCGAAAAAATCTTGAACAATCCCAAGATACACCGAACAAATCCGAAAAAATCCCAAGATACACCAAGCAACAGCCCTCAAAGCACCAGATCTTCGCCTTCGATGTCTCCCATAAAGGGCTTGTCCAGTTTCACCAGCAAACGTCCATCGCTCAACTCCTTGCTGTTGCTTTCGAAGGAGTCAGCCAGGGGAACCCCAAGTTGTGGATGGAATTCATTACAAGAAATGGTTAAGCTCCATATGGCTATGGGTCAATATTAATCGACCAATAATGGGGAAACAATGGTAAATGATGGGGAACCGGGGGTACGGGGTTTTGACCCACAGCCATATGTTGATAAGTTAGATGATAATAGTGAAAAGGTATGGATGGTTTATGAAACAAAGAGACGATCCATATGACCATCCATAAGCAGAACCGTTGACAGCTGGATGGTCACCCAAACACGATTCACAAACGATGAAACTCTTCGATGATTTGGGGTCACATCCGGCCATTCATAAACCATCATAAACCACCACATGGATGTCCGCAACCGGCCAGGACAAAACCTGAAGCGTTAGGATACCACTTGTTACAGCGTTGGTTGTTGCTTAGAATTTTATCCGGGCCTAGGAACATGTCTTCACTTGATTCTATACATTTCTAGGGCAAGCTGCTGGTATAGTGAGAGACAACTGCATCTCTTGTCTTGACTACTCTTCAGCTTTGCCGCGAGCAATGGCGACAGTGCTGCTGGGATTCTTGGGAACGCCAATCAGATCTAATGAGCAACCGTAGCGTCCTGTTGCCATCACGGTGCCCCTTAGCTCCAGCAATTGGTTCCAGGAGGCGAACTTCCTTCGTTCACCAAAATTGCTCATAGAAACCCTGGTTTCGCAAGCATTTTATGAAACGAGGTCTGTGAGTATCAGCAGTATCAGATGGAAGGTTTCGCAACCTTTGTAGGCTCCGGTTACATCTTATGGAGTGACCACGGGGTGACCGACCTCATAGGGGCCCTCCGGGAACATCCGCACAGTGTCAACGTTTTTTTGGGCACCGGACCAGTTTGCCCAGACCCACCACCTGCAACCAGGTCGACCAACAAACAAGGGACCAGGGACACTGTCTGTGAGTTGCCATCAGAAATCTTACAGTTCCCTGCAGAGTGGTGTCAATGCGTCCATTTTTGCTTCCTGTAACTCATGATTCTGCCTCTGCCAAGCATCTCCAACAAAAAGCATGGCATTTCTGATGGTCCCTTTTCATTAGCTTTATGATCCCCTATCTGTCTCCATCCTCACCCAAAACACATCGAGATCGCGACCGATTGTGCGCAAAAACAACACTAACCTTACGTGGGCTGTAGGCCAAAACCCCCAAAACCCTGGAGTGAAAGTGCAAAAACTTTACAACACAGTCTTTGTTGGGATGCTTAACTCCATACTGATGCATGGAGTTGACCTTGGTCCAAATAGCTTGGGGTCATTGTGTCCCGCTGTTGTTATCATTCCATATCATTCAGTATGGTTCATGATTGAGCAGTACTCAACCATCATATATCATACATAGACATGTGCAAATGATCAACAAATCTCAGAAATGACTGACCATCATCATCCACTAGTTCACCATCATGCATGCATATATACATATACATATATGTATATATATATATATACAGATGTACACATAAATACATGTACGCAGTGGAGTACCCATTGCAAAACTGTAATCTACCAACAAAAAACACATTGGATGACCATTAGTTCACTTTTCCTCGGTGTCATCTGTGGCCTGATCTTGGTCAATGCGGACACGCAGTCCACTCTTGACTCGCCAAAGACCTTGGACAGCTTGGAGATCCGCAGGCAGTGGCGGATCCAGGTGCAAACTCTCCTGCCAGGGATGGGAGCACTGGTGAGAAGTGGTGAGGAATGCTTGTCTTCTGTTGATTATGGTGGTGATAAGTGGTGGTAATCTATATTTTATCAAATTCAGATGATTTTGGATTATAAATATATAGTATTATGCTCTGTTAAGTCTATATCTCATAGTTGTTGATGGGGCTTTATCTAAGGATGGTCCCAAGACCTTCCAAAGTATACTGAGCCTTCATATCCTCTCCAATTACTTTTTTCTAAGAACCACATGGGGCTCGGTGGCAGTGCCAGCTCTTAATCCAGACATGGTCAGGACTTCCTGAACTAGAGAGTTCAAACTACTTGATCGGTCACAATTACTATCAACTTAGAAGAACTTCACCAATGAGCCTCAAGGAAACTTTGAGCGTCCTCGTTGTCATCGTGCCTGGTCTTTTGCTCGTTAGCTGTTGCACTGTCCATCCTAATATTGCCAGAATATGCGCCCCATCCCCGCCATGCCCACCACGTGGAACCCCAACTCCTGAACTGGTGGTTTCTCAAGTCATAGGTGTACCCCCAGTCATCATCCTTTATCTTAGTCATGAGTAGTAATAAATCATCCATAACATGGGATTCCCCTATGGCTTGAGAGACAGCCAACTGAATTGCCCTCTCCCCAACTGGCTTCACCTGTCCTTGAGGCCGCTTGAAATGCCACGCTTCTTCCGTAAGCGTTCCAATTGCGACAGTTGAGGTTCAAGGCGTGTCTGGGCGGCACGGCATTGCGTACCGAACCATGTTTGTAGATACGCAACATGTACATCTATGGATTTGTAAATGCAAGTATGTGCATAGACATGCTTATTTATACGTACATGTAAATAAATATATATATATACACAGTACATATGCATACCCAACACGCAATATAAACACATGTAAACGTGTACACATTCATTCGATCATGAACACAAACGTGTTAAACAACGTGTAATACGTATGCACCACAACATCCTGCTTTGTGATCTCCCAGGTCCTGCTTTGAATTTGCATTATCAACGTCAATGCCAAAATGCGCCACATATCTATTTATCTATCTATCTATCCATCCATCCATCCATCCATCCATCCATCCATCCATCCATGTATCTATCTATATAAATGTATAAAGATGTATTCAAATGTTTATATATCTGAATGTAAAGATATATGCATATATAAGTGAATATATATATATATGTATATGCATGCATATTTTTTTGACAGTGCACATGTGTTCATAATAGTACATATAGAACTCGTAATCCATGGTCAAAATCTATGTGCATGTATGTAAGTGCATGTAGATATGCATGTATGTGCATCTGTATATCCTTTTAGTTGTGGTTCTGTGTATCTATGCATGCATGGGTGCATTTCGGTCTGAATGTGCGAATATACTCAGTACTATAGTGCTTTGGTGTATTGCAATGAAATGCAATGCGCGTATGCATGCACAAACACGGACAAAAACCAACACACTCACGCACCATCACACAACTATTGCATACAAAGGACACTTCTAAAACTGTTTATGCTCACTGCTGCTCTGCCAAAACCTTACCATTGATTGTAGATGGTATCACCAGTCTACCGGCAAACTGACCAAAACAGCAAGGAACGTACTGTACGAGAATGGCAAGCCTGTTCAGAAGCGAAGTCTCTCAAAACGATACCCAGTAGAGTTTATCCTCATGAGCGTGTGCAGTTCAGACAAAACAACAAATACACCTGTGGTCCCGTTTTGTTTTCTGTCCAGTACCAATGTTTCACTTTTGAATACTTTTGATATACGCTTTCTTTTTCCATCTTTCTTACTTTCTTTCTTCTCACTATGGCTGAGACAGTGGGTCGAAAGTCGAAAGCCAGCATCAAAGCAGTGGCAGTTCCCATCTTTGCAATCCCAACTGTTCATTTCTGGCAACCCAACAATGATTCCAACAACCAACCCGAATTCCAACAAGCTCCACAAAAGCTTTTCTGCTGCTACCCCAAGACCTAGTCCCACCAAACAAAACCCAGTAGAACCCCAACTGCCGCGCTGCAAAATTACTATCCCAGGTGCTGCTGGAAAGAAAGAGCTGTCGGACAGATCTTCTTTCAGAATCTCCACCTGTGCACTTCTCTCGTTGAACAGCGTTGCCACTGGTGAAAGCACGGATAGGATGCGAAAATATGTGGACATAGACATAAATAGATAAGTCAATACAGTACACACAAATACATATCTAAAATTATCTAGCTGTAAATACATTTATTGCATATAAGTACATCCAAGACATATAATACACCTAATGCATATACACATAGGGGAGCAGGGTCACTTGCGCCATGTTTTACTCTTGACCAGTTTGGTGTTGGATTTACAGGTACCTCATCAATGATCTGCAGGGTCTTGAGGTGGCGCAGACATACTTCATTATTGACCTTCAGGGTCTCAGGAGGGGGGTCACGGGTAGTCACAGACATTGTAATATAGGAAACAACATATGAGAAAGATTGGGCACATGCAAATCATGATGAGATGGCGTGGAAGTACTTCATTATTGACCTTCAGGATCTTGGGGTGGGGGGGTGGGGGAG
>VSDK01005220.1:204404-235028 GCA_009767595.1 Symbiodinium kawagutii | reverse complement strand
TATCTGGCATAGCTTTTGGCATAGCTTTTGGCATTCTATCTGGCATAGCTTTTGGCATTCTATCTGGCATAGCTTTTGACATTCTATTTGGCATAGCGATGGTCGTGGTTGAAGTCCGGCAGCGAACACTGGGCGTGGATGGTCGTGGTTGAGGTCCGGCAGCGAACACTGGGCGTGGATCGTCGTGGTTGAGATCCGGCAGCGAACACTGGGCGTGGATCGTCGTGGTTGAGGTCCGCGAGGAGGAGAAGGACAGGAGAAGGAGAAGGAGCGGCAGCTGACATAAAATCTAACAACCCTCACCTGGCAGGTGGGGAATATATACAAATATATACATATACAGACATGGGTATAGTATCTCCAAGATTCCTTTACAGTGTTTTTAGAATGGTGAAGCTTTGGAAATAAAGTTTTTTTGTAGGTTTTACTATAGTGGCCACGTGTAGAAGTTGTCATCGTATCACAAGGCCAGCTAATGACATTCGTCTTGCACTGCTTCGGAATGAATTATTCTTTCTTCGGCATCTTAACGATACCATACCGATAAATATATATATATCTATAAAAATAAATCTATATATAAATGATATATATTTTATACGTGGTGTATATGATATGTTTGATAAATATGATATATAAATGATCTATATAAGATATATATGATATATATATGATATATTTGATATATATGATATATTTGATATATATGATATATTTGATATAAATTATATATATATATGATATATATCTAAAAAAGTAAATAATATATAAATTAAATATATATATATATATAAGAAATAGATGATATATTTGATACATATGAAAAACATGATATATATAATGTGATAAAAAATATATATTTGATAAATATGATATATATATATATATATGAAATATGAATGATATATATGATATAACTTATATATATATGATATATAAACAAAATATATCTATATATAAATGATATATTTGATATATATGATATATAAATGATATATATGATATATATGATATATATGAAATATATAGATAAATATATATATGAAATATTTGATATATATATATATATATGATTTATAAATGATTTACATATGATATATATATATGATATACATGATATATTTGATATATATGATAAATATGATATATATATATATGATATATTTGATAAATATCGTATATATGATATATAAATGATTTACATTATGTATTCATGTTATATATATGATAAAAATATATAAAAAATGATATAGATGATATATATATATATAAATGATCTTTAAATGAAATATATGATATATATGATATATTTGATATATGTGATATATAAATGATCTGTATATGATATAAATGATATATATATATGATATATTTGATAAATATGCTAAATAAATGATCTATATATGATAAATATAGAATATATGATATATATCAATGAAAAATATATTTGATATATATATGATATATATGATAAATATATATGATATATAAATATCTAAATATCTGTATGATATAAATGATATATATGAAATATTTGATATATATTATATATATATGACATTGAAATATATATATATATATATATATAAATAACTTTGATATGTTTGATATACATGATACATATGATATATTTGATATATATGATCAATAAATGATCTAGGAATAATAAATATGATAAATATGATATATAAATAAGTATTTGATCTATTTGATATATAAATGATATACATGATATATTTGATATATATGATATATAAATGATCTATAAATGATAAATTTGATATATATGATATGTAAAAATACAATATATGTTATACATTATATATATGATAAATATGATATGTATAAATAGAATATTTTATAAATATTATATACATGATATATGTGGTATGTATAAATAACATATTATATATATATATATATTATATATATATGATATATATGATATGTACATGATATGTACATATAAATATAAATATAAATATCATATATATGTGTATATATTCATGATATATTTGATGTATTTCACATATGTGATATGTACATGATTAGCATCTTATGCCGTGGAAATCACCCTATCTTTCCATGGAAATCTCCCCATCTGTGTCCACCAGTTGTAGTCTCTCGGCTTCACGGCCTCCATGCGCTGCGGGGCGGTCTGGAGGCCACCCTTGGGGCGCAGTCGCACGCGGCCCACGGCGCTGTGTTCGGCCACGTGGGCCGCGCCTGCGCGGCGGAAGTCCTGGAGGCACCAACAAAGTGAGAAGAAAGAAATGTCTTGAAAACAAAGGAATACATTCATATAAAGATATATCAAGACATGTAAAGACATGTAAATTATCTGTAAATATATTATATGCATAGGTATCTGTAGACACATGTGCACAGATACCTATGCAGATTCATATATATATATATATAAATATTTATCTATATATTTCAAGATTTACATATCTATATATCTATAGGTAAGTAAGTAAGTTTTGATTTGTATTCATGTACATATAGATATATTTCGACAGAATATCCAAAGACCATACAGACAGACAGGCAGGCAAACAGACAGACCGGAAGACATGCAGACATACGTGAGGTATGTTCCTGTACAAACGTACATGTGGGTATAGTACCTTCAAGAACTTTTTACGGTGTTTTAGAACGATGTGGCTTTAAAAGTAAAGTATTGTATTTTGTAGAGTTTTACTATGGTCGCCACGTATGGTAGAAGTTGCCATCGTATGATAGAAGTTGTTATCGTATGGTAGAAGTTGTCATCGTATGGTAGAAGTTGTCATCATATGGTAGAAGTTGCCATCGTATGGTAGAAGTTGCCATCGTATGGTATAAGTTGCCATCGTATGGTAGAAGTTGTCATCCTATGGTAGAAGTTGTCATCCTCTGGTAGAAGTTGTCATCCTATGGTAGAAGTTGTCATCGTGTGGTAGAAGTTGTCATCAAATCACAGGGCAACCTAATAACGTTCGTGTTTAACTGCCTCGGAATAAAATAGCTTCGGCTCAAATAAGGGAAAAAAGCCAACGCTACTGAAGTTGAAGCAATGGATTTGGATACCTTTCGGAAGAGTTTGGATGACTCTATGTTGATGACGTCTTCTTCGTTTCAAAAGGAGGTCATGTACAAAGATCTGGGTTGTCAAGACCTTGAAGATAGCCATGCCCTGGAGCTTTGTGCATTTTTATGCACTTTTATGCTAATAAAAAGAAGCGTCTGCTGCAAAAGTGTAATGGAAAATTCACCAAAGAGCTGAAGCTCTTAAAGGTACTATACCGGCACATGTATATATGATACTTAATTATATGCAATTGTGATCTGATGTGATCTGTATGTGAACATCATCCTGTACACTATGCATATGTATGTACATATAATTTGTATATTCAGCATCATGCAGGTAGGTATGTGTGCACATACCCACGAAAATGTACATATATTGATGCACAAATTGTATCACCTTAAACACACGGAAAGCAAAAAGATATGCTTTCTTGACACATTCATTGTTGTCTGAGTATGCATCAGTGAGCATTCTGACGCGTGGTCACCCCTAAACATGTTGCCACACCCTGCTAGGTTCGAGTAGGCTCTTCATCATCTCATCGCACCCTCGGATGACAACAGAGAAAAAAACAAGTAGAGGTCTGAAAATATGTTGGAATTTGGGTCTGAGAACAAAGGGGTACATTCTTTCTCTAGCATCAAATATGTGATGCATTCGCAAACAGAATCCGCCGTCTGTTGAGTGCAAATACACGCAAAGCACTCCCCTCCACGCACATATGCATTGCATAATGGACATTGTACACACTTGCACACACACACACATCTATATACAAGTATTCATATAAACAACACACATGCAAATGCACATATCTAGGTACAGATAAGTAAGACACGAAATCAATGCAAATCAAGAATGCTGATTGGTGTACGACTGGTATGCTGGCCTCCAAATACAGCAGAGTGCCAACGGCCGCCATCTGCTGTTTGTCCTGAAAAGTCACCATTCGTCGATAGTAGGGGATGGGATCACCAAGGATGAGTGTAGCCCAATTGAGCTGTAGATGGCATTGTAAAAAATAGGGAATACAATATGGCTCTTATGTTTATGTCGCTCTTACACTGGTTACTATGTCCAGTAAGTCCGACTTCCAACGATCTCCAGTGTTCGGACTTTATCCATCCACCAACATCATCACCATGCTTAGTCCAAACTTCGAAAAATTGGGGTCCCTAGGTGTCCAGGAGACTCGTAAAAAAGTGGTCGAGTTGTAGTCAAAACTTCCAACATCAAAGCCAGGCCTCAAGTCCAGGGCACTGTGCAGACAAGACTTGCCACAAGGAGAGGACGCCCATGAAGGAAGGACCAGGCCGGTCGCTTCACAACTGGGGTTTTGGAGGCCAAAAATATTGACAACTGTGAAAACACGCGGGAGCAAACTGCCTGTAGCAGTGGGAGCAACAACAACCAGAGGGAAGTTGTCCAGCTTGCCATGGCCAACCTTGGGTCATCCTGTTGATTGAGGGGTGCAACTAGGTGTCAGGGCATCCAGATTCCACCAGATTCTCTGGACGTTTCAACGACCAAAGCACATCATGGCTAGCTGCCCCATCCAAACATGGTAGGAGCGGGAAGCCAACCATTTTCGAGGTACAGTATCTTAAGAAACCTCCATGTCCAAAACAAGCAGGCTAAGTGTCTTGACAGATGGCAAACGTATAGTCTTCGCATGGATCGTTTTTTGCACCTGGCTTTCTATGATGCAAGTGTTATATGTTGAAACCAAAATTGCTGGGCACAATATTCCTTGTTGTAAACAGGGAATGGCCGAGGGCTTCCTGCCAACAGGATGATAGATAACTTAAGCTATCGCTACTGACAAATGCTAGCGTGACAATCACCAGGAACAAAGGAAGCAAACTGTTTCAAGCTGAATGCACAGTTTTTATGTGCCGTGGATGTTGCTAAGGTCCTGCGAGCTGGGGTTTCGCCAGGAATGCAAACATGTGCTGATACATTCACAAGAATATACAATAGACACGTGAATGCCATACTTATGATAACTATGCATGCAATCATATATATATATATATATTATGGTATTTGGCTGAAATAGTTTATTCACTTGCCTCAACTAGGGGGCACTGCTCTTTTTGTACCCCAGCATAGATTACAAGCACTCCTATACACTTTCCAAAGTGACCCTAATCCCAAGTGACCGCCTTCCAAAGCAAGCACCTTGACTCACCTTGACCTTACTGGTGGATGCGTACATAAGGATGCCCAGCAAGAACCAACCAACATCAACCAACTAACCATCTGATACCTCAACGTCCCTGACCAAATCAAGATCTAAGTAACCAGCTTCCCAACCAACCAACCAGCCAGCCAACCAACCAACAAGCCATAGCCCTCCCAACAGTGGCCTCGTTGCAAAGAACCGTGGCTACGTAGCGTCCTCCCGAGAGCAGCAACTGGTCGTAGAGATCTCGAACCACGGGATCTATGACCTCTGCCGCTTGCGCTCGGCAACCAATTCCCAGCATGGCCTGAATCCGATAGAAATTCAATTGGACGAGTTTCCCATTGACGTTCCGAAATCATGGAGGATGACTGTGCTCTCTCTCCCTCTCTCTCTTCACACATATGTATTTACATTTACACACACACATATATATATATATGGTATAAGTATGTATATACATGCTATAGCTACATATGAACATTATTTATGTATACATAACATTACATAACCGCCTGTGTCTATACATCTTTCAACTGCTGTCCCCACCTGCAGGGTCACCGGTGCGCCCGGCAAAAAGACATCTTCCACTGGGAGCACTGGAAGCTCCATGACCTGGCGCGGCGGCCAAGGGCGGCCAAGTGCTTGCAGAAACTTCGAGTTCTTCAAAGATATAGGTGGTGATAATGGTTTAGACTAGGGGATAGTAACCATCAATTCTAAAGATATGGCTGTTTCTCAAAATAATAGTTTAGACTAGGGGATAGTAACCATCAATTATAGGGGATATACACTAGCCATATGGCTGTTTTTCAAAATAGGGGCTAGGGGACCCAAAAAATGGATGCTTTATTACTATAGATGGTTAACAAACTGGATGATTTGGGGGTACCCCTTTTTTGAGAAACACTCGTGTGGGTGTTCTCAAGACGAACTTTTCCAATCAATGTGTGATTTTCATATCGTGGAATCATGAACAGTTGTGAAGACAAATTTTTTGACCTTTCCAATCATGTGGAATGCTTGTTAGTTATTTCTCATACAAATGTGGAATCCCAATTTGAACCATCAGAAAATACCGAAAACAGCAAGCACTTCGCGTGACTTGAACGTCTTGAGACAATTTGGCCAAACACAGCACGACCTCATGCCACAATCCTAGATCTTTGAGAATGGTTAGAAACTGACGACCGCTGATCCTAACCAACACGAACCAGCTGCAGAACCCATAGGGTTTTGCAATCGCCTCACCCAACTCGCCGCCGTACTCCCCGCTGGAATCCTGGCTGGCAGCCCCTCTGGTAAGGAGCTTGCGCTTGTGAAGCCCCAAATCAGGTGCCATCCCAAGATATGCCAAGGCTGCAATGCTGTGAAACAATTCGTGGAGCGAAAAACAGCAAACTCCCGCAGCTTCAACTTCCCGGCGGGTTGAAAACCGCGCCTACAGTGATGCCAAGCGTTCTTTGTAAGTGCATTTTTCTGGAACAAGCTATATGTCTCCAAAAATTGGTGACCAATTTTGGTACTCAATGTGTCGGCGCCACAGCGAGAAGCTTTTTTTTGCGTGCGCGAGGTGCGACGCTCAAAAGTCTGATGTAGCATCAACATGATCAGCACGTGCAAGCGAGCGTGCACATGCCCCACCCCATCCCACGCCATCCTTGATGTAGCATCAACATGATCCGCATGTGCAAGCGAACGTTAACATGCCCCACCCCACACCAACCCACCCCATCCTTGAAGTAGCATCAACATGATCAGCACGTGCAAGCGAACGTGCACATGCCCCACCCCACCCCGCCCCATCGTTGACGTAGCATCAACATGATCAGCACGTGCAAGCGAACGTTAACATGCCCCATCCCACCCCACCCCACCGTTGACGTAGCATCAACATGATCCGCACGTGCAAGCGAACGTTAACACGCCCCACCCCATCCCACCCCACCCCATTGTAGACGTAGCATCAAAATGATCAGCATGCCCCACCCCACCCCAACCCACCCCATCGTTGACGTAGCATCAACATGATCATTGGGAGATGTGTAAAAGTGAGTACGACTTTGTGCGCGGAAAACAAGCCGCTTGCTTAAACTTCCACAAGAAAGCATCCCCAAAAATATTCATGATATGAACATGTTTTTCTTGTACATGCATTGCAATCAAGCACGGCATTTGTTGAGGAAGTTGTTCCTCCGTCTTGCAATGACATGATGCCATGTGATTGAATAAGGCGCTGTCAGTCATCTGAAACCTTTGAACAACGTAGCTGGCTGGTTTTACCCTGGACACAGAAGAGGGGCTGCCGTGGATGCAACCATATTCTAGACGGGGAGAATCGTTTCAATACCAGGGTGAAACCAGCACTTATTTTTGCCTCACTTCGATTTTCATGGTTTTGGCTAACCTGAGAACTGCTTGATAGGTTCAGGGCAGAGGCGTAGAAATCTTGATCCGCGTTCAGCATCGCATTCTCCCTGGGGCCCATAGATCGATTGGGGCTTCCTTTTCCTTGACCCACCGACCATTTCACCGCTCCTTTGCCAGCCAAAGGAGCTCATCTTCCTCCGCACTACGCAAAGTGCAGCGCAAATTCCTGACAAACCATGCGGCCAAGCGGACTGGCCGATTGGGATGCTTTTCCATCTGACCAGTGTCCAGCACATATAGAAAATGGCCTGAAAAAGGCGTGGGCTGTGGTGTTCCCGGGATGACAACTCCCAATCTATCTTTATCGCTGTCACACGCAGCCGGTCCACAAGGGTCTCTGTGCGGTTCATGTGCACCTGTGTACCTTTGTGGCACTGCATAGATGTTGTTATGCTTACATGGGCATAGATTCAGAGATATAAGCGGAACCTATACAAAAGGATGCAGTCTTGGCATGAGAAGAACAAAACCATCCCACTTTTCAGGGGTACACTTAAACCATAACCGAAGTTGACGCTTTCTGGGAACCCCCAATGTTTTGGAACCTCATGGACAACCTACACGAAGCTTGCAGCACGGCTTCAAATCTGTTCACCACGGGGTGAATCCAAAGTCGATGTGGTTGCTTCACATGCCAAGGTTAGATCTTTCTTCACAGTGGAAGCAGGTGCACGGGGAACAGCTTCACTACTTCTTCACTAGGTGGATTTGTCTTAAACCATGGTGTACCTCCAACTTGCTGGTAGTTTTCCTATTAATATTATGTCTTGAACTTGGACGGCCAGTAGGTATCACCACTTATGGACAAACCCAGGTTGGCTGATGTATTCTTCACTGAAGCGCAGCCTTGCATTTCTGACTATGGTGAGGTTTGTCTGATTATCTTTTTCTATCTCTTTCCCTTTTTGGAGCATGGTTGGCACATGTCATCTGGAAGCAGTTCTGGCGTTGCCAACCCCTCAAGTGAGATGGCTTTCCTGTAGAAATGATCAACTTTTGCTTTGCTTGGTACCCAATTTCCAAGCAGGCATGTGGGACCCCAGTTTGCCGTTTCACCCATGACACTAAGCAACGATGAGCAAACTAAGGAACAATGAACGTAGGGACAATAACCATAGGGGATACTAAGCCATGGTCAAGAATCATAGAGAAAATTCCAAGTATGCTGGTCAATCACTGGTACGAAGGCCCCCAGTATGGCTCATCCCCACAACCAGTAGCTCACTTAGCCCCATCGACATGTGCATGGCTTCCTTCAACAGTCTGCTGCATGTTTTGGACAAATAATTGCGCCGAAAACTGAAGGACTGAACATTGCGATAAATTGCTTCAAACCTATTCAAAACTGTCATCCCAAACATCGCGATTCGGAGCCAAAAAATGAGACTAACGCCTCCCATATCGCCATGGTCAGTCCGATCTCCTCCTCCTTCTTACCGTGCAAAATGCGCCAACAAACCTGAGCATCATTGGAGAACATCAATGGCTCATTGCGTGGTAGCTTGGTAGTGACAACTGAGTCCAAGACTTGGGTGTTTCTCAGCCATTGGGGAACCCCTAAGCCATCACTGATCATCTAAAACAGACTATGGCTGGGGATATGCCGCGGGGTCCCCTATGGCTTGAGAAACAACTGATCCAACATGATCAAACTGCTCCAAAACACAACTTAAGAGGTGTTCGTGTCTCATGGATTAGTAACACAATTGGACACCCTTATGATCAAAAGCTTCTAGACAACCACTGTGCTTCCAGATTGACCCTGCTGGATGGAACAGGGTCCAGGTATGCCACGTCCCACGTGGGCTTTTGAAGCGGTCACAGCCTCAGTTGTAACACCCAAAGCCTCAAAATCACAGGGTGCACTTCTGGATCTGGGGCTGCAGCAGCACTGCTACCCCGTGGGGAAGCCTCAATGGCTGTGAGCTTGCACTGGACATGGCTTGATTTCCTGCTCCCAAACTTGTGGTATGATAAATTTGCCAACCCAACATGTGGGCAATGACATGGTGTTAAACAAAGCGGGAATCCGAAGGCTTATTCTGTCAAGAATTACGGGACGCCATGCCCATTCAAATGCCACTGGTGTTGCTGACAATGATGTACAAAAGTAAATAGTATATATGTATACACATATGCAAGTACATACATGTATATATATATATATATATTAACATAAACATGCTAAAACCAATAAATAGATAAATCAATCAATAAATGTATATGTGTAGATAAATAAAAATGTATATCATATATACACATCATATACGCGAGTGGGATCTGAGGGGCGAGGACACTGCGGTAACAATAGACAGGATCCCAACCACAACGACAACACATGACAATCATAAACACATTAGAATAAACTATAAACTAATTATGTTTGACATGTATTTTACAAACTGCTAGCAGATTTGGGGCTGAAGTTCTCAACCGACAGCCAGTTCTATTGCTTGAAAATATTTGTCCTAATATATGATTGACCAGTTCTAATGGTCATCAAATTCTAATGTAACCATTTGTTGACCATGGTCATCACCGCTACAATCAGCCACTTGCGGCAGCTTGTGGGTGTCCCAGTCTCAGAAGGGAACATGGGGAGCGACCCTGCCCGACATGGGAGACGCAGAAAGACTATCCATTGAAGGAACCACTCACCATTTTAGAAGCTTGTTTCTCATAGAAAGTTCACGTGATTTGTTGACACCTTGATTTTTCAAACTCACTTCGTTGCTGATGTAGAAGCTATGGTTGTCAAAACTTGAACACCCTCAACACAGGCACTCTTGTGGGGTTGTCCCCTCTGGGTGCATAAATGGTACACATGGAACTTGACGTGTGCTTCCCTGATTGCTTTTTATGAACATAAATCAGTGCGGGATCGTTAGGGGTGAGCATTTTTGGACCCTACTGCATGGATGCTTGGTCTATTCCTGAAGGCGATTGCTCACCCAGCATTTCTGGCTATGAACTGAGCATGCAGAAGCAAAACATAATTGATACAGTAGCAAGAATTATTCCTATCAATAGATAAACAATGTATGCTAAGAGCTAGCAGAAACGTCAATAATTTATAGCCATAATGTTTTCTACTCGCCACTACCAATTACTGACAAATAAACCAATAATGCTTACTAGTCAGTACTATTGATTACTAACAAATGATTGCTGATAGTTGATTATCGTTAGAAACCACTATACCAGAATTGCTGATAGTAACTACTATTGATCACTGACAAACAATGATCACTAGTAATACTTACTAATACATAATGATCACTACTGCTGCTACTACTACCTAGCTACCTAGCTACCTAGCTACCCAGCTACCTAGCTACCTAGCTACCTAGCTACCTACTACTGATCACTACTAATAGTAATCAATGTCACTAGCAACGGCATTCAATGGCCATCCCCTGACCGGTGCCTCGAGGGTAGTAGGCTGTGCAGCTGGCGCTGGCGCAAGCCGCTGCCCGCCGTGCGCGACAGCGGGAACGGCCTGGCACAGGCGACACTTCGATGGAGTTGAGATGGTTAACCAGTTGAGATTGTTACAACAATGATAATTACTGTTATG
Organism: Symbiodinium kawagutii; assembly: GCA_009767595.1. NCBI lineage: Eukaryota > Dinophyceae > Suessiales > Symbiodiniaceae > Symbiodinium > Symbiodinium kawagutii. The sequence goes on along the minus strand of VSDK01005220.1, from coordinate 223,760 downwards.
GTTAATCAATTGAGATTGTTACTATCATTGAGATTGTTAACCAGTTGAGATAGTTAATTATCAATGTTGTCAATGATAATAATGATATCTACTGGTTAAGAATGATAGTTGCAAACGGCAGGTTTCAAATAATAGAGTAAATATAAACCATGATAAATGATGAATCACAAACGAAGAATAAGGGAATACATGATTGATGGTGTTGATGGGGTATGAATGATTACTAACAAAGAAATAATACGTGAACACTAGTCGTCAGTAAGAAAAATGTGGTATATGAATGAATGGTTGCCAAATGATGGTTATATGATTGCTATGACTGATCGTGCTATTTACATATGTATGATTGCTATGACTGATGCTTGTAGAATTGCACAATTTTTGCGCTCACATGCTTTTTTGGTGCTGAGAAATGGCTGTACAGTGATTTGGAATGGTTTATCATGGTTATATAGTAGGCCTATATACATATGTATACATGTGCACACGTGTTCATATAAATACATATATGGAAATATGTTTATAAACCCATAGATATGTATATAAATGCATACATATAATGGTGTATAATATATTGAAATAGATAAATATGTACAAATAGAAATATATACATATACATGCACATCATCGAACATAGATATACAGGGAAACACATAGCTTCGTAATGATTGAGAGTGGATGATAGTAGTTATATGTAGTGACGAAACGGGTAATGCTTATAAAATTGCTACAGCGTGATGACAAGCTGGCTTCATGTTCGATATAATTGACTGGTTTGCCAAATATCTTCAATTCACCAACCGTTATCTCAGTGAAGCGGACCACTCCTTTGATAGCCTGGGGCCATTCTGGTTAATGACTGACCAAGCTCCCTGTTCTTGGTTCTTGTTGGTGATTGATATGTGAAGATCACCCTGTAGCCATTGTTATTGATAGCATTTATGGCATTCTTATTGTTCTGTTAATTCTCACCTTTCCTTGTTATCGGATAACAGCTCCCAGGGAGGCCAAAACAAATCTCAGGACATTTTCAGGAAACATATTTTCCAAATCAGCAATTTTCCCAAGATGGCTATGGGTCAAGGCTTTAACCGGCCAATAGTGGGGATAATAACCAGCCAATAGTAGGGAAAACACAGGGTAAATGCTGGGGAACCAGGGGGACTAAGGGTGAACTGACCCACTGCCAGATGTTTCCTAAGTAAGTCCTGTTTTCGCTAAGCTGCGGCATGCGCTTGCCTGGGACCCAGTGCCACATGGCGACTCAACATGCCGCGAGAGACGCAGTGCCTTTGTCTCGTTGGGTACCAATCAGCGGCAAAACGTGCCATGTTTGTTGGGAGCCAGTGCCGTTGCTAGCGGTTGAACTGACATATCAATTGATGTAGCTACTCGTTGAGGACCTAATCATCAACTGCTGTGTTTTTTTCGAAGTCGGGAGAATTTCCCGAAGCTGATTGTGGACTATGATTCTGGAAATGTTTTTTCCATCCCAGCTGCCGTCGATCTTTGATCCCAGCTATTCCGCAGCTGACTTTAGCGAGCAATATTGTTGATGACCCCCTCGAACGAATCACAGCTATTAATCATGATAAATCATTACCAACATTTGCCAACAATGTTCAAGGATTAACCATCATCAACCAGCCCAATGAAATACATAAATTGATTCCACCTTTAGGGTAGTCTCTGTTGGCGGCCCAAGAACCAACAGCTGGCATCATCCACACGTTTATCTATGTTTCAAAGTACCAGTGGTTTGGGTCACAAAAATGCGTTCGTTCTTGTCCAACCGCTGGTGGATTCCTGGACTACAATGCTGCACCATAGGGAAATCATGCGGTTTCTCGATGGGACTGCCAGGTAAAGCGGAGTGTTGCTGCTACTGCCCTTCTGACTGCCAGCCTGATTGCTGCGAACCGAATCAATTTTCGGCTGTCATTGAAGATTCTTGATGCAGCAAGTGATGGCGACCTTTCTTGGCTGGGATACATGAACATCATACGATTATATTTATATGACAAACGAAGTCTATGGCGCAGTCTCAGCGGCAGACCGATGCAAACAGCTTCATCCCCTCTTGGATTTGTTGTCTCTCCAGCGGAAGTATCAAAACCTTGATTCCCAAAGAGGGAAAGTCCTATTGGAGAATGGCTGACCTTTTACTGGTGGTATAGCTATGTCCACCCCCTACTAGTAGCATAGCTTCCCTTTTACCACTGCCACTATGCAAATTTTGCATAATTTTGCTCTTTTCCACCGTGCACCTGTGTGCCGTTGAAGCATGTTGAAGCCGTCTTCCCTTGAACGAGCTGCAGCCATGCCATGTCCGCATCCTTTTTTCAACGCCATGCCAGCGGCTTCCTGGCTCTCCTGACGACTCAGAATCATCAAATGCCACCTCAGAGCTGCGAAGCTGCTGCGATGGTGGGCACTGTCTGGACCACCAGATGCCCTGTCTTACATGGTTGGTACATTCCCATGTTGCTGGTTATTCCCCCATCATCAACGACCGTTCACCATCATTGACCATTATTCACCATCAATTCATCATCTAATTCGTCATCAGTTCATGATCATTGCCCATGGGATCCCCGAAGTATGGCGCATGAAACTCACCATGGCTTAGCTGCGGCTGAGCTCCCGGCTGAAGCAACAGCAATGACATGGCTGCTGAAACGAGGTCACCATGGAGGCATATCTCGCGGCGGCCGTGGTGCCCGGCTAAAGAACTGGTGCTTAACATGGGTGATAAATGGCTCACATGGGTAAGAAAGAGTTCTTGTTAATAGAATAATACATGGGATATTCATGGGTAAGGAAAATACATGGCCTATGAATGGGTAATAAATGGTTTAGTGGTGAGTAATCAATGGTTGATATGGTCAATAGGATGGTTTCTGAAGCCAGTTTGGGGACCCCAAGAATGGTTGGTTTATTATTGTAAATGGTTGAGAGTTGGATGATTTCCTTATTTTGAGAAAAGCCCACATGGCGTATCCCTGAAACACTTGTGGTCTCCGATTTCAAGTATGAACAAAAATGACGTTGCGAAGGTTGCAGAGTGCTTTCATAGATCATCACAATCTTAGTTCCCTGACAGTGGCCTGCTGGCGGCTGCTGATTTGACAATATCTTCACAACCGGCAACCAATGAGTACACAGAAATCCCATCAGTGGTATCATAGTACTAAGCCAGCAGGGCTACTTGTCGCAAATCCTCATGGGCTTATAGCTATGAGTAGGTGAAGCGATGGTATGAAACGTGAAACTCTGACACCATGCTCATGCCACAAGGCCCTCATATTTCTGAACATGGCACATTTGAGCAACCTGCAACATGCTAGTGGCCAAAAAGCGGTAACCAAACAATCAAATGTATTTCACCAGTCCAATATGACATAAACTTCCAAACATAAAAATGATAGGCTGATGACACACGGAACTTCCAACCATTTTTTGGGGGGTTGAAGTCCGTTGAAATTCCTACTGCAGAATTGGAGATCCGCGGCTCAAAGCATTTTCCAATTCGGCAGACTGCAGGATGGCCTGGCACGGAAGCAGCTTCCAGTGCTGGTGAAGTGGGTTGCCCAAGAAATGACAATCTGAGAGGTTTGAACCTATAATTTTTGGCTTAGGGAGTTTGAATCTTGGGGGTTCAAACCAATAAAGTTTAGCTACCTCACAATTCAGGTGGTTTACCTGCTGACATGAAGGGCCCTGCTAACAAACCAGTTACTGACAATCACTATCAACATGTTCTTAGGCTTCATCATCACTTCTCTTTGCATCCCTTTGTTCCAGCAGCCGACGGCATTCTCAATTTACTGATTGCACTTAACTTACGTAGCAGTTGAGCCCAACATACGAGAAAACAGTATGGCCTTGCATGGCCACACTACATTTTGATGAGATCGCCGTGTCAAATGTGCTGCGATGGAACCAGGACACACGTGTTGCTAGATCAATAGTGATTCCTGTAGATCATCACAAGCCCCACCTGACCAGGTTATTAAAAGTGTTTTACCATTGACCTCCCAGTCTAGTGGTAAAGGTTGTTAAGGTATACTCTTAAGAGTGAACTGAAGTATAGACTAACCTGCCATCAACGATAGTCCAATCATAATCATCCATAATCATCGTTGTCAACGATGCTCAACTTGCCATGCCATGCAGAACAACTGAACTTGTCGGCAGCTCCTGCGTCAGCATCTGTAGGGAAGCCACTCTCTGCTTGAAAGAAGTCATTTCCGTGTGATAGGATGGATCCTGTTACTGGGAATGCCGCGCGATCAACAGAGGGGTCCAAGGGTCTCCACAGTTTTCATAGATCCTGCTTGGTGTTGCGCAAACCAGGCCGCCGATGTCAACTTTCTTCAAACTTCATCAAGCACTGCAAACCACAGATTAGCGAGCAACAGAAATACCGCCAGTATTCATCACTACTAACCACTACGAAGCCTATCATTATCCGTCACTACGCACTGCGAACTTTCATGATCATGATCATTATAATGGATCATGATAATTTTCGTGATCTAAGCTCTCATCGAGCCATCATTCATGAGGCATCTTTTCGCTGGAAAAGGCAACTTGCTAAGTCGAATTCCGGTCCCTGGGAAACGCGATTTGTGTCCTCCGCGTCAAGGTACATCTCGAAGCGAACCTAGATCGACCAACTGGTGGTTGGCTACTTGAAGCAGCCATAACCAGCTGCAACCAATGGGTCCCCCGTATGAAACCAGTTACAAACAGCTACCATGGATGGTGCAACCCGATTTTCCCCAGCTATTTCCCAGACTAAGTCAGCCATGACCAGCCTGGGTGTAGCTGGGTGTGGTCTTCAGCTCGTTGAATCAAAACCAAACCCAGAAAGCGAACTTGAAACGGCGATGGATTTGAGGCACGTGGTTTCCTGTATGGGAAAAGCTTCCGACAGATAGTAGGTCAGGGAATTCTGGAGGTTGATAACAAACAATAACCGAACAATCAGAGTTTGTCCATCAAATGAGGTTCGCACAGAGCTGCTACAAAGCATTGCAAAACTGTTCGATCTGTTGGTTCCCCGCCAAAATGCCTAAATTTCTGCTTCCCCCAGCCATGGGGGCGGCTGAGGGACTCGTGGAAAGAGTCCCGAAAGTCTCCAGAACGTGGCCAGCAGGGCCATCTCCGAGGAAAAAGCTGCTTCCACACGCACCCATCCTGGTAACCAGGATGGTGGCCACCCTGAGTGTTTTTCTGGGGCGCCATTGGAAGAACTTGGAGAATTCATGGGAATTCTGATCATGTGCTCAATCCAAGCACATGGAATGCCAATGAGTAAATGCCACGAAATACATGCCCCCGCTCTGGTAAGCTGAGAGCGGTGGCTCTCACGTTTCAAAGACAACTTGGGTCTTTGGATGGGCCTTTTTCAGTATCCTCCTGAGTTTTGGGTTGGTCAAATAGCAATTTTTTGCTTTGAAGACATTTTGAAACCCATCAACCACCTGATGACGGCGCTCCTTCATACTCCTCGTAGGCTGCCAAATGTGGAGGACAACGGCTCAATAGGATCTGCGCCAAATGCCTGCAAAGGGGTTCAGTTGTGCGTTGTGTGGCTAGCTTGGGGGATGAAAGTGACAAACATCCAACATCATTATCCAACAACCCCAGTGATGTTAATTATAAAGTGACCAACATGAAGTTGTCCACATTGACAACAACACCTGTACAAGCGCTGAAAGCGATGTAGTGAGTCAACAAATGTCAACAATCCATATTCCAAAATAGAAGCAACAACTATAATGGACTGCGCATGAACCCGAGAAAATACGCTACCATCAAAGATACTCAGCTTTCAACTGGACCAAAATAACCAACAGAACATGATCGTGAGTTCCAAGGCCCCGTCCAGATTGGTTCAGCTTGTTGAGAGTTGCGTTCTACGCTTGGGATGTGATAACACCTTCCAACAGCGGTAGTGGGAAGCCCCGTTGCCAACAGCGCATAATGATCGGTCGAGTTCAAGGTCTAATTATTTAGCTCTTTTGGCTGAAACTTAGAAGAACTGAGTGGCAGATCTACAGGAACTGTTGACGAAAACAAGAAACACACGGACTTTCATGGGTTTTGTATGGTTTTGTGATCCATCAATCAGCCTCCAAGCTGCTGCTCCCTCTTCTACATGAATGAAGGCCGGCACCATGATGGGGTATCAAGACAATGCCGGAGATGTAGATGTGAGGACCTTTACAAATGATGGTGCCCACATGAAATAGCCTCTACACACCCATGTATGGCTTTTCATCACGCTGTGGACAAGCTCAACCTAGAAGCCTACCTTTGAGGGACTGGTCATGCCAAGGTTTGTCGGCAAAGTCGTGATCTTCCTTCCACAAGCTAATCTTTGGAGATGAATCAAACGGAGGGCCAGTGTTGATGCCTGCAACATAAAAGATCCCAAAGAAAATGATGTCCAACGAACAACCAAGTGCTGTCAAACGGCAGTAATTACCAGTGATGTGAACATCAAAGGTATGATGAGCATCTCAAAGTTAGGGCCTGCATGATTCCCTGCACTAGCAGAAGAAAGAGCTATGGCGGTATGACTACAAGTAGAATACAGGGCTTACCCATGTATTGAACATCACTTGTTCATCAACCATCATTTCCCATAGATGTGTCATCAGACGTAACCATGATTCACCACTATTCAATACTGAGAATCACTGATAATCTATATTACGCTCTGGCAAACTCATTTGGAGGTGCAAATCTACCACTTCCTAATGATTTGCCGATAAGACGGTGATTTTAAGCTTCCAACTTTACCTGATGGTATTTTTTTCTCCAGTTACTATTTCAAATCAACCATGATGATTCATTTCATCACCATCAATCAACACCAATAATTACCACGAACAAACCATGATTTTGATTGATCACCATGACTAACCACTGGAAACACCAATCACGAACCCCTGATCATTGTTGATCAGCAGTCTGTAAATTGTCAATTGTTCATCTAACACTCACCATTCCAAGCAATCAACTATCCATGAACTAACACTAACTGTTGCCAACTAAGTGTTCGAATCGACTAGCCTGTCCTTTACCAATCCAACAGATTCACCAGTAACCAACCATTCTGAAAGGATACTGTATCACTTCGTTGAATCAACCTTAACCAACCATTTAACCAACCATTTAACCAACCATTTAACCAACCATTTAACCAACCATTTAACCAACCATTACTGGTTGAATCAACCATTCTGAACAGCTTAACGCTCCACCGTTGTCACTGCGCCTGAGTGCCAGTTGTGCTCCCGAGCACAGCTGCGCCACATCGGAGGGGACAGCTGCGCTCCCGTCACCAAAGCGCCGGTGGGCGGAGAAGATGCGTCCTGAAGACCGGGCACTGAGGAGCGTCCTGGTTGGACAGTGGACTGTTTTTGAATTCGTATTGATTGGGTAACTGTTACCTGTAAGTTGCTGTATGCCTGTAAGACACTTCATAAGGGTAACATAAATAATTGTTGTACTCGGCTCATAGTATCACCATTCCGTGATTCGTATGGATTGGGTAATACTTAATGATACCATCATGTAGTAATGGTTCATATGTTAATATATTGCTGAATAGTTTGTAATGATTTTGTAGAGCATGATTAATGATTATGAACCATTGGTGATAGATGATAGATGCTTCTACTAATGGTAGTATCTGAATATAAGACCAACTACTGATCGGTTAATGACAAGTGATTAAAGATTATCTAGTATTCATAAGTATCAGGAATGGCAGTCATTGATCAATCATGGCTTATCAGTTATTCGTCATTGATCAATAGTAATGAACAATTGTAGTGCTAGGCGAGAAAAATACTGTACGAATCATGTTGCAAAGATGATCAATCACCGTCTGACTGTACTATCAGGGTTGACTTGACCATGGTTATTGTCCAATTCAATTTTAGTGATTCAGGATGGTTGTTCTAGTGGTTGTCACCATGCCTAGCCATGATTCATAATGACTCAAAGTGGCTGAAAATTGTGCGAGAATGGTTGATGGCTATCCAATGCTCGCTAGTGGTTGTTTCATGTTGTTGCGTGGTTGTATGAAGGTTACATAATCGTTGTATGATGGTTGTTTCAAAATTTCTAGTAGTGGTTATTGATCCAGATCAAAACACCTGGACACCTGGTTGATTGTGGGGGGACACGGATAATTTGATTTATGTTGGGTGTAGTAGAGTGGTTGATAGTGCTTACTAACACTCACCCACTATCATAGGCATGAGCAGTGGATATCATGTGATATCCAACTAGTTCACGCTTGACAGAACTCGCTTGTCCACCCCCCTTCACCTTACGTCCTCGCGATGCCACCCCAAGTTGGCACTTCAGGAACACTCAGATTTTTGGAACCACCATGGCCAACCCCAGCTGCCAATGACACCACGAGAAATCGATGTGTCCCAAAAGTTTCAAAAAAACAGTGGACGCGTCCAGGGACCAGGCTGGGTGAAGGTGAGTTCAATGGCTTCCTAGGTGACCTGTCAGCTCCCTGAAAAGCGGCATCCCTGTTACTTGGATCAGGTATCCATGGTCAGGCTTCACCTACGGTGGCAAGGAATCCTATGGTGTGTTCAGGGTCACCTAAGGCACCTCCTATTTTGCTGGGTATCCGATGGCTCCTCCCGTCATCCCCCATGGCCGGGGCTGCAGCTCCTGGCTCCACCAGCTCCTGTTCGCCCCGCTGGATGTGAAAGATCAGCAGCACGTCCTCAGAGAACCGCGAGGCGAACCGGAGGATCTCATGTCGCAGGACGAAAACGGAGACCTGGATGGAACCATCAGCAGAGGTATTTATCAATAAACCACTCAATTAAAGTACCTAAACAACTTTAAACCATATATCTGACCAATACTTAAGCCTTTGATTATATTCAATGTTATACATACACAAATATGACAATAATGTACGAAGTATTTGAAAACAATCATTGAAAAATCACACGTATATACTAGATTCTACATACCCCAAGAACTATTCGACGCCACCAACCATAGTGAACCTGTCTCCCCGCCCGCAATCCTGTTGGAAGAAACCAGGTCCCACAACTTGACTGGCATGCTGAATTGAATGAATACCTATGTAAATCGATGTAGGAACATTGAGGGACATGGATGTACCACTACATACCACTACTATCATCACTTCGCTTCTTGAAACAATTCCTCCTGGACCAGTCTTCTCCGCCAAAGGTCAGCTGGTGCCCTTTGGAACTTCTCTGACTTCGATCCTGAGTGCCGGTGAGGTCATGACCAAAATGCATGGGAGTTACCATTGATATCCATCGATCATCAATTTCAATAAAGTGAATTTATAGTGATTTTTGGTCATGACTCCAATTGACTAGTGATTCATATGTCGTCTCTTAGACTCCATTGACTGTTGTTTAAACGTCATATTTATAGTGTCGGTCATGAAATTGTCATATGTTTAGACATTGACTGTTGTACGATCATCATGATCCTGTTTGTCGCTTAAGAACACGCATGGCTATTTGTCAACGACTTGGACCACATGAAGAGAAGATTTGATGATCACACGCCTGAGAGGGTCTGGTGATCCCCCGTGCTTTTTTTGCTTACCATTCAAGGCTAACTCAATCATTTTAGCATCAAGAATGCGGCGCATCCCAAATGCACACAGACATAATATTTGTGTACATGTGCAAAAATATGCATAAGTATAATCAATCTATATCTATATCTATCTATCTATCTATCTATTTATTTATCTATTTATCTATCTATTGATCTATCTATTTATCTATCTGTTTATCTATCAGTTTATCTATCTATCCATCTATAGATGGATATCCCAGAGGTGTCACATACAGGCACAACCCGTAGATGATTATAATATATGGAAAGCGCATATCGACATTACCTTATGAACATTGCATTTATACACCATACACATATTTTGTCCAATCAAACATTGCACACACACATATATATATATACATATATAAACATGTATAGATACAAATGGTGGCATATTCAATAATTACAGCCTGTACATCATCTTGATATGTAGGTATTACATTTGCAAAAAATACATACATAAATCGCTAGCTCTCAATCGATCTATATAATCATCTAATCACCAATTCCTACCCTATCTATCTACAAATCTATTTGTTTGTCAATCAATTATCTATCTATTCATCCATTCACGTGCATTATTATATGATATGAATGTATGGACATGTTTACTCACAGATGAAAACCACATCCAAATTAAATCGAGGATGTTCAGCATCGCAGCATGTGATCATGTTGGCCCATACATCCTGTCCTCCCAAATCGGTAGTTCTCCAGGATATCGATGGCTTCCCTTCTCGAACATGATGAATTTTCTGTGGCTGTCGCTACTTGGTCGCCACCAGCTGTTCTTCGCCCTGGCCTCTGGTGCAAACTCCCATCTTCTGCAGGGAAGAGCGCATGCTATGCAGGTCCAGCAAGGCTGGTGGCCGCAAGCCCAAGGCACCTGGAGCGAGGCCCAGCTGGCGCCCCAAATCGCCTGGTGGCACATCGAAACCATCCATGTCTGCATTATAAGGGGTCAACCAAGCATCAATTTCAATACAGCCAAGCAATTTCTGATATTTATGATATTTTGTGGATAAACCATCCGTCCCAAACATCAAGTATAAAAACGGGCCTCCATAAAAAGAATCATTTCGAGATGCTGTACACACATTGGTGTTGTTGTGCCTTTGAGATACAGTATATGTTGCGATTTCCAGTTAACGATTAGACTTTTTCGCTAGTCTGGCCCAATGGCCAGTCATTTGCAAGTGTTCAGCAAAGTCGCGCATTTGAAAACATATCCGCCCAGGACGAAATCCCCAAACGGAATTAATGCCAAATGGTGAATTCTTCATCGACACCCCATGGCTCTCCCAGAGATATCAGGAGCCAAATTAAGCCTCCAACCGATGCTGATGAACGGTGACTCCATGTCCATCTTCAGCACCGCGGGAAATGTTGGGATCTGCGACCATGAATGTGGACAGGGGTTGAGCGCTGTCCCAAGGCAGGGTCGTGAAACTGGATGAGCGCCATGAAAATGATCATCTGAATCGAATCAAGTAGACTAAGAACCTGAATAAATTCACTATTCTTGGTTGCGTTGCATATCCTGGTTGCTGAGTAGTCGCCATGCAAAGATAGTCAGCCAACCAACAAACTAATCAATCAGTAATCCGTCCATGCACCAAACATATTTTCAAGGGCCACTTGTCAGGACTGGCCTTTGACACTGGCATCGCTGCTATTCTCTGCAAAGGAATCTCCTGGTCACAACAAGATGCGAAGCAGCAAAGCGAAAGATCCGATATCTTGGTACCCTATCAAAAAGGTCGACCTGCAGTCAGGATGACAGTCGCCCAACAAGTTATCATTCCCGAGCCATGATGGGTCTGCCGAGCCACTGGGTACACTTGCTTTGATCTGGTGAGGAACGCCGAGGCAATGACTTGCCAAGTTGCCACTGATCTCTGCTCAATCATCAGCGGTCATGCTACTTTGCTTCGCCAGGGATGGCACGTCTATGACGAAGACAGGGAAAACGGTGACTATGACATACACATTATCATGCCAGGAAGGACACCTATACTCAATGAAGTTACGGCATGGCTGCAGACAAGCCGGTCATAGTTAATCATGACGGATCAAATCATGTACTGTATAGCAGCGTACGCATGCAGTACATACAACTTTGTTCATTCTACCATGCTACCTAGTTTTTACTTTTCTTCACAGGCACTGTTTTTGGTATGCCATCACGCCCAGCCAAGTACAGAACAGAATTCCCCCATGAAATATGAGTGTAGGCCATATAATGAGAATTTTTGCAACGCTATCTTCTACTGTGCCACCATAATGGTTGGTACCGATGCCAACAGAAGCACCTAGAACAATTGAGAGGGATTTCTTTTTGAGATTCAAAAGCGGCAAGTGAAAAGATTCTCCACAATTACGGATTCGTGGCTTCAACCCCTATGAAAAATATGTGTCAACCAGCAAACCATTTAATTAGGAATAATTGAATAATTACTAGGGAAAATGACAAATCTTAAAAACCACCAGCCAGATTAGATTCTTACATTTCCCGTGGTTGCACTGAAGTTGCTCTGCCAATGCTTGGCACCCCCACATGAGGTTGAACTTTGCCCATCCCGTCTTGCAGTTGTCGGGCCGATTGATCTGGTTGCTGAAGAGGTATCTGATCTACACATGTACGTGAACTGTACGTGTATATATATATATATATACACAATACATACATATATATACACAATATATATATATATACCCAATATATAAATATACATATATATATATATACACAGTATATATGTATACACAATATACATATATATATATATGTGTAAATATATATACACAATGTAAATTCAAAAACTATATGTGTATACAAACATATTCAGACATACACACAATTATATAGAATTATCACATCTGGAGCTTTATCCGTGCTTAGATGCAATAGTGGTTCAGCCCAAGAGGTAGGGCGACGTATCAAGGGTTTCGGATCCACAGATAGATCATGATATCAATCCTTCCACCAAGGAACTCCCGAAACGGCTTACATTCGGGGATGCCAAATCAGCATAGCAATAATTGGGTACACAAAAACCATCAATAGCGGTGCACCGAAACTAACCGGGGCTTGGTGCAGCTGATAGTTGATGATCGATATGGTAAATCAAACGAGACTTTGTCAGAAACTATCAGCTGGTTAAACTAAATAGATCTGGTCATTCCTGTTGGATTTATATGGATTGCTATGCTTATGAAACATATATATATATATAATGATAAACAAATGTGTGTATATATATATATATCTATATTTATGTAAAATAAGTAAATAAATAAATATAAATATTACAGTAGACACACATATGTATATATATATACATACATATATATATATATATATACATACATATATATATATATACATTTATACGTACATATACATGTATATATATATGTAGAAAAGCTGGTCATCCAACAGGATCCATATCTGCAATTCATCAGTTCTGAAGCACCCTGTCCTGGCCATGGGAATGCGAGAGATTCATTCCCTGCTTAACGTGCAGGAGATGTCCCTCCTGTGGCCGACGACGAATTCTCTGCTGGATCTGATGGCCATTCTGCTTCTGCGCCATGGTGCCAGACGATAGCCAAGTAGCCAACAACAAGAACTGTTTTTCATCATCCCCAATAAGATTGAGGATATCGTATTCAAACTTGTATGCCTTATCTATTTCTTTATCTATTTATTCATTTATTTATTTGTTTGTACGAAACCCTTTTAGTGGTTTTACGACCATCCTCTACCAAGGGACTGTTCCTCTCCAGTTCCGGCCCTGGCGAACATGATAAACAAAGGTTAGGCATCACTGTCAAAGCAATGGATGAGGTACGCGAAGTACCACGAAAATCTGCATTTTCAGCTTCGAATTCGCAAATCTTTTGGCTTGATAATTTGGTTTCCGAATTCTGAAACATGTCGAGCATAGTGACCGAATAGTCAGCCGCGGTTGGGGTGTTACTATACCTGTTTGGTTGGTATGAACCTGAACCCCCAGTTTCCCCAATTGAGCAGGACCGGAATCTTATGGAGGATTTTGACAGGCCCAGCTCAATTGTTCCCAAGTAGGTCAAGATCTACCAACCTGCCCAACCTATATCAACCTCAAACCTACCCAGCCCAGCCCACAAATTGATTCGCGGCTACTGCTCGATTGAAGTCGAGGTCTGCAACAGCCCCAAAATCAATCCAAATCATCTGTCACCAAGTGGAACATAAGTGGATTGCTGTCATCAACCACATGTAGTTGGGGGCGGTGAACACACCAACAAAATCCAACAAATTGGTATCTGCGATCACGCTTCCGTCCTGATCATGGATGGTGCGGATGCCCGTTGGCGCTGAATTCCGCAAAGTGGAGAAAAAGGCAAAGTCCTTGGCAGGTGGCGATTGCCCGGCGACCAAGTAACTTCTGCTTCCATGCGGGCAAGCAAACAAAACACAACGAAACACCTGTTGGATCCTGCTGTGAGATATCTTGTTGTTCACATGTCAAAATTACACAAGGATAGACAAGGTTGCTTTGGGATGTTCAAGAGCAACACCATATGTGCCTTTGTGCTGCATGTCGATCTCAGCACTTAAAACATGTTGCTGTGCATGTGCCAATCCATAAGCGCAGGCACGGGTTTTAGGTTTGCTTTCTTGATCATCTTAAACGTGCTTAGTCATCAACATGAGTTGTTGCCCGGCCAGGTAAGTTTCTGGTTATGATCCCAACATTCCAAAAACATTGCTTACACATACTTCAACATACTTAAACTATCAATGCAAGGGCGATCTGGCCCAACAAAACCAAGGGAGTCATTCCAGTCGTCCTCCTACCTGCCGCCGCTGCGCCCTGCTGCGCCTCCCCAAAGTGGAGGTGAGGAAAGGGCCATGATAAGGCGTCTCGACGCCTGTAGACATAGGAAAATCCATAGCCCAGCAGCCAGCTGTCCTGCAGCGCTTGAAACTCGTGCAGGTGTAGCCCGAAACCCGGAGCTGGTCCCACTGGTCCCATGATGTTCATGTTTTTTTCGTGAGGAAGCCGGTGATGGCCAGCCACGACCTCTGCCTTTTTGATGGCATCCCTTGATACACCTGGGCAACAACCTTTCTGAACTGCAAATGGATCTTCATTTTCTTGTCTGAGACCACCTGTTCGGGGTTGATAGATCACCCTGCACCAAGCCTGCCGCACTGATCCACTCCTGAGATCCATCCTCTTTGGGCATCACTCGCGCCAAACATCCAGTGCAGGAATCCAATACAAACCTGCGACCCACTTCGCGGCGAACATTTGGATGCAATTGGCAAGGTCACAGCCGGGCTGACATCCCATTCAGAAACGCTAGGCTCACCCCCATCAAGACCCACCAGGCCACAGTTTGGTCGAGAAACCAGCTCGCCAATGTCACGGCTGCTGCATTTTGCAAACCTGAGGCTGGAGCAATGTGGAGGAGCCCTGGTGCTGGGCTGAGGAGCGTGGGAAATCTACGCGCATGATGGTGCTGGACATCATGTCAGGCCCTGGGAACACGGATTCTGAGTCCACACTCATACGGCTGTACCAGTAGCCAATGTATTCCCATGTATTCCCTATTGTTGTTGGTCATTATGCCTCATTATTGGTTACTATCGATCCGTAGCCATGGCCGTAGTACATGCATATGGAATGCATGTGGCATAGCATACCCCAACCATTGTAGCTTTGCCACAACGCCGCCTCTAGCAGTCATTGAACATGGATTAACCAATTTGCAGCGAAACATCAAGCGAGTTGGGTCAGTACCTCTAGCGAAAATTCCTCAAACAAACAGATTGGTATTTGCTGGGATTTTCGTCGACCCATTTTTAGGCGAATACAGTAATATGATATTGATCCTTTTTGACAGTGGGAACACTGCAATGCCCTACCAAGTGCGACTAGCTGAACTTTGAGAACCCAAAATGCCTCTGCAGCTTTTGGAGCATAAAATGGTGCCTTGATCTACCAATCCTTCATCTTGTAGGAAAAACTTCACCACTAGCATGAGCCACTATACAAACCAATACCTTCAGGTAGCCTTTGACTCCGTGGGACTGGAACCAACAGGTCGTTCCAGGTTGTTCTTGGCCACCTGCTCTAGTGTTCGTTCTTCATCATGGTGGTCCAGGTCCCACATGGCTGTTTCTCAAGTCATAGGGGTACCCCTAAGTCATCATCCAGTTGACCTTTTATAGCAATAAACCGACCATAACTCCCCCACAGGGTTTGAGAAACCGCTGCGCCTTGTAGCATGTACTCCAGGTAGTCCGGGGCATAGAAATCGTCGTCATCAAAGTGCGCGATGATGGCTCCTCTTCGCCGCGCGCTGCCGAACTGCCAGTGCCACCACCAAGTTATGGGTGGGTTGTTGTTGGTGAACAATAATATGGGGGATGATATGGCTATGGGTCAAGGCTTTAACCAACCAATAATAGGGGATAATCATTATCAACAACAATAGGGAAAACAACGGTGAATGACAGGGGAACCAGAATATGATGTTTTCCCAAAATAGGGTTACCCCAGACCTGGTTGGTTTATTAGTGAAAATATGTGAAAATGATTAATTAATATTGGATGATTGGGGTACCCCTATTTTGAGAAATCATCATATGGGATAACAAGAAGCAATAAAAGGGGATAATAAGCAACAATAGGGTATTCACAAGGGTTACTAAGAGGGGGATAAGCAACAATAGCGGATATACCGAGTATAGTTGGAGTTCATTGCTATACAAATGGGCAACAAACTGGATGATTTGGGGGTACCACTATTTTGAAAAAGAACACCTAATTGTCCTTCCAGCTCTTCATACACCAGCTTTTATATGGATCTCCCGTCGCTTTTGATTTCTTTTCTTGCATGCCAACATTGGTTCAATGTGGTGCCTTAAGACCCGGCAAAAAAGGAAACACCACAACAGGCAATGGAATCCTTTAGAATCATCAACAAAAAAGAGTGTTGCCTGGTTAAATCTCTGAGTTCTCCAAGTGGCAATGAGATAACACTTACAGCTGACGCTGGCCTTCAGCTTTTCAAGGGCCAAATTGGTATGGTTTTCTCAGGATCTCAAAGTGTTAGCTGTCAGAATCATGAATGCTAAGATGACACCCTGTCATTTTACCATAGAGATCATGAACGATGATAAAGACATGTGACATATCCAACAAACACTTGCGCAGTTGGAGAAATGCCACAGTAGCACATGCCAAAAGCATCCAGAAGCCATCTTACGATGACTTCTTGTGACATTGTGACCAACCAGGGATAGTTGGTGGCGACCACCCAAATGTGTTGCAAAGAGTTTGACGCAGTTTGCTCCAAGAAAATGCAATGCGTGAGTTTCTCAGATGGGTGTTCTTCAAAATAGGAGACGCCCCAAATCATCCATTCTATTTGGGTACAATCATTTTAAACAAACATGTATTTGGGGGGTCTCCTAGTTTCAAAACACACACACACACAATTTTAAACAAAAACACACACACACAATTTTTGCGAACCCTTAGCTGGAGAAAGCACCAAATGTGCACCGAAAGCTCACCAAATGTCTCCCGATGGTAACAAGAATATCGTGGATACCAGGCACCCACCGCTTCGGCTTCGACGATTTTCAGTCCTGTGGCCAGCAAAACGGCCATGTTTCTCTTCAGTCCCACGGGCCACCTGCGCCCGAGCACAAGAAAACCCCTGGGGCTTCAGCATGTGCCCAACTCGGGTTCTTTTGGGGTGTGGGGAAGTTGCTTCGGATCGTCGAAGCAGATTTGGCTGAATAGTTTTGCCATGTCTCAGCCAGCTCGGAGCATGACATCCAGTCAACACCAAGCATCCAATGGTATAATCGTTTTGGTAGAGATTCCACGGTGCTGCGGAACAACAGTGGAAGAGGTGAAAGTGAATGCTGCCATGTACTACAAGTTGTACTGAAACTATGGAACACCAGGCCATCTCGAGTGAAAACTTTGATGTCCTCATAAGGGGATTCAACAGTGCCGGGGAATCAATGGACTCGATGGAATGTTGTCAAACTTGCATCAAACATGGTCGTTGCTCTGATAAAAATTCATGATGCAATTTTGGAATACAACAAATAACCAAATATTTGCAACCAGAAGTGCCTACTGTTTATGAGCCTGGCCAAGTAACAAACACTACATAATTCAACCCACAAAATCACACAGACATTATACACACGTACATATGTCGTGTGCTGAATTCTTGTATGTCTCATGTTTAATCATCATGCAACTTTCCATGGCCACCAAGCCTCCAAGACTGGGGTTGGGTCCAAGGCACTCTGTGGCTGCAACATCGTAGTATTGATACACAACACGTGGATCTTCGATCATCTTCCTCCCTCAGATGCAAATGATAGCGCTTGGATTGATGGAGGTTTTCCATCAAACTTGAACCCAGGTGCTTATGGATTTTGAGCCGCCTGGTCAAGGGATATCAAAGGTTGGTGTGCCAAAGTAGCTCGAGACCACAGCGGCCAAAGTTGTTGGGATCCAGCGCTGCCAAGTGACGCAAGAAGGGAGATGCTCGGCGACCAGTGTCGATAACAATGAGCTCCTGCGCAGAGGTGCCGTTGCGTTCAGAGATGTTCACCAGGTGTTGGAATCCAAGTTCCATGTACTGTGGTAATCCCTGGTGCGGTACACGTTTTCTTTAGAGAAACAACTTTGGATGTCAACAAACTGCTTGGGACGCTACTGCAGAACCTGCTGGACACGGAGCTTCAAAGCGCTCTGCAGCACTTAAAGTTAATGACTGCAGACTCCCAAGCTAAATCTGAGCATGTTCTTGGCCACATTTTTCATGTTCTGATATTTTTCATACATGAAGCAGTTTAGTCTTCAGTTTTTTTGGGGCAAGTACCACCTAGCAGTTGAAACCACAAGAATGCGGTCCTTATCCTGCCAACTTTGATCGGCGAAACAGCTGTAGAGCTGCGGGTGGTACATGATGCGCTCATCTGTGGTGGGACAAATGACGCCTCAGAAGTTGCATCGCACCCACATGACCTTCTGAACCTCAAGGATGGTGAGTGCATGAGAATCAACATCACTTCTGGTCGCTCGTCCTCCTAGGAGCAGCGGAGACTCCCAACATCATCCCCAGCGCGACGAGGTGCTGACGCGTCGAGGGGCGCTCTCTTTGCGGTTTCTGATGGCGGGCAACAATCATCGGCGCAGGCTATAACAAGCACCGTTCAAAACTGGGAACCCACCTGAGCTCATCTGACTTTCACCATAGTTGCAGATAGTTGCCTTGTTTTTTGGTGAACAACCCCAGGTGCTGAGAATGTATTGTTTTTCAAGACCTATCAAACTTGTTTCAATCATCCCATTGTTGATGAGATTCTGGGATGAAAACATCCACAGGAGACCTTCTCAGTCAGATTGGGATTTCCATCAATGGGGGTACCTGAAAGGCCCCCAAACATGTTCATTGTCGATAGGGACACCACTCCCGTTTCAGCATGTCATTTGTGGATGGTTGTGGCTCATGGCGCAACATCTTGCACTATGCCATGAGCATCTATAAGTCTTGCGCGAGTGCTCCTTCTTCAACAATAGCAACACCAACACCAACATCTCCAGCACTTGCACCAGCAGCAAGAGCAGCAGCAGTAGCAGCAGCTCCACCACACCCACCCCCACC
>VSDK01005220.1:134189-204373 GCA_009767595.1 Symbiodinium kawagutii | reverse complement strand
AACAGCAGCAACAGCAGCAACAGCAGCAACAGCAGCAACAGCAACAGCAACAGCAACAGCAACAGCAACAGCAACAGCAACAGCAACACAACCACAACAGCAACAGCAACAGCAACAGCAACGACACAAGCATCGGATCGGAGTTTCTACCTGCGGATTGTCCGCACTGGTTGTGTACCAGAAAACCCAACCAGTAGACCAATTCGCAAGCATTGGTTATACCCCACGAAGCAGTACCAAAACAAATATGAGTCTTTTTCTATCACAGCAATCTGTCTCTGAAGGATCCCAAGGAGGTTGGCAACCTATCACGGCAAGGCGGCGATTTCCCAAGCGACCCCTATGTTCGCCAGTCCCCAAGTTGGAGGCAGCTCAGCCAGTCCTGAGGGCATCAGCGTCAATGCCGGCGGCACCAGTGATCCTTCTGATCTCGTCCAGCTGCTCCCTTGACATGACGCCATGGCCAGGATTCGCGCCTGGTGAATGATGCGCGGCTCGTGATGGTTGAAACTGATGGTTGATGGTTCTATGGCTGAACTGATGATCCAACTGATGGTCTAAATATCTTTAAACTGCTGTTGGGGTTTTGATGCCGCCTCTTGCCCGTAACTTCTTGTGTCTGTTTCTGAGTTACGACTGACATGACGCGAACGCATACACATTTGATGACGTTGAAACAACTGCTGCTGCTTTGATCCTGGAACTGTTTACCTCACGATGCAAGTCCTGGCACTTAAGCATTTCCAAGTCGGGACCCACCGATGCTTTCTGCAATTCCAATGGGCCGTTGATGGTTTCGACCGCCGTGCATTGGGGTTTGTCCTTACCTCCACACATGGCAACGTTCAAAGTTCAAAGATTTCAAAGGCAATCCACGAAGAAAGCTAGTTGGCCCCCACCAAACGTTGCAATCACCGGGCACTGGCACCGCGGTTGAGGATGGTTCTGCCCCCTGAGAGATGGGGTTGCAAATCGTCACATCTGAAATCCTTTCTAAGAGCAAGCCACCTAAGACTCCGTCCTAGAAAACCATTTTCGTAACACTCATTATAATGAGGTTCCGATTACTGAAATCAAAACGCACCATCTCTGAAGTTCCCAACCAGTCTCAAAAAGGCATCTGTGGTTTGACAGTGGTTTCTATGAAGTGAGGTTCGTAGATGCTCGTAGTGGTTTCGCTTCATGATATAGAGCTCCTATCGAGCTCCTACACCTTTCTAATCATCCTCCCTTACCAGACCAAGCCATCCTTGAAAAGATCAACTCAGGCTAGCACCTGGAAGGTCTACCATTGTCAGCAACTCAAGCAGAAAACACATGCAGGCCAAGCCTTCTATTTCGTAAGCTGCAAACTCATCATCTCTGTAGTATGCTACCCTAAGCAAGGGTTCAAGTGACAATCAAACCTCCACATAATATTCTGCCTGACTGCTAAATTGGTATGCCTCCACGTTTGCCGAGGAGGACCATTCGAGGAAGTTGTGGTGGGGCTGGTTAGATGGAGAATCTCCAAGTAACCCACATCAGAATCGTTGCATTCTCTCTTTCCCCACCAAAAAATCCTTCCATAAAAATCCTTCCCCAGAAGTTGGTTTAGCCACTCTCCAATTACTTCAGGGGCGCGGGCCTTCTTCCAAACGGCCCCAACACACCACTTTCATCAACTCAACAGGAGTGGCTGAGTACGGCTGAGATGGCCAATGGCTGGCCATCTCAAACCCCAAAGGTCCGATGATTCTTCCGTTTCAGAAACAAACAAACATAGGTGCTTCTCAAAATATGGGACCCCCATTTCATCATCTACTACCATTTTACAGTAATAAACTAACCATTTTTCACACCTAGAGAACTCATAACTGGTACCCCCGGCGGATGGCCAGTCCTTGAGGTTGGCCCCGGTTCCCTTGGAGAAATCCACGGCCCACGGCCCAGGTCTCAATGCGCCTCGGCGAAGCTTGGATCCACAGCGCTATCCACCTGAGCAGATCATGGTGGCCATGGATCTCCTCATACATCTACATATTTACATAATATACATACGTATATACATGTATAAATATATATATATATGTCTATAAACATAGATATGTACATATATGAATAGATATATGCAAATATAATATTTACATATGGATATATAGATACATATGAACAGAAAAGATAGGTAGATAGATAGAAACAAAGATCGATCGATCGATAGATAGATAGGTAGGTAGGTAGGTAGATACAGGTAGATCTGCATAAGCACGTATGTAGCTATAAACCACAAACATACATATAATGTTACAGGACACAAAGACATTGATTCTGCATGCATGTATAAATAGATACAATATAAGTAAAATTACATCATTGGGGCTTCATGGAAGGACACAAATCGCTCGTTCATAACGCAAGCGAGATACGGCTGGTTTGCTCCTTATGAATCATCTACTTAGCTTGGCGAAACTGTTGCTAAGCTGAACAATTCTGTCATGACGTGCTTCCCTATTGGGTTCATGTTTTCAAAATCTGTTTGGGCCGCAGCTGACAGGCAATCCCTGCATACTGGTAGCGAGGATTCATGGACTGATGATGGATTCTAATGATGTTCTGATGACCTTAGCAGTGTCTTTTTGGCTCTGCTATTTTTGCCTCACTGCAATCACCAAGATCATAATGAGATGGATGCAGCTGTCAAAGCCCTGGCAAAGAGTACAACTATTGCCAGCATCCTTTTCATGAACAGAGTTGCCAAATTGGGGTCTCGGTGGTTCCACCTTCGCTGATGGACATGTTGAACAACTCCATATTTTCTTTGAATCTATGGTGACTCGAAGCCGTCCACTCCGTTCAGACGTGTCAGCATGGCTGGAGAGCTTGGTTCAAACCTAGGCCCAAAAGCTCTACGTGGTGGTGGTTCCGAAGACGAGGTTCAACAAGAGCTCATAGGCCAAGCTGCTTGTCGCATCATGCCCTAAAGGGCCGTATGTGAATGATGATGATAACAATAATGAAGATGATTCGGTAACAAATTGGCACTCTCATGATGATGATGATGATGATGATGATGATGATGATGATGATGATGATGATGATCTGAAGATGATTCCATCTGCAAGGGATAGGTGTATAGAATATAGTCGGTAACAACTTGGCACACTCATGCAAATACGCTGAAATACCTACCTCTATATTTATGTAACATGACTCTGCATTTACATCAAAAAAAGTATATATATATATATATAAATATGAGCAGCGGACAAAATTACTTGTTTGGGTTACCATCATTTGGGGAGGACTCCCTTTTCAGTCCGACCTACTCGCTTTTGGGGATTTTCACTACTTCTCTCAACCAATGATTGCACAAATAAGAAAGTAATTGACGATACTTTTGTCGGGTGCTCATAAATAAATATGTATGTATATATATATGTAAATATATATAAATATACACATACATATTTCCGCATAATTGCACAGAATTCAACTCCAACATACTGGTCAGTTGGTTACATTTTTGTGACCAAAACTCCTACATGGCGTCTTTGTTGGTTCCAACAACTGCATCCTTCGCCACCAGCGACAACGGGCAACCAGCGGCAACCACGGCTCCGCCGAGGAACTTCAATGTGCAGCTGAAACTTTGCAGCTAAGGCAGGCAGCGCGCCTGGAGCTCGGTGGAAAGCGCTCCCAGAGGTGACCATGTCGTGGCTACCGACCGTGGTACCTTGTCATGGCCAATGCTTAGTCATAGGTTGTCACAGGAGGCTGGTTGTTGGAATGGAACCTTTCATACTGGTTGTTGTTGGGGGATAATGACTAGCAATAACGGTGAAACAACTGCCAGTTGGTGTTACCTGTGAACCAATGGATAGCGTTCTCCCACTGGTCACCGGAATCAACTTGCTGAGCCAGGTACTGGTGGCCACCGAGCCAGGTGAATCAGAGGGTGACCACTCACCAGTGAAACAAGGTGCAGCACCCGCAGTTTGACCACAAAACCACAAATAGCTGGCGATTGAACATCAAACACTGGAGGGTTTATGAAGATTAGGATCTACCATTGCCAATTGGCTTCTATTAAGAAAGGGATTTAACAACAAGTGACCATTGATCTTTCTCATTTAGTAATTGTCTGACCATTGATCTCTCATCGGTAATTGACCTCTCATTATTGACCATTGATCTATCCCATCAACAGTAACATCACTAGTAATATTAACCATTACTATGAACTACTACGAATTACTATTTCAATAGTAACCCGAGTATGAGTTACAATGAATCATTCACCATTCAGTATTCAACTACAAGGATTTACTAGATATGGTGGTTTCTCAGAATAGGGGTATCCCAAAAATGGATGGTTTATTAATATATATGGTTTATAATGGATGATTTGGGGGTACCCCTATTTTGAGAAAAAGCCATATGTGGGTAACCATTGATCTCCCATCATTCATCAATCCCAAGATGCGTCCTCATTAGTCATAGTTGGATCATGGTCAGTAACATCCGGCGATCGATCCGCGGCTCTGCCGCGAACACTGGCGGCATCTCCAGGGGTAGGATGGCCTGTACTTTGTTTAGAGACTTTCTTGAAGAGATTTATCTGATGATGATGATGATGATGATGATGATGATGATGATGATGATGATTTCTCGAACTTTACCAAGATTTGTCAAACTCTATGAAGTTGTTGTTCACAATTCAGAATGGTTAACAGCTAGTAGTCACACAATTTGACAAATACATGTCAATCTAAGTGCTTGCCCAAAAGTTGGCATGAGAACTCACTCAGGTCTCTGATTCATGTGCTTCATGTCAGCTACATTGAGCTACGTCGAGATCGGAACCGTGGCTTTCAATGCTTAGTGCCCTATACCAGTGGTTGTGAATCAATCCTGTGGCCAATCAAGGTACCGAACTGTCAGAATGTGAACTATCCATTTTGTTGGATGATGCTAATGCCCCAACTCAACATACGGTGCTTTCTCAAAATAGGGACCCCCCAGTTATCATCCCAGATTGATCATTTGGTGGTTTCTCAAAATAGGGGTACCCCTAAATCATCCATTTCAGCCATTTGTAGTTAAAAACAAACCATTTTTGGGGGTTCCCTATTTTAAGAAACCACCATTTGGAGTGATAAACCAACTATAACTTTGGGGTTCCCAAGTTTGAGAAAGCACCAAATCCAGCTGTTGAAGCGACCCATCTCCTTATCTCCAAGGTTGCTTGACCCATCCACGGCCGCCGTGCCGTGGATCCGACCCAGCTCCGTACAACCGCCTTTTGCCAAGTGAAGTGCGGCGGACTTGGGGATCCAAAGGCGCAAGGGCCTGGGAGGTGGTGATGTCACCGGGATTTCGGCGGAGAAAAAACACTGCTCCATGGTGTTTTCCACGACTGATCATTGATTGATAATAGTGATGATGATAGTGACTATTATCAATCAATAGTGAAACAATAGTGACTACTATGAATCAATCATTCACTATCAATTCTGATGAATAGATATTCATAGGGAATTTGATGATTAAAAGTGAATGATTAATACATTCTGATGAGATTTGTGATTGTCAACCAGCACAAATAGTAATCATGGTTCATAATGCTCAGAATGGTGAATGAATAATAGTGGCTAATTATTGTAAATAGTATTTTATGGTCTTACCAATGCTTTATGGTGAA
This sequence comes from Symbiodinium kawagutii, assembly GCA_009767595.1. Lineage (NCBI taxonomy): Eukaryota > Dinophyceae > Suessiales > Symbiodiniaceae > Symbiodinium > Symbiodinium kawagutii. The sequence goes on along the minus strand of VSDK01005220.1, from coordinate 198,693 downwards.
CAACTAATAATGGCTAATTGTTGATGATTATATAACATGCTTTTTGATGGTAACATAGTTAGTAACCTTTTAACAATTCCAACTGTGAATCTTGGTTAACGATGGCGGTTGATGAGGCTTCACGATGTGTGATGATTCACCAAGCAGGGGTAAGAACCGACAACCACCATCCAGAAACGGTTGCGGAATTGTTGTATGCTGGATGACATTCCCGACTCAGGGGCTAGAATAACCTGGAAAAACGTCGTCCATTGCAGAAGTCCTTCCAACAAGCCAAGGAAGAACATCATACTCTGCAATACCAGTTTCATAGTAGACTGGTTGGTGGTTTCAATCCCTATGAAAAATATTGGTCAACCAACCATTTGTTAATAATCACTAATGAAAACAAAAAATGTTTAAAATCACCAACCAGTAGATGATCAATTTCTGATTACGGTCAATGATGGCCAAAGAATGCTCAAACTGCTTGCTTTGTGTGGTGCATGATGTTTCAAATGGATTCGTCCACGAGTTCATGCTTAAATAGCAATGCACAACTAGTGGGGCCCCAACTTCACAGTGTAGGGCCTTCAGGATGATTTTGTTGACATCGGTTGTTGTGATTCAGGCGCTCATGCTTGCTGATTGAATCGGGGGTTCATGTTTTGAATGGTTTTCCTCTCTCTGTCTCTCTATCCAACTACTGAATCTGTTTCAAACGAAACGATTGTGATAATTTACGCCTATCCTGCAATCTCCAAATTTCTGGCCATGTACGTGTCAAGCCATCTATCCGCCCACCTCCCAACTTTTCACAATGTTGGCGTCCCTCGACATCTGCGTATCTACCTATCCATCTGTCCATTTGTGCAGCCTGAATTCTGGAATAATGGAATCGTCATGTGGGCTGAAATGCCCAAACGTTCGAATTCTTCATTGCTCGGCGATCACACCTGCCGGGCAAAGGTAAGAAGTAGTAGAACCCTTCACCAGGGACCAAGCAGGATCAACCATCCACCAGTGTATTTTGAAGCACTGTGCAGAGTGCCACAGGCGTTAGTGCCTGCATCCAGGTTAGATTCGATTCACAGTTTCGTCAAATGCTTGAGGCTGAAGCAAATAACCAGTTTTTCTGCCTTGCAGGGTGGGTGCACTCTAGAAACTTACAAGCCCTCAGGTCAGCCGTATAGATCAAACTACACTTAGACTCCAGAAGATGCGTAATGAAGCCGTTCACCCACTGGATTTGAAGCTTAGGCAACTTGTAGCGGCTTAGGATCTGACGGTGTCACCATCGATGGCATCTCAGGCAGGGAGGCCTACAAAGATCAATAGTGCACAGCTACCAGGGTGCCAAATTGGTGTACAAGTTGGTTTATAACTCACCTAACTAGATCCAACTAGGCTTAACTACCAGTTCCAGGGGTCATAACTCAACTTGGAACTGGGGCCACCTTGTTGATCGAAAAAACACATCAGAAACTTGGGATGGTTGGGTTTCATCCCAGCGGTCAAGCTGTAGGCCAGGAAGAGCTTGTGGTTTGGCCGGGACACTCAAATGGTTGCACTGGGTCCGCCGAGGTCCTTATGATCATCGAACTCTAGAAGCGCACTTGACAGAAGTAACTTTTCCCTCTGATCATTCCAACTGCCTGGTAGGCACTCAGATACACCCACACCTTAAAGTGTTCCCGACCAAAAAATCCATTGCAAATTAAAAGTGTTTCCTTTCGAAGTTTTTTTGGGTCAAAACTGGTAAACAGTTTGCGCACGCACATCCCAAAACAACTTAAAACAGTGACAAATCATATCGAAACAAAGTAAATTCCACTGGGACGCCGATGACTCACCATATTTTCATTCTGGTCGAATTACAACCTGAGTGAATTTGTTTGCCGCAATGTTTTCTCAGTTCTCGGCTGGTTTGGGCATTTTGACAAATCGCAGTTTGCGATTGTATGTCAGCTGTTTGTCTGCCAGCATGTGTCAGACAAGCCAAAGAAATTCAACAAAGTACCATCTACACATGTTTGGCCTCCTCTTGCGTGGGATCCCCATGCATGTACTGGGTGAAGCAATGGTTGACAATCGTCAATTAGATTCAATTGGAGATGAATAATGGCTTGGTATATTGGGCAATCCCTATCTCTAGCGGTGATGAAGAAACATGACGGTGATTGAGACGCATACTTGAACGAATCCATAGATTCTATGGTAGCAATAAATACATGCGAAGGCACGAAAAGAAAGACATTTTGAATTGAACAACTCACTAAACACAAGCAGGACGAAATATTGGACATGTTTCCCACATTTTTTTGAACAACTAATATGTGCAAAATGTGAAAATCCGACGACTTTAAAAACCAGGTCTAAGAGGTTCTGATAGCCTCCCTCAGTCGGGGTTCTGGTAGCACAATGATCCTAGTCGTTCGCCTGTGGTAGGTACAGCCTCAATGTATCAAGCTATGTTCATACCTTGGATCACCGTTGGCAGCTGTTGGCATCACATAAATTTGGTCCAAAAAATTATCCGTTCCCCCTTCGCCATCTTAGTTCAATCCACTGTGGTATCTCCCTCTCCACTCGTGCCTTTCCAACATCGCTCACTGCCCTGGAGGGTGTCTTCACGGGGCTGGGCAACCAACGGTCCAAACAATGATTAGATAAATAGTTCAGAATGGTTGATGACGCTAAAGTGATGATGAATGACAGTGGCAGTGAATGATAGTGCTTAAACAATGGTGGTCAATCATTACTGGTTGGTGGTCTCAACCCTTATGGAAAAAAACAAGTCAACCAACCAACCGTTTCTTAATACCAGGAAAGACACATTCAAATACAGCGTGTTTGAAACCACCAACCAGACTACTAGTGGTTGATCCAAAACCACCTGCACAGGTATCGTTATACATTCGTCAAATTCTCCATGGTGAAATCCTGACCATCGATCATCGGCTGCTGGGTAAATGCTGGTTGTGGTTGGACTGCCAATTCTCTTTGCCGATCCCAGGGCCCTAGGTGAAGGTCCCGGGTGAAGCCAGTGGTGTACCAGCCGGGTGCCCAGCTAGGTAGCTGCCCGTTGTTGCAACCAGGGTGAACTATGGGATTCTTTCTCCAAGGGATCATCCTTCTCTGAGCGACCTGTCACAAGTCAGCGGCTATATGATTGTTGGGAGCGGCCTTGTTGAACCAGGGGGCAGCATTGCTCAACCTAGGAGAATACAAGGTGATACAGTCAGTACCTGTATTGATCATCGACTGCTTCCCACTTCCTGGTGGGTGTACTCTCCTCCCAAATTTGCGAGTCAATACCACCCCTCACTCCCAAAAAATAATCTCTTTTGGTGCCACTGCATTCATCTTGAACAGATGCTGCATATGTCAGGTTGATCAATTGATTCTGGTTGTTGTGTGACAAACTTTCTGTTCGTTGCACGACGCCAGCACTCCAAAAATATCACATTGTTTGACATTGATATTAAAAAACGTATATGTTTCTGTGTCTATAAATTCGGTTTTTGATCTACATTGAGCATGTGTTGCACTAAATTAATAAGTAAACCGCATATGAATTTCATACAAATACAATTGAGTATAGTTTAGTATTCATACATGCAAATAAAGACTAATAAATAAATAAATAAACAAACAAAGAACAATCTAGCTTTATACATAATATATATATCTATAGAGAAATGTATATGTAAATGTATATATATATATATATATATATATATATGTATGTATATGTATATGGCCAGTGTACATCCAGTGGATCAAAGCTGCAATGATTCCACCAGGGACGCTGCCGATCCTGGCTGGTGGTACACTTGCTCCTGGAACAGCAGGGCTGCCGCTGCAACAAACCAACGAGCTGTTGACTATGGATAGCTCAGGCTGACATGTAACATATATCAAATGGATTGTATTGAAGCTATTTGAGCTGTTTGACTATGATATATCAAATGGGTCAGTAATAATCAACAAACTATCATGGATTATACTTCGATGATACCTAGATGATGATTAGCTTTTCATAATCGATTGCAACCTGCAATCTCCACCAATCTAGGCTACTTGAAGGATCATAGATGCTTGATTCCGGTTGCCACATGTTGCCACCAATTCAACGGTTGCGAAAAATAGGTTCTTTCTGATGTTTGATGATCCTGACTAATTGATATAATAGGGGACAATTATCATGAGTCGGCAAAACCATTCCATCGTCAAAAAACTCTTCTGCAATCTTCCGCATAGTCGCGGTGATCAGAGTCAACAATTAGACTTGTTGGTTTGACATGAGCAACGGTCCCTTCCGGTCATCTATGGTCAAGATCCAATGAAGGGATAGTCATCTTGGACTGGTAGAATGAATCCCGCTGGCTGGGTCAACCCAAAGGTCACCAAACTGAGGAAAACCATCTGCACGGTTGGAAGTCCCAACTTGATTCAGTCCCCAATGTCTTTATACAAACTGGGGGTTTCTCAAAATAGGAGACCCCCAAGAAATGGATTGTTTATTACTGGAAATGAATAGGATTGGATGATTTGGGGGAGCCCCTATTTTGAGAAACCATCAACTGGTTGGGTCATCTCAACGTTTGTACTTTCTCAGTCTGCAACAAAGTTCAAAGACCTGGGGCAGGTGATTCTTTATTGAGGTCGACAATTGACGCCCTTAATTCCTCCACTTCAGAAATCACCTCACCTTATTGCTTCCATCATATTGGGCACCTCCACCCCGAATTCCTTGACCCAAGATGTACAGAATCTCGTAGATCCTTTCAGTACTGGAAATGGAGGTACTTGCTTTGTAGTTACATGATGTGGCATCTGACAACGCGGATGCCTCCCCTGCCAGCACCTGCAAAACGAACATTTGCGACGACACTGTTCCAGCTGCCAGCATAGCGATTACATGAGTTGATTCCGTCTGACCCAGCTTATCTTTTCTCCTTTCGAATCCAGAATGCTTGGTTTACACATTTGAGGGAAGCCAGAATCTGAATTCATATTATGGGGAAGGGATCAGTCAAAAACAACCTTAGAAAGAGCTTGACAGCCACCACCAAAAGGGCACCGAGTAAGGGCAAGGCAAAACAGGATAGTGGAAACTTAACTACGCCTTCAAAAATCCTGCATACCCAAAAAACAAATCGCAACGAGAATGTCTTATGTGTAAGGCAGCGTTATGGATCAACATCTCAGCCGTTCCACTTCGCGAAAAATCACTAAAACCGAGGTCTCCAGTATTGATGAATGCAGGCACTGCAGTACTTAAAGCTTCAATAAATCCAATCCCCAGACTACCCCTACTGCGTTCTGAGTTTCAATGGCGAATCTGCCATGATGCGTTTCAATGGCTATCAGCCTTGAGTATCCCTTTGTCTTTTTTGGATGCCCGCAAGGCCGCCCGGAATCTTCTGTCCGGGGAGATCGGTCCCATCAGCACAGCGGGGGTCAACGGCTGCCGTTCGGCGTTGGCCAAAACCCTGTGCACCCCAAAAGTGCCAAAGATTGACAGAATACATAGGCTTTGTTGGGATTTCATTCACCTACTTTTTGGTGATCATCAACTATATGTGTATCTGTATATGTTTATATGTATATACATACGCTTTTGAAATCTTCTGCAGGAGATCGATGTGGATAGAAAAAAATCTTGAGTAATTTCTATCCAAAGTTTTTATTCGTTTTGTAGGGTATTTGCAGGCCATGGGTCGCTTCAGGCCATGGAAAACTCATCCAGTAGCAGAGTTTGGACTCCTGCTGAGGAGGAAATGTATCATGATGGATTGCCCAAGGCCAGGTGTAGCGATGCGACTTTCCTGAAAGTTTCTTGGGGAAGAAGGGTTTCTGGCTGCCGAAAGGCTGAGTAGCAAGAGGAATGGACCACTGAGGTCCGTTGCGCTCGCCAGGGATTCAAATTCCCAGCGCCATGGTGCAGTCACTCAAATTGATTTCCCTCGCCGCAGCGGCAACACCTGCAACAATCTGCGCTGATGGTTGAGAGTCAACACCTTTCAACATGTTTCAACGTGAGCCCGCTGATGGTTTAGTGGCCCTAGCTGCAGCCCAAATATGACGTTTACTGCTCCTGAGCACGCAGCCAAACAGTTCTGTCCTCCTGAAAATACGATGGTGCATGTTACGAAAGAACCACCGGCAAAAATATGACAACCGATCCCTTTGCAATCAAACCGCCAGAGCAGTTCCAAAGGAGGACTTGCAAGCTTCCATCCCTGTCTTGCGAAATCATTCATTTTTTTTTCACTTCCATCATCTGCCAAGTTGTCAGCCGTTGGAAGAAGCAAATAGTTACTAGAAAAGGCAGAAACGTTTGCCAGCCTGGGTTACCTTTCTGCTACATAGAAATGCAATGCAATACTTGTACTGACTGAAGCAGCAGTACAGTGGCGCCAACCCAACTCCAAAATGGAACTGCTTAGCCATAGGCAGAAAAATGTGTGCCCGTTCGTGGACAGAATTTGCTAAACAAGAAGCTAGTCGGGGCTCTGCATATATGCTGAAGAATGGTAAACTTTTGAGATACCAAATAAAATAATAGAGGTACGTATCCATCAATGGCACGAAGGGTCTGTAATAGGACAACCCCAACTTGCCAGTGGTTTTCTCTATGCAAACGATCACAACTTGTGGTGAGTTGGGTGCCCACATGGCCGCAGACCATATTAGACTCATCTACGATCATCTCAAAAACGATGACCAGCCAGTACCATCACTAGCCTTCACCATCCATAATCAGTATTACGAAGGTGCGACTATAAACTGATGACTATCCAACATTCATTAAGCACCACTAACCATCATTAATCACCATTAACCACTACAGACCGCCATTAATTTCTACTAACCATCATTTATCTTAGCCATCAACTAACCATCATTAACCTTTAACATCCTTTAGGTAACCATCAACCCCTTAACCACCAGTGCCACCACCATCCGGACCTGGCTCCAATGCGGTAATGGAAAATGGGCATTGGATCAGGTCACGAAGTGATAGACACCTCGAGACACCGCGGCAGCCCATGGCAGCCCCAAGAAACAGCAGGGAGCTCTGCAGTTTGGGTTTCGGCTTCTTCCTCGCTGAAGAATGGTTTTTGAGGGGTTCAGTGGTTGATTGATTAATGGTGATTCTTGAGTGGTTGACTGAGGTTATATAACGGTAAGTCTTTAGTGCTTAATAGTATCATATTGTGTCTCAATCTTATTGCCTCACTGCTTCTTCGCCAACTTTCTCCGGTCCTTCCCCATCATTCCGTCACTTTTTGGGATCATCTTTGAAGTACTGTAGATAATCTTTGAAGCAAATCATCTTCGAAGAACGTACAACTACTACTAGTACCATTACGCCATTACGTACTATTCCTTTACTAGCTCCAATGGCTATCACTGAGCTGCCACAGGGGTTACTGCAACCACCGGCGCCCAGGGAACTGGGCACCACTCCGGAGCCCATTGCTTAGTGACCCAGGGCCAATAAGCATGATTCATCCAACCAACTAAGCAACTATAATGGTGATTACTGGCTCCTACTTTAACAGTGATTCTTACTAGCCAAATCCAACCAACTAGAATGACTAAACAAGCAGCCTTCATCGCTCTGTAACCGACTTCATACACATATCATTTGATTCTCTAACTTAGTAATTAATCAAGAAAAATGATGGTTGATAATGGGTCACGATGGCTTACTACAAACCAAGAATCCATCAATCGTACTTGATATCGATTTGCAACGACTCATCAGAATCTTCTTGCGTATTGCTCAAAGCAAACTAATTGAGAGATTTTCACCTCACATCTCAGTAGAAATCCGTGTCCTCTTCCAATGTGGACAACACAAACAGGGAACATGTTGTTCGACAGGCCTGACAATTAGTACGAATTGCTTGTTCATACCCTGACTTGATCCCTGCCACTGCGCTGTGTGTAAAGGAGTGTGATACCTTGGCTTTTGGTGAAAACACACACGCACGTTGTCACACACACACACACAGTTCATGACAATATTCAGTCACGGGTTTGATAGATAAGCGCAGGGTTGATGAAACACATCTATCAGCCATGACTCTTACAACACATCTATCAGCCATTACTTTTGCATATTTACGCATCAAAAGTGCACTTCAATGTTCCATTCGAAACCCACAACCTCGAAAACATGGGACTCATCTGGCAAATCACGTCTTTTCATGGTGCCAATTTATGGGCAGCACAGTAGCCGTTCTGGTTCCCCCTTGGTCAACCCCCTAACGAAACCAATCAGCGTCCTGGGGATGGTGGTCTCCCGCGGGACATGATCCTACCGAAGGGATTGGAACTTCAGCGTCGCTGCAGGGTTCACAACATGAACTTGGACATTGTTGGCATACTACGCCCTGATTCGATACATCCCCACATCATTGCTGCACACATCCGTAGAGCATTACTCCTGGTATTCCCTACAAATTGTTGGCTCCTATTCCCCTATCGTTCAGCATCATTGCTAAGAATAAACATTAATTCGACCATCAATCTAATCAGCCATCTAACATCTGACCATCCCGTAACCATCCAGGTTACATAAGGTAACCATATCTAAGTATGCATTAACCATTGAGCATCATCCGTGTATCCTTCACATCATAGTTCACCATATTGCACGATACTTATCCATCCATTTAACCCAACAAAAATCAGCCATTCGCCACCATCATCATGATTCAGAATCATCCATTCACCAGAGTTGACCATGATAGTTCACCATTTGACCCAACAAAAACTATCAACGGATTCATCCACCGATCCAGGGTCCCAAGCACCTCAGGGGGGCGCTCCACATGCTCTCGCAGATAGATGCCTTCGGCCTGCTGACGGAGCTGTGGCTAAGCGTGGCCAACTTAAGGAATTACGGAACGACGGTCCAGAACGAGCACGTGAGTGGCAGGTGATGGCAGGTGACTTCAGGGTGAAAAATGGCTGTTGGCTTGGTTAATTATGTTGATAGGGTTGCTTCACTAGGGTTCACCATGGTTGACTATGGTGAAAGGGAAACATCGTTATCATAAGAAATGCCCAACTAACAAATCTAATAATAGTGTATCTTTCTTAACAATGATGACTACTGGATAGTGAAAAGTGCTGCTCCAGGTCAGCACCAGGCTGTTGAATTTCTTCATGAATGCTTGATGACCAGGCTGTGAACTATGGCTGGTTGGTGGTTAGTTGATCCCTCCAAAACATATCAATCAATCAATCAATCAATCAATCAATCAATCAATCAATCAATCAACCAACCAACCAACCAACCAACCAACCATCCCAAATACGTACATATGGGGAACAATAGCACATATTCGAAACCACCAACCAAATGGAAACGATGGCATTGACTGTTGGTGATGCTTGTGAACATTAACTCCCGTGGACTACGAGCAGTTGATACTGGTTGATCCTAGCAACGCCTTATAATTCGATTCTCAACGACACCAACTATTGCTCCGGCCACGCTTATCTCCTGCAGCAGCGTCAATCACGGGAAAATGTCGACCTTCTCAGCTTGATTATTCTTATTCCTTGATGTATATGTGTATGTATGTGGTGGTTTCTCAAATTAAGGGTATCCCCAACTCATCTAATATGGTCAATTAATAGTAAAAAACCATTTATTTTGGGGGTCACCTAGTTTGAGAAACCCCCTAGAAGTGCTAATATGTTCACAGGGGGTCACGATCAAACCAAACATGTTAGTTCATTATGGTTGCTGATTCTCCATCTGTGGTAAGTATCGATCATTGACGCAAGATTGATTCGCTAAACTTGCTGATTCTCTGTGGATCAGCGAGGTCCCGCAATCCGCCTTTTCACAGTTCTAGCGCGAAGTTGGACAATCGGCACCTTAAAAGCCTCAAGAATCCATCTTGTTTAATCCCCTTCCTATGAACCGCCACCAGAACCCCTGGTTCAGGAGGCCGGGGGGTCTTATTAGGAAGGGGTTACTTCAAGGTAAACGCTATGACTGGAAGAGTATTGCTAGGCTGCACGGTCCCGGCAACGGATGAGTGACATCGAGATGTGTGAGATCCTCCGGCGTTTCAGCTTCACGGAGATCCCTACCTTTGCTTATCCAGGGAGCTGGTCAGTAGCCGACTCCCCGCGAAGGACCATGTAGCTATGACATGCTATGACTGTAGGAAGCCACCAAGGTGCTCTTCATGGGAATTGGGCATCTTTACATGGTTGGTGGTTGAACCACCCCCAAGAAACAATCGTAGTCAACCGGCCAAACCATTTGGTAATAACCACCATGTGGTGACTGGTTCCCTAGTATTAGTGATTGGTGGGAAGTAGGAAAAAAATTGATCCTTAGACATCCTTACACCTATGACGAGACCAAGGGGCATGGCCCACTCAAACCTCTCGATGTCTCTCTAGCGCTGGTCTTCCCAAGTCCCTGACTGACTGCACTGAGTGCACGGGTGTCTCTAGTGTGATTTTGGGTTCCAGAACAGGGTCAATGATGTTCTGGTTGGTGCTTAGTTTCGCAATCCCAAAAATGTTGGTCAGTCAACCATTCCATACGTTAGGGAAACTAAAGCATGCTGAAAACCACCAACTAGTAGTTGTTTTACCATTCTCGTTGGTTATTAGTATGTATTAGTATCCCCTGCGTGGATCTCATGCATGGCACGCGGCAAAAACTCATCAAACCACCAGCGTTGGCGGTGACACTGAACCATCATCACTTACCACTCACCATCTCATGATGGTTGATGGTTGATGATCATCACCGATCACCACACATCACCTACTCACCATGAGTTGCAGAGTCGCGAGGCAACCAACATCAACCATCAGATGGTGCTCACTATCACGTGAAGCATCACCATCAATCTGCATGGTCAGTAGGTGTCAGTGCGTCCCCCTGGGAGTTTGCCAAGACTCTGTGGCTTCATGGTCGGTTCTTAACAAATCAAATACATTTTCTCGCGAACCTGGATGAATAGTTGTGGATAGCCGCCTATAAATGATTCATACGACTTCATAGTGATGGTGGGTACCAAACATCACTAAACTGCGTAGGGTTCACAATGGTTAGCAATGCTCGGTGAATGATTAGTGATGATTGATGATGGTTCATGATGGCAACATACTATCAATTGCAACAGCTGATGCAGCATAGGTAGGTCCTACCATCGCCCAAACCTTGCGCGATTGCTGGTGATGGCTGGAGGGGGCATGGGCCAAAGCATGTAGTCCATTGACACCCGAACTCAGAACAGTCTCCAGCTGCACTTCACAGACGGCCGGGAAGTCTCTCTTTGAGATGAGAAAATCAGGAGCGGTGGGGCGGTATCCATCACTTTGCAAATCTTTTCAATCATCATTTCTCATCATCAACATTCACCATTCTCAACCATTCTTATCCGTTAGTGTATCATCGGGACGCGCCCCCGCACCAGTGGTAGTTGTCGTGGTCGCAGTGGGCCCTCATGTGCTGAAAAATGGCCTCGAGCTTAGCCGTAGGTCTCAGCTGAGTCAACTTGGTCTTTGAAACTGCACGTTTGCAGATTGTCAACTCTCCATTTCTACTCCAATCTACATGCCGTTTGGTACGCCTAAAATCTTTGAGAAACAAGCTGCGTTGACCAATTTTTGGCGTCCGAACATACTTATCTTCTGGCCCACTGCGACAGGCGGCTCCCCGTTCGACCAGCTGCGACCCTACCCAAATGCATGGACTTCGTCCATGGTTGCCGGTCTGGTCAGCGTTACCAGTGGATCATGGTAGCGAATCAACCAGGATCAATGACCATCAACCAATATTAACCATCATCAAACAGTACTACCATCTATCAACCAACATCGAATGTACATTTCAGGGAAATTATCAGAGAACAGTCACCTGCAAACAAAGGTTGTTCCCCTTAGCTGCGCTAGACAACTGGACAAACACAGCTTGTGACAGGAAACCAGACTGGAGTAGTTGGAGTCTACACAAAGTCACCCAAACCTCAATCTGCAGACTGACATATAAATTGTGGGTTTGTCCATAAATGATGTATACTGCAAAACCCGGTGGTCACCCACTTTTGATCGTCGTTCAGGAGGGGGCCCGGTTGGGGGTACCTACAGTACGTTTATGGATACACCCATGTACACAAATTTCTCTCGAAAGGGAAAGAAACCGTCGCCCTATCCCGTGCAATTTCGCTTGAAAGGGAAAAGAAACCATCGCCCCATCCTGTGAACTCAGTGTGAACCCCATTTTTTCTGGGGACAAGACTTTGCAATTTGTTGATGAAACCCAAGGATCCACAGGCGTCCCCCCCGCCATGGCAAGGACGAATAATGTATCAATCACAGTGGGGCCCAATATCAACAAAGTTCGCTTCAAGAGGGAAACAATTCGTTTGTTTGATCATTTTTTTGTGAAGAAACTGTATACAGAGAAATTTTGATAATTTTTTGATGAGAAAACATGTGAAATTCCGAGAATCTTCAGCCTTAGAATGGCAATGGCCAGGGCCGCGCTGTGCTGTGCTGTGCTGCTTGGAGCAATGATTGGCGCTGCAGAAAATTCTGATCGACTCGCACGTCGCCAGGGGACATGCAATCAACTCCAACAGCAAGGGTGGTGCCCTCGAGTACGGATTGGTTCGCAAAAGAAATACATGTGTTTTTTACAGTGAAGAATAACCACAACAACAATGAACAAAACAAGTCTCTGAATCTAACTTTCGAAATCATGGGGGTTTCAGTCCGTTTAGAAGCAACAGTCGCATCAACTATCCTCGCATTAGTTGCTGCTGAGGCTCCTAGATGGCAAACATTTTTGCCTGGTAAAAAAATCCTTCTGTATTGTGGTTGTAAGCGAGTTCACACACACAATTTCACACTGTTCATATGGCTGTGGGTCAATACCAGGGTACCCTGGTAACCCTGGTGAGCAACCAATACATGACCAAACTAGTCTCACTGTTGGGAAGTTAATCTACCCCAGCGTTGGCTGGTTAACAGTTGGTCAATATTAACCCAGCTCGCCATATATAGCTGGTATATCCACCATTCTGGTTGCTTGTATATCACAATGTATGTATGTATGTATGTATGTATGTATGTATGTATGTATGTAGGTATGTATGTATGTAGGTAGGTATGTATGTATGTATGTATGTATGAATGTATGTATGAATGTATGTATGTATGTATGTATGTATGTATGTATGTATGTATGTATGTATGCACTATTCCTCAGTATCAACCACTAACCAGCTAGCTGGTCAACCATTGGTTCGTTGGTTAATATTGCCCCAGCTCCATCTCCGCTACATCCACACTTTCCGGTGCACCACCGTAGCGGCTGCTGGCCGAGCTTCCCGGCACGGCGGTCTGGGTCGCCCAAGCGCAAACATTAGTTCAATGGAAGCTATGACTTCAATCGAAATAATGATAGCTATGTTCATCTATGCCAAAAAAGAATAATGGAAGTTATGTCCATCTATTTCAAACTTCAATGGAAATCATGGAAGCTATGATAAAACGATGTGCAAAAGCGGTTAAACCCAGACTCTGATGCAGCAACTTCCAATCATTCACAGCAGGACCTCACTGGGTGCCGCCGTGTTCTGAAGCAGTTGGAATGGCATGCTGCGATTCGATGCTTGGATTGCGAAACAGAAAACACATTGTTTTCCCACTACTATTGTTGGTTATGAAACTATCCCCCATGATTGTTCGTTAATATTGACCCATAGCCATTTGACAGAACGGTTATGACACAACCTACATTTTCGTTCGCCGATGTTGATGACTTGCCAGGGCCAACTGCTGATCCTACTCAGTACTAAAGGCTGGTTCGGCGAAAATATTGTGCACAAACTGCACGCTTCAACCCGATTCGTGCCGCACCTTCGTGTGTCGTGCATGAATCGTCTGAAGGTCTGCGATGCCCAAAGAAGCATAGACCTGCTGTATCAGCTGTTAAAAAACAGTCTTTGAGCTGCACAAGTGGTTTGTAGCAACGATTTGGGAAGTGCCATTGGATCCGGGAAGAAACTGTATGCCATGGAATGTGTTCTTCCCTACGCTGCTTTGGACTTGCTGCCATGTGTAGGCTCCATGCTCCAGGCATGCATAGCATAAGCATACCACTACACTGCTGTCACTGACCTCACCTGCAAACGAGTGCAGGAGTACAGACTTGTCGTGTGGGCCACCATCATCATCCCTTCCAAATATTGATGTTCAAACTGGTGAATCACCCCAGGGAAGTCAGCTGCCTCAGCGTCTTCTGAATGAATCCTTAGAGAATATGATGTTTAAACGGCTTAAAACTTCCCGAACGTAAAGAGAAATGACCCCTGGTTGGTCGCCCACCAAACCAAGGTTCTTTTGGTTCGACTTCTAGCTACCGTTTGCAGTAAGCTGCCGAAGAAAGTTCATCATACACTGCTTGTTGACATGGGAACTCGTGCAAACGAACCCATCAACTTGGCATGGGGCCGATGGGTATGCAAATTTGCTCATGTTCAAACCTGCAAGATTTGGTGAACTTGCTGTTTTGTTGTACAATTGCGCCGGTGTTTCCAACATGTGTGCTCAAATCTGCTGCTGGTGAACAAAAATCAGCCCTCTCGTGGTGCAGCTGCTCTCTATGTATATTTCTCAGCTGAAGCTCCCCAGGATCATACACTGATACTATATAAATGTCTGCAGATGAAAGGAATCAACCACCTAAAGACAAGTGTGAGTCACAGTAATACTTGATAAGCCCAACAAAAACAAGCCGAAGAGAATATATGACACATGCATAAACATACACACACACACTTTCTTACATGTGAGGTAGTTGCAGAAAAGAATCCATACCATTTTGCAGCCTCCACTGAGTTAATCAATCAAGTACTGTCTCAATTTACGCCAAGCAAACTCTCTCTCTCTCTATATGTGTTCATGTGTATATGATACATACTAATTATTGTATATTGTGAGTATATTGTTGGTGAGTACGCTCATTCATATTGTCACTGTGACCTAAGAAATCTGTATTCAAGCATAGTCACGCCTCAGATACCTGCTAAGAATCCGATCACTCTGCTCCGCTTGGGCAGATTTTCCAAGCACTAGATACTTCAAATGGATTTGGCATGTAGGCCTGCTAAAGCCGCGGGTACAGGTGAAAACAAATTTGTGCTCCCAGATCCAAGTGCTGAGGTATTGAATCCCAAAATAAAAGGATCTTGTGAGGTCTACAACATGCTGGTATCGCGGCCTATAGGTTGACTTTGGTTGATGCGGCCGAATTTTCTTGTGCCTGGTCCGGCTGTGGTGGGGGAAGCAGCAAGTTGTTAATGTCGGGAGATGGGGAAGGCCCTTCCAACGGTTGATACTTTGATACTGGTTAGTCACAGTGTGAACAGCGGGGGACCGACAGCAACCACGGGGTGATCAGCTGCACAAGTGGCTTCCCAAGCAAGGTAGCGATTCAGATGATGAATTTGGAGGTGCATAGCTAGGGCAAAAGGATGGATTGACCCATGGCCCAAATGCCAACAGATCATGCTACACCATAATCATCTTCGGTTGGGAGAACTCCCCTTTATGGACCTGACAAGTGTGTGGATGTTCTCTCACAAGTTGAATGTCCAATTCAATGCGCAGCTTATGACGAGTCCTGAATCATCGATGGCGTCCTTGGATAGTGGTTTCTGGATTTTTCATCATCTTCATCTGCATGGTTAGCATTTAATATCCTTTGCATTCTCATGACCATAATTGCATCCCTGCCAAGCAGGGAATGTTCATTCCAGAGGATGGTCAATCAGTACCAGTCTGCCACTTGCAGAGAAGACGTATCACCAATAAACACAGGTATCAAGCCAAGGAGACCCTGGTACCCCCCACCAACCTATACTAACAAATGCATTCAAACTACAAGACCCTGGTGATGCAACCAACAAGCAGAGGGGGTAATGGTCACCCACTTGAACATCCTGCGAAGATGCTGCTACCTCAAAAAAATCCAACGGGACATGAACAATTTCACTCACACACTTGAACAGCAACACAAGCAGCAAGCTGCTACGGATTTTTCCAGTGGATTGGTAAGCCGTGTGTTGCTTTGTCAGCGACCGCTTGGACGCCTCTAGAGCCCATCTTGTCTCCTTGGCTGCCTTTTTGGTCTCTTTGGGCTTCTCACCTTGGCGATTCAGGCAAAAGCCGAACATCTTGGCGATAGACCCATGGCATGATAAGAACCCGCTGCTTTTTGAATGGCTCATTTTGTCATGTTGGGTTCATAGGGTCCCTCGAAATCACAAGTCTGAGGGTTCATCTGGACCTATTTCTATTTTCAACCTTGAAAATGCGGTCCTTGAAACTAAACCAGTGTTTCTCCCAAAGCTGAGTAAGAATTTGGGCGACCCAAATCTCACTTGTAGCCCATCATAGTGGTTCACCATAATGCTGGTAACATTGAGGGCGTGAAGCTGCATACAATCTGTGCAGTATTTAAGATCTACCCTCGAACTGGCTCGAACTATACCATTGCACAAATGACAAAGAAATGTCCTTTTGATATGTAATACCTTTCTGCAAGTCTAGTTGTTTGACAATGTTCAGGTCATACATGGATTAGTGGCGGACGAAACCATCGCATCCTCCGCAAATGGCCCTTGAATATGGGGTCTGTGTTTCTTTTTCAATCCTTTTTTAGGCTACAGTACAATGTCCCTTCAAATAATTGACCAGTTAGAAACACAGCAATGCCCATTTTATGAAGACCAGTTCGAGACAAAATGTGAGTTTCTCAACCCTTCGGCTTTTTCAGGTTGATGATTGAACAACAACCCCTACATGCAAGTGTCAATCGGTTCATGGCTGACACTACCAACCAGCCACATCTTGATGCTTGTGACAGTGATAGTTGTCCGATTTAAGCGTAGTGGATCATGGTACATAATGACTCTAACTGGAGTTAGTAGCCATGATTGATGCTTATTTGTTGGTTAATCATGGTCGGTATTTTCTGACGCTTAAATGATGGTTCCTGATTAATGACAACGATCCCTGATAAGGAACGATGATGAGCAACGGCTAATCGTTAATGCTGGTGGACGGTGATCAACAACGATGTTCATCAACAAATGTTGGTCATAAGATGTCATAAGTCCATTCCCATGGCCATAATCAACAACCTAGAACAATTCAATCTTTTCCCGAGTTGGCCACAACTTCAGCAACAGCAACAACAGCTGAACGGTCCTTACAACAGTAATTACCAGGTTGATATATTATGCAAGAGCAGCCTATCGTGATCTCGAATAGTTTGATAAGCTTTGTCGGTCCACAATCGCGGCGATAAATCGCCATGGCCGTGGGTAGACAATTGTGTTACTGCTGAAGAAACATCTCCGAGATGCGAAGATGCAGGATGTGATCGGGGATAGTCAGTCCTGAATGATCTTTCCGAACTTCTTGGTGACTTCAAGAATCATTTTGGGGTGGTAACAAGGGGTACCACAACTGCTGTAGATGGCTGGACCTTCCATCTTCACCAGTGCTATCGCCATCGTCATCAAGTGACTGTCGTCAGGGGTGCTGGCCCCCTTCTCTGCGTTCGCGCTCTGCCTTGCTATCCTGGCACTTGGCCCCTAAGACCCCTGGACGTCACCCGGTCATTAGGAGTTGAACTGCAGCTATCTTTGGGAAAAAAACACGTGGAACGGTCCTGGGGTATCCTATGATGGAAGCCACTACAGGACGTTCATGGATCCCCTCTTAAAACATGGAGTTTAGGGTCCTCCTAAGACGAACATAATTAACTTGGGGACTGCGCCGAAAGGCCATGGTGTTTCCACTGGATTGCTCCGGAATCTGCTCAGCTGGATGGGAGACCGATATCAATGGCCCCAAATGTCATGTGTATCTACCACTCTCATTCTCCATGCATTGTCCGGATTGCGGTACCCATTGTAGATGGAGATGAGAGTGGTAGGTGGATGACAGTGATCTATAATCATCCATCACGATTTGCGTTGGTCCGGATGGTTTTCATTGCTGGATGCGCCAGCTGGAATTCCTGGATATTCCTGGTTTCCCTGGTGCCTCTCTGCATGCTTCTCGGGCGTGATTGGAAAACGCCAAGCTGCAAACATGGCCTCGGCAAGCGTAGTTGTGCCAAGGGGTTCGTCTGCTGCTGAGAATTCATAGCGTTGGCTTCCAAAACTGATCTGGAGATGAATCACCAGGCCCTTCTAGCCCAAACACTCGGAACTTGCCGAGGTCCTGTTCCCGCGGCAACCCGCGGGTGTGTTGATGATCATCTGGCCTTTTGGGATAGCTGGTGACATATGCATTGAAACATTCGCTTGGGCAATCTGCCAGTGGTGGTCTCAACCTTTGAACTGCTGATCCCTCTGGGCGGAACTGGTACCTGCGATTATCCCAAAATGATCCCTGCAGGGAAACCCTCCGCTCTGAAATGTCATCCACCCTTATCTCTGGTTGCAAACAATAGAATTTCCTGAATGGATGACACTCATTTATACTCATCTGCCTGTAGGGTTCAGCTTCTAACGTCTCATTTGAACAAACTTTTGGGCGACACATTTCATGGCAAGCCATGGTGAACGAACTTCTTTCCATCGCCATCTGCCCACCGTTGCAGCCAGGATGCCAGCAGAACGAAACATGCAGGAATGGGCCCCACCAACCAGCGCATCACCTGCATGTGGCGGGCCTGCATGGTACACCCCATGGTAGAGCCTCATCGCTGGCTAATATGAATGCACCTTTGAGACAGTAACATGTACGTGTATGATATTGCACATACATGAATATATATATATATATGTATGCATATATGGAGATATGCTTACAAATTAAGTTAAATGATGAATAACAACATATACTATACACATTCTCAAGGGGCAAACATCACCATGGCATCACCACTGCTGGGTCCCAACGTTGGGAGCGACACCTGGATCACCGACTCGGGTTGAACATCCGCTTCGACCGTCTCCACAACGATGCCCTCGGCCAAGCAGCTGGAACTGGGCGCCACGTAGCCCGCCTGCGTGGTGAATCAATGGTTGAACTCATGGCGCCACGTCGTGGCAAATGGTGAAGTTCATTGGTTGCTAAGGATGGCATAGGATAGCGAAACCCAAGGTTCATGGTGAATTGATGCTTAGTGGTGAATCATCGGTCAGCGGGACAGTAATACCAACAATAATGATCATCGACTCTCCGGCTGGGTTGATGGGAAAATCCACTGGGAAAACTGTGGCCTTTACCATCAACTGGAAAGGTTTCGGGTAACCCCGTGGTGCCACAAACTAATTCTAGGATCTGCGCGCAGAAGAAAAACAACATACAGATATAGATTTGAAGCAAAGAGTACAATGAATTCAGCAGTGCTAACAAGACGGGAGGGTTCTCTACATGGACACTCAACTACAGCTGGTTGGTGGTGGAACCACCCCCATGAAAAGTCAGTCAACCACCCAACAAGTCAACACATTTGGGAAAATAAAAAATGTCAACCAAACCACCAACCAGTAGCTGTTTAACCGGTATTACTGGTGATCACCCCTATTGTTGACCACTGTTACTGGCCGAGATTGGCTGATAAGGGTCAATGTTCCAGCCGCTGCGGTGATTTCATTGAGCAAACATGTTCGGTAGCTGGTAGATCTGGCACCAGGCAGTGGTAGCTCGGTAACGACCGTGTGATCGGAGCAAGTGGCTACCATGGCCACAAGCTCCATCATCATCATCATCATCATCATCATCATCATCATCATCATCATCATCATCATCACCATCACCATCACCACAATCATCATCATCATCATCATCATCATCATCATCATCATCATCATCATCATCCTCATCCTCATCCTCATCCTCATCATCGTCGTCATCGTCGTCATCATCGTCATCATCGTCGTCATCATCATCACCATCATGATGATAGATCGCAACTATCCTTATGGTTTGGAATTCCTTGATCATGTATGACACCCTCGCTAATGTACCATCTGTTGCCAATGTAATTTTCGACCAATTTGTAGCCACAGACCTCGCTGACACCTCAAAACTTCCTTGCACCAATGGTTCGCGTCTAAGACGTCATTCAACGGTCCCGGAGTAAAGCACTTGCACTTGCTCAACTCCTCCTTCCAATTGAAACTGGGTTCCCTATTCTTACGTATGAAGAACTCCATGTGTTGACATCTGAGCGATAGTTCATAATCAATGGGGTGTACAAGCCAAGTAGCAAGCATAGTTAGTGAAAAAATGCCATACCATTTATGGATAAATGGCTACTAGTGACTTATGATAAGCCCCATGCGGTTGTTGCTAGGGTGGCTTCTTACTATTCTAGCACTATGGCATGCAATAAACCATAGCTGGTCGGGCAGCGCGCCCTGTAGCTCTCTCCCTGCCACCTGTTCTAAGGCCAGGTTCGTAAGAACCTGGGCCCAGCAAGTCACACCCCAATTGGTCATGAAAATCATGTCATAACAAGGTGGTTCCCATACTTTATGACCTAGTAATCCAGTATATCTATGGCATATGATATGATGGTGGTGATAGGGTTGCAGGATGTTATAGGATATAAGGTGAAGCGGGCATAAGGTATCATACAATAACCGAGGATTGACCTTATCATACGGATTATTAGGTGGTGAACTGGTCCTAACCAAGGATTCATTTTGTGGTTCATAGCCGCTTCATAGTGATGAACCCTGGTAACAATTATGTAGTGTTGATGATCTAAACTGAGCAGTCACGCATAATATGATTGTAGCTACATATTCGGGTATAACATGGGTATAACCATGGGGTGCAAGGCATTGGGCACCATCTGGTATAACATGTGGTAGTTATGAATCACCAATGGTGAAATTCCAGCAAAATCACCAATGGTGAAAATCCAATCAGCGACAATTGTTTGGGATGCTTGAGGCGTGCCACCATATGTACATATATACATAGCTATATAGCTATATATCTATACATATATAAATATAAATAAATAAATAATTATATATACAAATATAAAGTGTGACATCTCTATATGAAATTATATTCATTTCACCCATCTTCAACATGCTCCCATCTTTGTCCCATACCCAGCTCCAGATAAGGTACGCTTCCAGCAGTGACTGAGAGCTTCAAAACCGTCGTGAAGAGGCCTGATAAAATGCCTCCACTGTGCAGCTGAGACAGAGAAATCTACGAGGCAAATATCCAAATATGGGGAGGGGTCACAACCAACGATCCAAAACTGGTTGGGTGATGTTGGCTGAACATCAACAAAGACTAGTTTGGTCAGTAGCTACATCTCAGCCATCTTTAAAAAAGCATATACCAGGATATACAATTTTGTCTAGAGGTACCCCAAACCAGGCATACTGGTACCAACTCCTGAGAAATGATACATTTTGATACATTACGTTTGTTTTTCGGGGGGGGATTGTGTGATATTGCATTTGTGGACAAACAAGAATGGCATAAATGGCGGGTAGGCATCTTTGCTACGCGTGCCACAAACGGTTTGCAGTATATCATTCTATGGTTCACAAGGACGAACTTTAATGTGACGAAGCAAATTCTTGGTGTTAAATCTGTGGTGGGGTGATCCGCCTTCTCCATAACTACGACCCTTCTTCTGTCAAGCCATGAAGTGTACTGTGCGGTTCAGAACTATTTTCACCAAAGTCATTTCACATCATTTCACCTATGCATAACCGCCGTGGATGATCATTCCAGGGATTGCAATGCCTACGATGGGTTAAATGGTACTGGAGTATACGGTACAGGTGGGCTATGACCAGGATCACTAAGCTTCTAACCATTGAATACGATTGGCACCTGTCACCACAACCAGGGTAGTCACCCCCTGGGTCCAGCTGGTACCGAGAACTGGGTGCCGTGGTCCCCTGTCCGGAACGCTGTTCATGGCACCACTGCGGTGAGTCCAATTTCGCTTGGTGAAAACTTCACATCTTTCCGAAAAAAAATCAAGATGCCTCAGGATAGGCACTGCCATTCAAAATCATTAACCATGGTCAACGAGCATACCAAATATCATCAAACAGCTTATCAACTCTTAGCATTAACCATTGATGAACTACTACCGTTATCAACCATCCCCCGGCAAGCGGCGACGTCGCGGCCTTCTCGTCTACGACCCGTCCTTTCTTCATCCTCCTGGCCGTGGCGCCAGGAGCATCTCCCTGCACCTTGGTAGTTTAAACATTCCACAAGGTCCGAAGGATGGTCAATCATCATACAAAGAGATGAACCTGTACAACTGGTGTGTGAAATCATTGGAGAGGGACAAGGTATCCTTGACCTACGACTTGCTGGTGAATATCACTGAAAAATGCCAAACTCAGCACGATCCGAGATGATTTTCATGTTGGAAACACCAGCATTGCTTGGTGAAAACTCAGGACGAGCAAAACCCTTTCCGGGCTCATGCTTCTTCCGACATTACACATGGTTGTTGTTGAGGGTTGCTTTCTAATGGTGGATTAAAATCCAATCCGAAAGCAACGGAATCAGTGGATTCTTCCAGCTGGCACCATGACAATTGCTGAGCAAACACCCCTGGTTAGCGGTTTCAAACCCTATGAAACATGGGAATCGTAAATGTTTCAACCCCAAACAAGCTATCGTCAGTCGTTCGTCCACACAGCGGATAGCGCACCGCCCGGCACCTCCACCACATCCGGCAACATGCTGATGGGAACTAAGTAAGGCACTACCAGCGAGATGCCGATCAGCACACCTGCGCGAGCACTAAGCGAAGAAATGGACCGCTCAGATTTTAAACATCACTCAATAGAAGAAGCGGAAGTTAGGGGACTGAATTGGGTATTGGCACAAGGGTCCAGCTTGTATATGCCCAAACTAATCCATTGACCCAACTGTATACGAGTACACATGATGCAATAATGCATGTGTATGATGTATGTGCGCAGATATGCCTTTCTCTCTCTCTACAGACGCTTGCCATCTGATTGGTGGTTGAACTACTCCTATGAAAAATATGCTTGTCAACTCAACCATTTGGTAATACATTTGGGAAAACAAAAAATGTCAATCAGACCACCAACCAGCAGTTGTTCAACCACAAGTTGGTTGCTTATTATTCCCTATGATCAACCATTATCAATTATCATAACCCCCCAAAACCATCTAAAACCAACAAAATTACTAACATCCCCAATCATTAACCATTGCTAGTGGTTTTAACCCCCAACAGGATGCGATGCCGTCATAGAGGCGGAATGACTATCATGCCACGACATGCAGCTTTACGAGGCTCACAGGCTGTGGACCTGCCCCACTTTTGGAGTGCCGCCATGACAGTGTCCCGATGCACCACTGCAACTTGTGTCACGTGACTTGAACAACCCATTTCAACGACCCAACAAACACTACTGCCACCGCCTCGAGTGACAACAACGACGATGACAGCAGCAAGCAGCGGCAACGGCGTTCTCTTTCTAAGTCAAGTCATCGAACTAAGGGGTTACCATCCTCTGGAAGATGGCAATGGAAATTGACCCCGGACAAATCAATGATCTGCACAACGGGAGACTTCTGATTGTCATGTCAAACTCTAAGGATGGTTCTACCACTTGACATTGTCATTACACTATCAACTTGTATATGTTTTCTAATCACCAGGATTTGGACGAGTCTCAATCCTCGCTTGCATATGCTTGGTGGAAACCATAGACTGAATAAAATGCTGTAAAGTAAGTGACGGTGCCCTAAACTCACACCATTGCGTCTAACTATGTTGAACTCATTTGTGGCCAGGCACCCCCATGCAATGTGTCAGAGGTGATCCAAAGCTTCCCAAATAAAGGCGATTCCTGCACTGCTGACTTCACCGGAAAGCCTGTTCCTTAACCCGCTGGGCCTATGAGAATGGCAGCTTCTGTGGACCTCACAAAGTTCAAGGCCGCCATGGACAAGGCCAAAAGACTACCGCCTGAAGCGCTGCAGCGATGGGATATCTCTGGGGTTCTGGTTGACGCCAAGCAAGGGTTCGAGTTCTACCAAGTTCACTTCATCAATCTTTATCTCTTGGGGCGGCTGATTGCCTGGATCTATATTCGAGTCAGCAAATACCAACCGATTCGCTGAAGCCATCAACAACCGTTCGGGGGACGGCTGCAAAACAGGAGTCATAACACACACACACACACACTGAGCCGAGAAATCAGCAAAAGTATGGCCTCGGAATGGCTACCATCATCCGATAGGAGGATGCTGGTGACTTTCATCCTACTATCCCTTTTGTTGATCCCGGAGTTCACCTAGTCTGCTGTAACCAAAACATGCCAAAACACTGTCACGGTTGAATGATCATCCCTGTTGGTAAGTGGTTCACCCAGTGTTTTGCCGGCACCCTGGCCTATCAAATAGATGTGCCGCTTGCTGGTCTTGTTCCCGATAAAGACCCACAAGGGGATCATCAGCAGTGCTGTTCCTGGCGATCAGAATCTGATCTACTTGGTTTCCAAGGAGCACTGGTCCCTGCCGGGTGAGCTCAAAGCGCAAATGCTAGTGATCCATGGCGGTTTTGAAGGCAGTAATCCATAGGAATCCAACGACTGGAGACCAAACGCTCCAATGTCAGGGTGGTACTGTAACTCAACGTAACGATCGGCCGAATGTGGCTCAGAGGCCTGATCTATGCAGTCATGCAGCAAATAAGAACAAGGATGGCTTATGCAACTTGTTGATTGATCCATAACCATAGAGAGTAGAACTTATGATTACAGTTTGCAAGCATGGGAATTCAAGCAAAGACAGTAGGTACATCAAAAAATCGATCATATCAATCATATCATATCTACGTATAAAACCATGTGCACACACACGCATATATATATATATATATATATATAAATGTAAAGATATACATATCATTAAATATCATATATCATATCGATCTACATATCGGTATGTTAAATACATATCAATACATATCAAGTGATAGTGAGAAATCACTGGCTGATTCAAGCTGGTAGCCGGGATGATTCTCAACGAAAATAGCTTGGCCTTCCAAACAACTTGGAAGACCGCGCAGCTTTCGACTGCCACAAGCTGCTGGAAGGCCGGCACTCCGAAACCCCTCAGCATCCCTGGAGTTTGTAGCCAGCATGGGGTATCTGTACTGGTGCTACTCCAAAGATTTTTCTAGACAACCACTTGGAGGAATATCAATTTCCGAAATCCCTGCAGATTCCGGATATGACTTCTCCTTCATGGGGGCGGCCTGCAAACTTTGTGCCGGTGCTCCAGGATTCCCAGTGCCCGAAACCCGAATTCCCAACTTGAAGAATCCCTGACCTGCAACTGTGCCCTGCAACTGGGAATTAGAACACGAAAACCCTGCAAACATGCAAATGAAATCAGAGGACACCTTGGAACCTCGCAGGGCTACAACTGAAGTATCACATTGCTCAGAGGCTCCACCGGTCAATGACTGAAACGTAGGAACCATGTCAGGTTGCCACCCCAAACCTTTGCTGTCCCACCATCGCCTGGGATTCGCCCCTTGGGTCTCATGAAAGCAAGGAGCAAATGAGCATATCGAAAGTAGAAGGATGTAACGAGTAAACCATGAGTAAACCATGAGTAAACCACGAGTAACCCAAAGAAATTGGCGAGTTAACCATGAGCTACCCACCTAGAAAGGGATTCACGTAGAATTGAACACTAAATCATCGGTTGGTTGTTCTCTTTGGCGGTCTACCATTTTTGGTTGGTGGTTTCAACTCCCATGAAAAACATTGGTCAACCAACCAACCATTTGTCAATACTGGGGAAAATGAAACATATTTCAAAACCACCAGCCAGTAGTTGTTCAACCATGATTAATGCTGATTATCCCCTATTATTACCCACAATCCACGGCTGATATTGGGTGCATACCAACCACATTACTGTTTACAGCTACCAATCGGTTGCCGCGAAATTCCAGAACCGCGTCTCCTTGGACCGTGGGCAGGAGCAGCATCAGGATGCTCTCGTCCTTCAGAACGTACTTGCAGAAGAGTGCAATGTTCGTCTGTGTGAGCCTGGCTGCCGGTCTGGCCATCCCAAACAGAATTGGTGCAACAGAAGCGGCACCAGGGTTCTGAAGCTGTGCATTCCTAAACCGGTGTGAGTTCAGAATGGAACCGATAGGATAGGACGGATAGGATGGGATCGGATCGCAGCAGATAGATAGACAGATGGTCCACTGCTGTGGATCTGACATTCATGTACATGTTTCTGTTCGGACGCCAGATTTCTGGACAACCGCACTTTTGCAGATTCAGGTGTCACCAACTTTCCAGGGCAGTCTTATGAATCTTAGATGACTTTGCTTACCCGATACTTGATAATGATCATCATGGGCTGGAACGAATGCTATTCATAACCCATCTTGCTAATAACGATATTGAACCACGTAGCAGTCTACACAGCCAGGACTAGCCGCTTTGCAGCCAAAGCCTTTCACCTACCTCCTTTTTGATCAGCAATGACCCACACCCAAATTTCTCTATGGTCATGAGACACAACTGGACTCAAGTCTTTGAGCGCAGCACCTTTATTGAGGCTGTTCAACCCAGAGTGGCCATTCGGTGTGACACATGTGCAGTTGCACTGCCCAAACACTTAAGATGCCAAGTGACAACCCTACAACTTTACATGAGCGCAGTGCTTGCTTACCCCGGTTTGCACCGCTAGTGAGCTGCTGGTGAAAACAAACCACTGCAAGGCATCTTATGAAATAGTCTGAGCTTGAACATATCATTCTACTATAGAGTCTATCAGTCTATTTTTCCAAATATATTATTTACATATACATACACACACATATCTATCTATCTATCTATCTATCTATCTATCTATCTATCTATCTATAAATATTGCATTTCTCCCCAGGAAAGTCCCCAGTAATCAGTCGCATCATGCCCTCCACTTGCAACAGTTGCTTCCCCCACATCAGGATGCTGTCAGGACACGTGACTGCGGTAGGCCCTGCCAGGTACATTAAGGTCACGTAGCAAAAGGATTTGCTTCCTGACTGCGGCACTGCAGCCCCCAAATAAAACCATCCAACTGTTACGATGTTCACCGACATTTTGATAGAATAACTATGTTGGGGACATGACCTGCACTAAAGCAAGCTAGGCTTATATGGCAACTTAAACCTAAATGGGATTAGCTTGCGGGGTCTGTATCTCGTATCAAGTTCTCACAACTCCTACTGTTCTTCTACCACACTAGCACAGATTTTTCCAACACAACGAGTAGCAAATAGCACGTGCGGCTGGCGAGGAAGCAAACACAAGAGACAACGGTCACTACCACACCACACATCTCTACACCACACAAACCTGCTGTCTTATCTATGTTCATACGTGTTCATGCGGCTTCAAACTGGGTGGCGGTGATTCTGTGGGTTGCGGTTGGTTGTTGAGGTGACTGGAGTGGAGCCACGCAACTGGAGGTACCTCTTTGCGCCAACTTAAGCAACGGGGTGACTTAGGGGCCTTAAGGAAAATGAGGTAACTTACTCAGCAACTTGATACTACACATAAGTTTGTATCGTTTGTAGTGTCATCCCGGAACGTTGGCGGATTCACAATCCAAGAATTGAGGCAATTTCGGCGATGCGAACCAGGCCAGGCTGTCATGATGTGATCCCACGTGTAGATATGCAACAAAGCTGGCACTGCCAGCATGATTGTTCCAATGGCCAGGCCCGTATCCTGCCACAAGTTTGCGGTTGGCTACTACTTGCATAGACCTGTATATCTATCTATATCTATTTGTATGTACATATATACATGCATTTAGGTCACGTATATGTATATGTATATATATATATATACATTTATACATAAATACGTAGGTATCTATATTTCTAGCTATATTCACACATAGATATGTATACTGTATAATTCTTAATTTATTTTGAAATACATAAAATGTATAACAAACACTAAATAGATAAACAAACACATAAACAATCAAATAGACACATGAATAAACAACATCTTGATATGTATCCCTCACAATCAACATCAATCAACCACCAATGGCATGAAGCTCAGCCAAGAGCTGTGCATGAAGCTCCCGTGCTGTCCGTTGCAATTGATCGAAAGAGTTTCCAGTGTTATTTGGCTTTATCGACCATTAGATGGATGTACGTGGATTACAACTATTGATAATGTTGAATCATGGGGAAAAATCACCATTGATAATGGTGAACCAACTATCATATGGGGTTCTCCATAGCCATGGTGGTGCCTACTACCCATCCAATACCGACCATTCGGAAAACCTGCGCCGGCTACGCTGTCCGTAGCAAGGCATGTCGAGACGTGCTGGCGACGCTACGACACGGGTCGCGGCCCCAACGATGGTGAACCGCCAGGCGTGACTGATGTAGGAGCTGCTGATGCTATGCATCTGCATATTAGAATGTTGCTCAAAATAGGGGGGTACCCCCAAATCAGGCAGTATTATAATAAACCAAATCAGCCACTATTATCCATTTACAATTTATTATAGTAATAAACCATCCACCATATCTGATTCTGCCGACCCACATGTAAATCGATCCTTTCGAAGCCTCGTCACTTCTCCCAGCTGCCTGTCCAATTGCTGTCCAAGAGTCTGAGTGTTAAAACAATTTCTGTGAGAATGCTCGGTGTTGGGACTGGATTGGCTGGAGGCACATATCTCTCCTGCGAGAAGCAGCCAGTTGCTTGCTAGCGATATCGATTACTGACATGCATACAAATGGGTTTGTCTATAAATGGTAGTACCAACCAATGATCCTAGAAACCAACCAGTACCACCATACGTGGACAAACCTGGATAAACAAGCGCACTGACAGTTCTTTTTAGCAGGGAATCCCACGTTTCGAAAGGGTATTTTGACATTTTGATACATCCGCAAATGGTCACTATTGAACAGGCTCTGCAAGAAACAAATGCAAACAAATGAAAAATCCAAGAGTCACAAACGAGTTGGAAATTTCAAGTTTCAACATGTTTCAACACAATTCCAACCATCTGAGAGCCTCTTATGATGGCAAATTTTCAACTGATTGGATGCTTGAAGCCATCAAAGTAGACACCTTGGAGCTGTGCATCATATGTCTGTATACTGTACATGCAATGGTGTCTTGCGGTGGCAGTGCATCCTTTTCACGGCCCCGAACAAAGTCATCCCAAAGTCTCAAGACAAAACACGGTACATCTGAGATGCCCATCCTTAGCCCCAAGTGGTGAAATCACAATCATCTCCATGAGTATAAGGAAAGGGCCAACTGCGCCGGCTATTTGGCAAAGGTCAAGATATCAAGTAGCAGCACTTGATCAATAGACCAGCGATGAACCGTCATGGGTTTCCCATAGCTGTGATTTACCATCGAACATGGGGGTTGTTCCACTTGATTTTGGTCCGTGTCGGTGGCTTTGATTGGGCCAAGTCTCATTTCCATTGCAACAAATCCAGGTCACATTGCCCCACAGTTGGTGTTCTGACGACGAGTCTTGTCTACATTTCTTTCCGAACATGGCTCCCCCTGGTGGGATGATCTTGTGATGGTTGGAATAATGACTCGCACCCATCTAATATTACAGTAATAACTTATAGTAAGAAACCATTCATTTTTTGGGTCCCTATCTTCAGAAACCACCATAGTAAAGAAATTCAATAATTGACATCTCAGATCATGCAAATTCTCAGAAACCTTTATCGTGAGCCCCCACACTGTGGAGAAGATCCAACAAATCACAGTTCTTCAGTTCTTCGCAATATTTTTTTGTCACATTCAGTTGAGGACTGAGGACAAGTCCTTACTCAGGATCTTCTGAAGAACATCAACGGTGGTTGTGGTTACTCATGAATATTGACGCACAGCAGTCTCACTGCTTGGCTTATGATCATCTCCCATAAAATGCAGATGATCAACAAGACTCAGCTGGAACTTGAGTTTATTCCTCCCTTTAAAACGCCCAAAAAGGATGCGTTTCAACTAAGCTTCACATGAGTGCAGCCGCTGCTACAGGGGGGACCCTGCCGAGCCTTGATTCCACAGAAAACCATCCAGGTGAAAATCAGAATGGCGGAAGAACAAATGGCCGCACTCAGTGTGAAGGAACCTCGGTGCTGGGTGCAGCTTTGGGAGTACACGGTCGACCAGCTGGTTCAGGTGCCCGGCCAATGCTCAGTTGACCAATGGAATCCCTGTCTGCGTACCGAACTAATCTGATTGGTGGACCAATGCCAGAGATGAGATATGTAGCAGTCAATCAACCAAACATCCCCTTTCTCGCTTACAAAACGTCTCTCACCCGGCCTTGTGGAGTGAAAACCAAACATCCCAAATACTGGGGAAAGTAAAACATGTCAAAAACTATCAACTAGCTAATATATACATGGTTGAATGGCTAGTAAAGCCTGAGGATAGATATGTCGTCCCCAGCCCTACAACAGGCTGATCATTTGGTTATGACCCATCCACAATCTTTACATCAAGCATATTCAAGCATCAAACTTGAACCACTTACGGAACATCCCGCCTTGAAACTTTGGGGGAATCCGCAGCCAATAGATAGAAGGATGGCGGACGGTCATGTGTAGGTAGGAATATGTAGGAATCATCCAGATACAGGGAGAATTCACATCAAGACTCATTTCTGACCGTTTCAGATTGCCGCAGGCATCGGGCTAGTGACTAGTGCCTGCCAATTCTTCCGGCATGTTCCAGGAGCATCAAAACGATGAATCATTGTCTCTCACGTCTGCTTTAGAGCTACCTGCTGGCACTAAAAGAGCCCTTGGATCGTCATTAGTGTTCTGAGAACGGAAAACACATAAACGAGTAGTTCATAACCACTATTAACCCATACTTATAACTTGTAAATAAATATACATATATATATATATATATAGATATATCAATATATTAATAACCAATATGAATATTAACCACTATTATGGTAGCTAACCACCACTAAAACTTATTGACAGCCTCGGCCGCAACAAGTTAGCAGCTCATCTGCACCTCCTCAGCTGCTGCCGGGACACTTGGGCGGTTACTTGTGCCGACGATGATGGTGTGGATCACAGCAAAGGTTAAGCCGATCACGTTCACACCCACCACGGCAAATCCAGAGGCATTCATTCCTCACAGGCACAACAACTTGGCAGGAATAGCATCGACCACCTGGCTGCTGCTGATGATCATTTTAGTAAGAGTTGTTGGCATACCCTCGCATACCCTTTCTATGGAAATATCTGGGAAGAATGGAAACAAACAGGACACCTCAGCGATGGCCAAAGAACTAACCAATCACAATAAGGATCAATGGTTAAATTGACTGTTCAACTGAGGGTCAATGATGGTTAGTGTTTGATTGTGATGAGGCATACTGGCAGGTAATGATGCTTGGCAACATCTCCCAACTGTGGTTTGTTATGATGCGTGCGTGCTATAAGTGCACGCATACATGATATATACATGCAAGTGCACAAATATCCCTACACACATATGTCCACCCATGCACATAGCGATTTGCCTCCTTGAAAGATCTTGAAATGCACAGCGAATCGTGGTATTGCCCACAGATTTGCTGATATGCTCGAAATCTAGGGCCTGTTTATCTAGGCTTGCCGCTGGAGACAGTGGGTTTACCCTAGACAACCTCTTCAAACTCAAACTTTAAACGTGTATGTTTCCAATGGTTTCAGAGCAGCACACATTAGTTTTGAAACATGGGGCCCAGTACCCAGATCCTGGGAGGGGCGGGAAACTATGGAAAAAAAATGAAACACAAACAACTGAAAAAACTACGGTATCCACCTCGAAAACAAACGTTTTCGCCGGGAAAAAATTGTTTCGCTTCATCGGAAAAGCCAGGTTTTGAACTATGGTTTGAAGTCTGGAATGAAAAATAAAGGTTTCAAAACTAAAGTTTAGCGGCGCGGAAACCAACGTTTTGGGTCGGGGCGTTGAAGTTTGTTTGTTTCCCAGGGGCAAGGGATATGCATGGTTAGGAAATGAGAAACAAGTACAGTTTTACTGAAAAGATTTATGCCGGAAAAGGCAACTGATTCATTAATCACGCAACGAAAACAAATGGAACAGTGGGCAAGAAGGGAAGACAGGGTAAGGGAGATGAAGAGCTATGTAACAGCTGGCCAGCGGGAAGAAACGTTCTAGAAGCAGAATTAAAAGGCTGTGATGATTCATGATCGTTCAGGCGGGAACAAAAAGTTAAGAACAGAAGAGATGAATTGCAATGTGATAGGAACATGAGGGAAAGAAACTGGAAACGATGCAAGCAAATCAAAAGCGATGTAATTCAGGGGAGGAAAGCTTAGGGAATGAAAACACATGAAAAGTAACGGGATGTATGGCCAGGCGGGGAAGTTTGGTGAAGGAAGAGAAATGAATAGCTATGTGACAGTCGGTTCGAGAGAAGAAAGGTCAGAATTAAAGACAAATGAAATGCAGTTGTAGAAGGAGAATTGAACAGTGATGTCAGGTCACGTCAGGAACGTCCTTGTTTGGCCCATCCTGGCTGTGGCTTCCACGCCCCACACCCTATGTCTTTAAGATGTGGGACGGGGCTGATTTCAAACAAAAAATCAGTGATGGTGATGCTTGGAAACTGCCAGGGTCAACAAATGTCGGCACCCGCACCAAATGCCACCACTTCCGCCTGAGCTTGTACTCTTCAATCTCCTTTTGGCTGACGCCCGGACCACCCGACTCACGCGGCAGTTCAGGCTTCTTTGTGCCCACCTGCGAAACCATGGAAACTCGTGGGTCTTAATATTTTTTTAATAGTTGCTACATCGAAATACAGCACATACATCAAAATACTGAAAAACATTACTTTTCGCGCAGAACATGAGTCGCTCTTCCGGTTTTGAGGGGCCAAGTGCTCAGGAGGGATCGTCGTGGAACTGGTAGCGTTTTGGCACAAAGCACAGCAAGGGTCGACCCTGATGAGGCCATCGTCTTATGAATGAAGAAGACCATCGTCTTATGCTGAAAGGTTTGAATCTGATGAGGCCACTGCCACATACTGCCACCCTGCCTGCTGGTACATGGACTCTGGAAAAATCTTCTCCAGCTCCTCAATTGCCAGAAACTTGCCCAGCAACAAACGGTTTACGGTCCAAACTGTTAACATACAATATACAATTATATGCTGAAGCGAACCTGTAGCTCAAAAGCAACATGAGGATTTGAAAGCGCAGCTCGCATCGATTCAAAAAGCATTTGGTGGTTTCTTGAGCCATAGGGAACCCCTCAAAATGGTTGTGATAATGGATGATTTAGGGGTACCCCTATTTTGAGAAACACCCATTTCTGTGCATCCCTAAATGAGTAGTAGCCTCACAGGAATCGACCTCTTGTTTGCAAATATACACTGCACATACTCATTCTTGAATGGCTATGCATTGACTCTAGATGTGCGAGAAACGGGCTGCCGGGTCACGACGTGGGGCGTTTGCCCGAAGATGCAGTCTGGGTCCAGGTCGGCTTGCTCTTGAGCCACTCTGCGCCAAGTGCCACCTTCCTCAGCACAGCGCACTACGCCGGAAAACACTCCCTCCAAGTCAAAGATCAAGTTTTACTGCGTCTTTTGGTTTTGACGTAAAACACCTAGTTTTACTTTACTAAAACCTAGTTTGACTTGGGTCATAATTCATCAATTCCCTTACCTCCTGTTCCCAGCTCCATTTTATCACAATTTGCTTGGAAGATCTTGGAAGATTTGATGGCTCCAGCTGCTAATCAGCCTGACTTTTCGTATGGGTTCGTATGGAATGTAATTTCATCTTTTGGAATCCAGTGAAAAAATGGGAGCGTGAATCTAATGTGAATCTCGGTGTAAAAGACTGCCTAAAACTGCAAAAGACTGGCAAAAACCGTGAATGGAGCGTGAATCTAGCGTGAATCCCCTTGACCCGTCAATTTGAGGGGTGACCAAGATGATGAAATTAGTATCACATTTGTTTTTGTCATTATATCAATAGATTCCAAGAGGTTCATGAGCAAGGATCCTCAGCACAGCGCACTACGCCGGAAAACACTGATTGTGCATACATGGAACTCCGTAGGCTCCAGGGCACTACATCCAAAACAACAGATTTCGACAATCGATGGATCAAGTTTCCACAACCCGGCCATGAACCCATCACCCTAGTTGCAGAAAAGGGACGCACCACTTGGGTATGAGCTTGTATTCTCTGAGACGCTCGTTCTTCTCGTACTCACCTGCACCCAATGTATCCCAATGTCACTATCAGACGGATTCTCCTATGGCCCCACCCAGCTCCCCCACGCCAAACAAAATGTCAGGGTGCCTTCGCTGTCCCCGTGATCATTACCAATCATTACTAATCATTATCGATCTTTCGGTCCTTATCAATCATTAGTCGTAATTCTTGACAATCATCGACAATCCTCGTAGATCATTGGCAATCACTATCGATCACTATCTACCATGACCTACGAATAATGTTCTATCGATATCTATCATTTTCTCTCATGATCTACCACTATCTGTGTACCAAAACCAGGTAAACCCATGAAGCTGGAGGCCCATTGGTGGACAGCCATCAAACATCACCACGCAGGCTGCCATTGGGAATCCTCCAGGCTGATCTTGTCATCCGCCTCTTAATCGTCCGTCTCTTCCAGCTCGATGCTGAGCCGCCTCTTCTTCAGGTCTCTGCGAGGGGAGGCCTGGAGGCGAAGCAATCTAAAGCCGAGGCATTTTTGAAGCAATCTAATCCGAAGGATTTTTTTGAAAAATCTGAAGCCGAGGCACCGCGACAGCCATGGACGCCACTGCCCCTGCCAGGTCAGCGCGCCCTGATAGGGCTGCGCAACACGCCACAGCACCTTAGTCTGTGAGGGGGTATTGGACTAGGTCCAAGATTATCCAGCTAATTCTCCTAAGATCCAAGGATGCTGGAATTTATTCCCGGGCTAAAATTCCAGGCCCTAGTCTGAGGGATACCCTGGGACCAGAAAAAGTCTTTCTCAAAATTGGTTGATCATATAAAGCTTTCTGCTGGATAAAGTTCCTGAACCTGACCCTTGTTGGAACCATCTTGATGTAATGACAATCTGTCCACCAAATCCTCCCCTAAAAAACAGCACCATCCTAAGCATCCTAAGATTCTTAAGCAATAATCACAACAAACAACAACACAAAAGGGAAAGGAAGGAAACATATATGTTGAGCCACTCTTCCCATCAAGTAAATGTTGCTAAAAACTACCAATGGTGGAGTCCTGTCTTCTAGATAAGGGGCTTGTATTCCACAGCAATGGATCCGATGGGGGGCCAGCATGGGTACCCAATGCCAAAGCATCAGGGTTGGGTGATCTAAGGACAAGGGGCATGAGGTGTAGATATGTGAGTGCTCAAGCTGGTATCTCCACTTAATAAAGTCATTTCCTACATGTCCTGGGGCAAAAAAAAAAAGGTTTGGGCCAAAGGAAAATTAGCCCATGCTTACTGCAATGGATGAAAACCTGAAGTCCCATGAGTCTTGACTCCAAAAGCTTGGTCCCTGTGAAATTTATCCAAGCACCAAAAACGAATTTCTTTTTGCCCCATTAAGGGAAAGGAAGGAAACATATATGTTGAGCCACTCTTCCCATCAAGTAAATGTCGCTAAAAATTACCAATGGTGGAGTCCTGTCTTCTAGGTAAGGGGCTTGTATGACACACCAAGCGCTGGACCCAGCCCCACCTCCTCCGATCTCCTGAGGGCACAGCGGGTGCGAAAGTTGTTATCATTCATGGAAAACATATCAAAAATGGAAGATCTTTAAGTTAACATAATCAATGGGATTCTATGGGAAATCTTGAAACATCAACCAGGGCAAAATGCTCGATGTGGCCACAAGAAAAGTTTCTTAAAAAAGTCACTGGGCTGCCAAGAATCTTCGGAGACATGGCAACCCTGCTCTGCGTCGTAGCCTGCCGTTGGGAAGATTCAATCACTGAAACGATGGTAACTCTGCGTCGTAGGAAAATGCATCCATGTGTCCAAAGTCCAAAGCTGTCCAACACTTCTCCCAGTCCCTAATCTGGAAGTTGGAAATCCACTATAGAAATAGCTGGTTTACCTATTAAGAATTGTTGGAGTTGGATAGCACAAAGACATGCTCACTACCAATCGAAGGTCATGGATGTCGCTACCAACGAATTGTTGGCACAAACGACGTGTAGCTGCTATACTCCAGGATCAATGGTAGCAACCCAATGTACCTGATCACTCATCATTGTTTGTTTTGGGTTGCGCGACCAACTACAAGGGAGAGCAGAAGCATGCTCTCGGTCATCAAGAATCAAGAGAAGCCACTGGTATTGGTTCTCGTTCTTGCTGGTGTGTTCTTCAAAATGGTGCAGTTGTTGCTTACAACAGCTGAACTTTCACCCCAACAGGGCTTACACCAGGATTGCTGTTATGGTTGCTATCCTAGTACGAATCGCTAGATGTAGTTCTGCTATGTCAGCTAGTGGTCCCAAGTTCAAGCTCAGGGTGGACAGCAACCTCTTTTCCGGGAGCTCTTGGCGTCTTGAGCCAAAGAGTAAGTCAGCAGTGTTATGACTGCACTGTACTATCTATGGTTTTACCAAACACCCACTAGCACCTAGCATTGTCCGACATTGTCCAGTGGTCAATAGCGGCTAATACTAAGAAAATCATGGCGACAATGACGACAAACAAGCCATCAATACATAATGTTTCCATCATGGCGCCCGCCGCCTTTATCGCTTCAAGCATCAAGGATGTACCTGAGCGGCTGAGGTTCAACCACATGCCGCCATCTTATGCAATACCAACAGTCACGAGATATGATGGATATGATGGATATTGTCACACTACATGGGAACCGTAGCTTAGACCACATGGAGTATCCAGCCAAACACATATTGCAATGTTTAATGGCATTCAAAACGACGCTTTTGGTTGTAGCCTAGTCTAGTCCAGAAAGGCAACAAACATCTGTAAAAACATCGTTGAGCTCATATGGAGCCCAGCTTTTAGACATCCATGAAGATGAAAAGCACTTCAAGAAGAAACCTGCCTGGACGTTTTTTCGAACAGGAGCAGGTGTACCTGGCACGTCTCATCTTGACACGCTAATCGCAAAGTTGGGCAAATAAAAAACCCAACAATGTAACAAGATGTAACAAGTACCAACCACCATCTGCATCATGGGGCTTCCATCCATCCTAAAGAACAAAGTCTCATAAGGTGGCTTTCAGGCAATTTCTGTTAGGGGGTATTTCTGTTTGAATGGACTACCATGGTTGCCCCAAGCAATCCACTTCATTCCAAGTATATAGTTTCCCTAGAAATCCCTGAAAAAACATGAAAAAGCTAATGAATTCCTAGCGGATCACTGAGAACACCACGAAAAGCCCACACTATTCCACATCAGGAGCAACAACTTCACAGCTGCTGGCTCACTGGTTTTCTCCAACAAAATTCATTCAGATCCTATCATCATCCTAGAAAATTCTCAGTTTTAGGCTGCTCCCAGGGTCCTGCAAACACATTCCTCATTACTTTCCCAGACAATCCCACTCCAATCCCAGAGAAATCCCAGGAAAATCCTGGGAAAATCCCACAAAAATCCCAGAAATCGGCCAAGCTGACCAGTATGCAATCCCACCACAATCCAAGCAGATCCCAAAAAAATCACAACAATCGAAAGAGTCGCGCGCGTTCACATTTCCATTTGAACAGATAATACTTAAACAAAACCCTGCACCAAAGGCATGAGCACCAGAAGAATCCTAAAGAAGCTTGAATTAGCCTCACTTGATCCTACAAGAGACCCAAATAACCCACAGGAAGTCCTTAGGATTAGTGTGTAGTTGTAATGAGTTCTTTCAAGTATTTTGCAGGTTTTCTTTGGGTTTGAATTCACTCAAAAATACCCTCTAACAAGGATCCCCCCTTCGCCACCCTAAGAAAGTCTGTGCAGGTGGGCCTCTTCATACCTCATCGATGCCTGGAGGTGGTTAGGCAAGGGTGGTTTTTGCAAGTGGGCTTCTGAATTCGGATGCTTTCAGCCCTGACGACCTCCAGCCCAGGCAAACGACGCCCGCACAAAACGGGTGTCTTCAGCGACTGTCGAACCTGTTGCATGCAGCTGGTATCCTTTTTCAGCAAAAAGTGTAGATTCTAGTATATCCGTCATCCAGAGATTACGACAAATAAGAGCACCCGAACCGATACCAAGCAGAAGCCAAGCTCTTCCCCAAATAGGCCTTTATTGTTAGCCATTGATCACCTTTGACGAATATGAATATGGTTGTGGTTCAAAATTGGTCCAAAAACCATTGGTTTATTCAATAGGTTTCCATGAAATAAATGGCCATTCATTGGGGGTTCATAATGGCTTGGCTCATACCATATGGGTGTTTGTCAAAATAGGGGTACCCCCAAATCATCCATGATAAATCAACCAAATATAAACTTGATGTATATGCTATAGCATAGTTCATGTAGTTATACATCTATGTCATTCTATGTCTATATATTTTCTAAAATATTAGTCTATATATTTCTCTCCATGTTGG
This sequence comes from Symbiodinium kawagutii, assembly GCA_009767595.1. Lineage (NCBI taxonomy): Eukaryota > Dinophyceae > Suessiales > Symbiodiniaceae > Symbiodinium > Symbiodinium kawagutii. The sequence continues at coordinate 160,018 of VSDK01005220.1, read as the reverse complement.
ATCATCCTGGATCAGGCACCCTCCGTGCTGGTTGGTTGTAACACCACTCATCAGGCAGCGCCACGATTGAAACCGCCGCCATGGCCTTCTTCTCAGATCAGGTGGGGTGGAAATTTTGTGACCCAGGGGACAAATTTCGAACGGGGAAACGAACGCTTCGAAACTCTAGCTTGCGGATGGAAATCAACAATTTTCCGCCTAGTTTTTTGAGTCGGCCAAGAACAAACAACTATTTTGCAAGAAGGTTTGTTTCTGGAAAAGAAGACACGTTTCCCAAAAAGGTTTGTTTGCACTGTGAAAAAGAAACTCCGCCGGCAATAGTTTCAAAAAGTTTGTTGTGAGTTTTTAACAAACTTTTGCCAAAAAGGTTTGTTTGGGGTCGCGCAACTTTAGCTCTGTACTGAAAATCTTTGTTATCCTGCGGAAGCGTTTGTTTCCTTCATGCAGCAGCTTTTCCCACAAGAGCCAGCCCATGAAAATGTTAGATTTTGAGACCTTCTCCTGGGGTTGAAAACTTTTGTTTTACGTTCTAAAACAAACCTTATCTCCACAAAACGTTTCTTCAAACCCCTCTACTGCGCAGAAACTATGCTCTACAACAAAGCCTTCATTCGCAACCGGATCACATCTGCAGCGGCAGGTCCTTGATGGGATGATTAATACAACATCTACTGCCCCTGAAGGTGGGCGAACCTCTAAAACCATGTGAAATGTTATCAAGTACATCTACTTACATCCAGTGGGGATGCACACCCAAGTTTGTACACTGATGCTGTTTATCATGGTCAGTTTCACGGTTCTCCCTGTCAAATTTGCCAAGTTCTCCGTCAATTCATCACATCTATCCAGTGAAATCATGCAAAACATCATGAATGCTGATATTCTTTTCACCAGTTTCTGCTGAACATTTCAGCATCATTCCACTATCGTTCTTTCCTGCTCAAAATGAATGACAGAGTACAACAGAATACAACGGGCTCCGTCACCAGCTCACCCCTGTCCATCAGACCCAGCTGGGTTTCACCCCCCATGGAAAATAGTAGTGAGCCAACCATTTGTTAATGATTACTAGGGAAAATCAAACATGTTTAACAGTTTAAACAGCCACCCATTTGTTAATGATCAACTTCAATCATTTGTTAGTGATTATTAGTACCGGCCAGCCAGCTACTTCCCTTGCAGCCTCGCATCGTTCATTGTAGTCTCGAGTGAGTTCAGGCAGCAGAGCTGTGATCTGGACTCGGACTGAGGTCAGGCCATGGACACTGACATGAAGGCACAGGTGTAGTAAAGCCTCAGAGACGACAATCCAAACATGTCCGATCTTCATCAAAGATTATGGGATGATTATAGTGAAACTTCCTCAAAGATTATGGGATGATAATATGTGATTATACTAATAATATTTCATCATAGTAACAAACACTATCTAGAGAGGTCGATAATAATAGGCGTCGCAATGCATCACAATCATCACAACTAGGACACTATCGTCACTATCAAAATGTCTATCCTCAAAATTTCTTCAACGAAGCACTGGATCTGGTGTCCTCGAACATCATTAAGCTGGCAAAAGTCATGAGCGACAGGTCATCCAAACATGGTGGACGCTTCGTTGTACCGGAACCCGCAATGGTTCCCACAATGACTCAACCACCAGGGAACCACCTCTGAAGTGAGCCAGGGCACATTTTCCACTCCTGCGGTGTATCCAGAGGAAGAGTGTGCCAAACCTTCGTCGTCGCTGCAAGGACCACGGTGACCATGATGACCACCCACCACCAGCACCAGCACCAGCACCATCAATACAACAGGACTAACAATACCGGAAATATCAACAACCAGCCAGCAACGACAACGAGCAACCACAAACACAACTATGGAAGGCACCGTTCCGTGACAAGAGCGAGCCGCAACAAGAACAGAATTACATTCACTGCAAGCCATATGATGGTTTCTTTAAATGGGGTCCAACTTTCAATAATCCTTTACAATGGTACACCAATCATTTAAATCATACTAATTCATCATTTATAGCAACATAAACCATCCATTTTTTGGGGTCTCCCTATCTTGAGAAACATCCTTATAGTTGGTATATCCCCTATAATTGATGGTTACTATCCGCTAGTCTAAACCATTATTAATGGCTACGACCGTATTCTTAAGTGAGAAACCATGAGATACTCAACCATGCATGTTCGTGAATGCCCTATCTGCCATTATTAGTGGTTATCATCCCCTGTATTTGATCAACCATTATAAACGTTGATAACATCTAGTAACCCTATTACTAGGGCTGCGGGTATTATTTGCTAAGAAACACCCATATTGATAGCCCTCCTGTTCGATATCACCAGAGTTTCTCATGGTTGTGAACTGCCCCTGCCGCGTCGGGTGGCTGCCATGTAGGCCACTGCCAGGAAAGGTCCTCCAAAGAGCAACCAGGGACGTCGGCGACCTGGGATCAGCAGTACTGGTCATGATTGGGGTGATGGTTAACAACATTTGGTTGTTTCTCAAAATAGGGGACCCCAAGAAATGGTTGGTTGATTACTATAAATGACTAGCAATGGATGATTTAGGGGTACCCCTATTTTGAGAAAAACCTATTTTGCTAACCAGCTTTACCAATTAAGCAGCGGAATTGCTGACCTGTCTCGAAGTACTGGTAAGATACCTGAATACGTTATCCACCATTTCCCAGAATGATGGATTGGTGGATAACATCTTGGGTGATGGTCAAGACATGCTGATGATGGTTGAGACATGCATGTCTACCAAATGAAGCGTCATGAACCTATCATTATCCATCATGATAGGTCAACAACTCTGATTGACGTCTACCAACATCAGTGACATGATCCTGGGGAGGCTTGCCGTGGCAAGCGCGCCCTGCAGATCGTGCAGCTTGGGTGCTTCCCCATTAACTAGTGAATTTCAACACTGGAGCTGGTTGTTAACTGCTGAAACTGTTGAATTCACCGCGATGTTCACGTGCTGATTTTTGCGAACTGTGTTTCCTTGCCAATTTGGCGAAGTGCCAACTTTCAGCTCAGAACATCAAAGAACAGCACGTCAACAACTCCATCTGACAAGTATTGATCAGGCAAACATAAAGACCCAAAGCACCACAGCCAACAGCACCAGCACTAGCAACAAAGGGGACCCATTAGGAGCACTGTCGCAGCTCAGAACCATCCCAAACCCTTGGAAGACTTGATCTTCCATGGTCTTCCTCGGGTAGTTCATGGGAACTGAACAAGTGAAAAGTCTCAACCCCACTGCAGTCACCGCTGGAAATGGTTGCGACTCTACCAACGTGAATCCTCTAGGGAGGCCTCAATTTGGCCTCGGTGTGTGGGTCAATTTCCGGTGAATATGGGCTGACGAAGATGTCAACCAAGAGGCTGTTCACCAGCGGTCACAAATGCCACCAACTACGAAACCATTTTGGGTACCCGCTGGTAGCGACTTCCTTGCCATCAGATGATCCATCTCTACTGCGTAATGCACTACGCCATGGTAAATCACACAATGACAATGAGTTGACATTGGCATTGACATACAAGTATATACAAGTAACACGATGTCGCTGCATATCGCTTGAGTTTATGTGTTGGAGCAATAAACAACGAAGAGATTGGCAGCAACGATGGGAACTAGCAAACCAAGATTTGCCGTCATTCTTTCCTGAGATTCTTGAAGAACAGTAGTTTCTGCTTGGGAATCTTGGGAATGAGACGGGGTGAAGCCATTAACCATCACTATGTAAGCATTTCCCATGAACCAACCATCAACCAACCATCATCACCCACCGTCCCACCGTGCTGCAGACAGGGCACCGAATCGCGTGTGGGTCTTGTCAGACAGGGCTCCGATCAACGTATCGTTGAAGGCATCGAAGAGCCCCACCTGGGAGCGAAGCCATGCCACGTTGCCTCTTGGAAACATGAAAAAAGGTGTCCCAACATGGTGGTTTCTCAAGCCATAGGGGACCCCCAAAATGGTTAGTCTATTACTTTAAATGACTAGTAATGGATGATTTAGGGGTACCCCTATTTTGAGAAACCACCACATGGATAAAGCTGGGAAGAGATGGGGAAAGTCCCAAAATCCGATGAAGAATCGCTTTAAACAGATAGCTGCGCTTCCTACATGGCACCACCATGGTGACAGGGAAACCAAAGCTTTCCCTGTTGACTTGCAATCCAAGCTTGTTGGCAGTGTTCCAGGCTCACCCCATGGCCAGGCACCAACTGAAGTTGATCACTCTGCAGTACTGTTTTCCTTGAACTAACCCTCGTCAACCGCCAGCTTAAAACCACTCCTTCAGCCCAGGTTTCATAGGGCTCCACAAAGGGTAGCACTCGGTTCACACAAATCCCGGGAAAAGCGACCTGGAATGACCACCTCTTCAACTATTACTTCATTGTCCTCAGGAAATCCAAGGCTCAAGCAGTTTTGCTGTTCATCATAGCCTAGAATCATAGCTAGTTCCACCTGCCCAATCGACATTCATCTCCAGCCCTCTTATGAGCCATGGCAGGAGACGAACCAACCATCAACTTGCAAAGCTGGGACCCGCTTGGGAGTGACTGGTAACCATCAGACGAGAAGTCTTGCTGAGGATTTTATCACTGCTGAAACAGCCTTTTTTACTACCACGTTCTCCAAATGCAGCTCAACCTTGAAACATTAGCAAAACATATCAACAAATGCGGTGATCAACACATGGAGATAGAATGCGATGTAGAGCTACAATTAGTGACGGTGGCAATTCTCTGGAATAGCAACTTCTTTAAGATGACATCATTGAGTCAAAAATAATCAGGATTCAATGCCTTGAATGAAGGCGTCTCTTGATGGTCTCCCATTGCAAAACCCCGCTCTGTCGTATGAGGTGGGCAAACAGCTGCCTCAGCCTCTTTGGATTATACAGACTTATGTACATGTCATATATCTATATGTATATGCGCTGCAAATTCAATATCATACACATGACATCTATATATAATATTTTATATGTATATGTGGCATATGGTATACCTATACACATATAATCATATATATATATATATATCTTTAAAGACATAGATACACGTCAAAATGCTTCCATAAAACAACAACAATAAACCCATCTCACAACAACCAGGCAGTTTTAGGAACACCACCCCAGCTATCTCGCCGGGCAGCTCCCAGCTGTATAAGCCCAACGAGAGCCGGCTGGATGCAACATGTCTCCAGGAAGAACTTGTTGAGATAGTAGCCACCAACCGTCACCCAAATTCCTGCCATTTCTTTTTTGGTGTCTTGGATGAGACTTCTTGGTTTGGAGCTGATGTCATTGCTTTTTTGGCGCCCTGCCCCCAAGCCCAGCGATTTTGAGATATCAACTGAGTTGACAGCATGCAGCGCGACACAGCACGCGGCGCTGTGTCGCACCCCCCAAGTTTCGCCAGCTCCATCAGTGGTGATTTGGGTGTTTCTCGAAGTCGGGGAACCCAAGGGTATGGTTGGTTTACTGTGATACCAGTAAATGATTAGTCAACTGGATGACAACTGGCGAGGTCCTCACTTGAGAAACCACCACCCTCCATTACGGTCGTTAACAGCTGGATCTCTCATTCGCCAGTCCAGTGTCCTTCGACACTTTGACCCAGTGCTAGGAGCAACCTTGGGACAAAGCTGTGGAGCAAACAGCAACAAGTTGTTTGCACAGAGTGGTGCCCTCAGCAAGGAAAAGTAGTAGTGCAAGGTACCTTTGCTTCGTTGCTTGAAGCATTTGTGGGGATAATCCCTTCGTCACACCTTTGACAAAGAGGAGCATTGCAAATGGCTTGGCTGCTTTTGGGATATCCCATTTGATGAACAGCCCCTGATTCTTCTTTTTCACGAGCCATTTGAGGTATGTTACCCCGCTTCATGATGAACTGAAAGTGAGCGAAAAGAGTCTTTGTGCTGGGAGAGCGTGTGAGTCTCTTGTAAATCCATCAACAAACACAGTAACCCCTTCGCCAAAAACACAAACAAGAACTCTTTAATGAAACCAACTGATGTAGTGGTATTGCTGGTTACTTTACCAGGTTCGCTGTGGTACACCATTGCAGCACCCACACGAAGCCCAAGATGAGTCCCTTTTGGGGAAGAAATTGCTGGCCAGTGCACTTGGTCTTCAATGAGAGCCGCTCAGACTCATCCATGGCGAGATCAAATTTGGGAGGTTTGGGAAACTTGGATTCTTTCTTGGGAAACTTGGATTCTGAAAAACCATTCTCAGCAGTTGCCTGGGTCATTTCTTGTTTGTGCTGCTGCTTTGATTGGAAATGACCGATTAGGACAGTTTACATGTCTTGGAATGTCTGGACATGGCTGAACCTTGGGAACCTTGGTGGTTTCGAAGCCAACTGAAGCCACAGTAGCAGCGGCCCCCAGTCCAATCTCATCAAGCCCCGCAATGTGGCGCTGCTGTGGCTTTGGATTACAATAGGGGTGTGATTCTTGGGCCTGTCACAATACCTGGTATTCTCAATGAAGTTGAGGACAAGAAATTGAAACAAACATGGCATTCTTCATGATTGACCGGTTTGGTTTTCCTCGTGACCAGAACTTGGGCTGGTCGCCATGGGTACCTCAAGGCTACTACCAACCCATATACTGTAACTCCATGTCATTGTTGATTGTTGGGCTAGTGTCAGACATTCTTGACCACATCCATTTTAGTGGTATCGACAATAGGTGTTGATCATATTAATATCATCATCATTATCATTAAACTACCACATCATCTACTGAACAAATCCCTGGTACTTCCATATTCTCATATGGTCATTCTGTATTGGTATCAATTTTAGTAGTATTGATTCCCCGCTAGTTTCATATTCATACCAATTCTATATAATTTTGTACATATTGTCCCTGGTCATATCATTTCGCCGGTAGTTCCACAGGTGGATCTCCATGGATCTCCCTGGTCTCGCTGGCGGAACGCTGGTCACCGCGCCTCGAGCTTTTTCAGTACTGGTTGGTACCACTCCTGCCTGCACAGCCACCGTTGCTACTGCGGAAGGGGTGTTCCAAGGTTATCCTTTGTGGTTGCCAGATGGGCTTGCCATTTCCTGTATACGCTGACCTCTCTTTTGAACTCGTACGCTAACCAGTGTCATCGTGCTATGACTATCCGTCGATCTTTCGAAGGAGCCAACAAAAAGTGAAGAGTTGTCATTTGGCAACTGAGGAAACACATGTCGACGGGTTCATGCTAACAATGAATGGGAAAACAAGCAGCTCATTCATCCTTTGGAAATTGTGACTTGGGCATACCTGGACATCAAAATTATAAACTGGATGGTTTAGTATCTGGAAAAATTATCATGCTACTCAATTCTTGTTGATGTAACGGCTGGACAACAACCAGGATACATGCACTGTTGGTCTCCGATCTCCCCCCAAGGCCCGCTGCTGTCTAGCATAACATCCATGGTCCAATGTGAGGCTCCGCCCCAGTGGGCGCCATGCAATTTAGAATGATCCATGTGTGGGCCATCTCTGATCACATAGCAAAGGCATGATGCTTTTTCAGCCACATTACATCACCTAGACATATACAGTCTACTTATATACATAGATCAATGTAGATGTATGTAGGTACAAACATGCATGCAATTGTACACACATCTGTATAAATAGAAGACATATATCTTATATAGTAAGTAAATAAATCAGGTAATTTGATATGAGTGAATATACCGTATATACAATCATATATATACGTTGGTTTCTCAAAACAGAGGGTCCCCCAAATCATCCAATGTGAACGCTTGGTGATAATACACCGTCAATTGTTTGGGGTCCCTATGACTTGAGAACCCACAATATTGGTCTTATTGTTGCTTAATATCGCTACTGACCACAAGTTAATCCCCTATAAAACCATATTCAAACCATGTAGTTGGTATATACCCATGTATATGATGGTTACTATAACCTCTCATTAACCACTGTTGATGATTATAACCGTCTTATTAACCATTATTGGATCATACCGCCTGTAGCTGGTATACATATCCTCTGTATATACAATTGTTGATTACTATCCCCTATTTTGAATGGTTATAACCAGTCGACTAGCCCTACAAAATACATATTCAACTCCACATACTGAATATATAATGAATGGATGAAGTCAAAATACTGAATATATACATATTGACTACAGTAATTCAAATCATCAATGTAGATGTATTGTGTATAGTAGCCAGTAGTAAATTCAAATCCAGCAATATATATATATATATGTATACATATCTGGTTGGTGGTTTCAACCCCTATGAAAACTGCCAACCAACCATTTGTTAAAAAATACTCGGGAACATAAAAATGTGAATCAAACCACCAAGCAGATATAGTACATGGCTGTTTTTCAAAATAGGACCCCCCCAAATCATCCTATAGTCATTATTGTTAGTAAACCTACCATAACTTCGGGGTCCCCAAACTGGCTAGGTCGAAACCACCATACAGCTGGTATGTCCCCATTTTTCCTTGATGGTTACTATCCCCTAGTGTCAATCATCATATTTTGAGAACCCACCATCTACAGTATTGTAACCATCTACAGTATTGTAACCATCTACTAAAACTATCTACAGTATTGTAATCATAGAATTATAACTGGAAAACCATCGATTGAAATAGCTCTTGAAATATAACCATCTACAGTTGATGGCTCTTGAAATAGCTGTTGAAATAGCTGGTAACCACTATTCATGGTTATGAACCACTACAACATATCTATATATAAATACATCAATATATATATATATATATATATGTGTTGCATTTGTTACAGCCATTTCAACGTCCCCATCTCTCCACTTCTTGGAACAGCTCACCTCAGGGGCCGTTGGACTCCGAAACCGAAGTGTCCCGTGGGCGAATCCAGGATCAGCTGGGCACAAATGGCCGCGGTGACGCCCACCTCGAGGCCACAGGTGGCTTATTGGCAGGCAGGCAGGAGAAATAGATATGAAGATATCATATATTTTTATATGTATATATAGGTATTAAAGTTAGTTGATATAATATATAGAAATATATAAATACTAGATATCAAGATAAATAGTTGTAGTTGTAGATATAGATAGGGTACCCCAAAAAATGGTTGGTTTATTACTATACATGACTATTAATGGATGATTTAGGGGTACCCCTATTTTGAAAAACACCCATATGTATATATAGGTATTAAAGTTAGTTGATATAATATATTTATTGAAACATATAAATACTAGAAATCAAGATAAATAGTTGTGGATATATAACGCTATTGGTAGATTCAATAGAGATTATTGGCATAGATTCAATAGAGATTATTGGTATAAACACATATATGATAGAGATTATTAAGACAAATAGATAGATAGATATCTCTATATTATATAAATATATAATGTAAATAAACATACATACTTACATACATACATACATACATACATACATACATACATGTTTAAAAGTAAATAGATCGTTTAGATTTGGCCAGATTTCAGATACACATCAAATACATATAAATAGATCAATTAGATTAGATGATCGATTAGATGTTCAGATTTGGTTAGATTGGACTGAATTGAGATTTAGATTCGGATTCCATAGATGAGATAATCTAGGATACCACAAGATAAATAGGATGGACAAGATAGATAGTTGGATGGAGAAATAGATAGAGGTAGACAAGCAAATTGGTAAAGAACAGTCATTTGCCATTTGCAGGGGTCTGGGGGTAGTGCCTCTGAAAAAGGGTAAAGAATCACATGAATTGAAAATCAATGAACAAACGAGAATTTGTTTTCATACTAATACCTTGATAAATGAACTAGGGGTATATGCATAAGCAAACTAAGACATGAACAACTGAGTCCTGAGTATATGAACGCGTACACACACATGTACAACACCATAGATCAACAAACAACCAATTCAGGCAACAGGTCAAAATATAAACAATGGATACATACGCAATTCTACATATTCGGCAAGACCCTATGGTTTGCCCGTGACCACAAGACCTGCCCAGAAGTGAGTCTTGTCAACTGTTCAAAACCCTGCGCAGGCCCGTTGTTTTGAAACTTTGAGAATCAAGAAACCCTAGCCCTAAACCCTAAAACCCTAAAACCATAAACCCTAAAACCCTAAACCGTAAAACCCTAAAACCCTAAAACCTAAACCCTAAAACCCTAAACCCTAAATCACTGCGTATAGCCAGTGTTTCTCACTGATTCTTCGAGCAATGTTCAACGAGCACAGACAGCCGTGGTTTGCCCTCCGGGCAAACCACGGGGTCTGTGCGTACATATTTTCATGTGCATCTTTTTGTTTAAGGCACATATACACAAATCACAATATCGAACTATTTGCAGTTATCATATATTTCATATACTTACTCTACATATATAACTCAATTTGTATACATACACATCTGGAATTATCTTACATAAATTGTGTGCATGCATTTCATGCCATTTTACGCACCTAGCCGGTGCCATCTTGGACTTTCTAAACCGTTCAGGGCTTTAACACGCAGGGTTTTACACATGTGCTCATAGTTTGTTAAACCACTGCTTGTGGTTTGGGGTTGAAGGTTTTGATGCTTTTAGAGTTTATGGCTTTAGATTTTTGGGTGGACGGTTTAGGGGCCATAGATGTACAGCTACTGTTGTACAATCATTTATGTACCTATTTCAGAGATGCCTGTATATGTACATGTAATTGCACGTATTTGATCGTATTTGTCTACCGGCAACAGGCACCTCTGTGTACATGCGTCGCGTTTCTATCCACCTAGACGTTGTGTGCACAAGGTCAGAGTTGGTGCCCACATGGACTATGGACACACGATTTTCCTGGCCAGTGATGGGGGAAATCCACTGATCTCGACCACTTAGATCAGTCTTTAGAACACAAATTCCCGAAACAGTCAGATTCTGGTCTTCGCAAATCTACAGGTCAGAGATCGGTTGCAAGTTTGGTCGCCTTCAGTTCTCAGTGGTTGTGCGATGCGGCGCAAGGATCGATGCGGCTTCGTGATGTGGGCGATAAATAGAAAAGAACAAAGCACTCAATAATCCCTTCCTCCTATTACTAAACCCCCCCTAATTATAAAAAACCTCCTTGGGGGTCCACTTCTGGATTTTTTTGGTTTTGGTCAATTGTATTTTTAATTGTGGCAATTGAAAACTTAAAAGGAAACAACATGCCCCAAGCAACGTTTTTACCCCCTATTATTAAAAACCCCTTGGCCTAGGGGGGTTTAGTATTAGGGTCCCCTTCGTGCAGCTGGTTTTTATTATTAGGATTTTAAATCTAATATTAGGGTCCCCTTCGTGCAGTTGGTTTTTGCAATTTTTGAATAAGTTTTAATAAAGAATTTAAAAAAGCAAATATTCAACGCTCAAATGGTTTTTATTATTAGGGTTTTAAATTTAATATTAGGGTCCCCTTCGTGCAGTTGGTTGTTGCAATTTTTGAATAAGTTTTAATAAAGAATTTAAAAAGGCAAATATTCAACGCTCAAATGGTTTTTATTATTAGGGTTTTAAATTTAATATTAGGGTCCCCTTCGTGCAGTTGGTTCTTGCAATTTTTGAATAAGTTTTAATAAAGAATTTAAAAAGGCAAATATTCAACGCTCAAATGGTTTTTATTATTAGAGTGCTAAATTTAATATTAGGGTCCTCTAATATTAAATCCCCCCCTAATACAAAAAACCCCTTGGGGTGCTTAGTATTTGGGGAGGGGGGGGGGGGACCGTTTAGTAATAGATTGAATTGTATATACAATTTTGCATTTTGCTGACTACGTCAATAAATGTTCCGGGTAGCCCAGGGTAGCCAAAGTTGTAAAAGCTGCAACGGACTTCGTCAAAATAACATGTACTGTACTTATTTTGTAGTCAACCCCCCTTCATGCTCCATTGCTTCTCAAATCTGTCTATGTCTCGCTCTGTCTCCCCTTCCTTCTTTGTACACATAGGTATAAACGCGACCATGCACAAATGGCTGCTGCAATCAATACATCTGATCCATATTTGGCAGGCAATACAAGAATCATGATGTCAGAAGGTGCTTGAAAATAATACTAGATAACTGCATACGATTCAAATCACATAGATCATGAGGTAGATAAGCACATACAGATACATCATAATGGTCGTAAATGCCAAGCAATTGTACATCACTGCTCTTCTGAGTTTCGGACAGTCTTGGCCATTGCCGTCTCATGCGGCTCCCCGTATTGGATCTCAGCAGAGAGAATTGCCCAAAAATTCTCGCGAATTCGGGTGCCAGAAGGCCTTCGGAGTGGTCTTGATATTGGGCCTGGCATCTCTTCCATCATTGCCAATGATCACAGCAGTTTCGTGATGTAGTAGTGATCGAAGCAACCCTTGGGTATTGATGATCATCACCATGGAAACCTTCGGTTCAGATCCCACCGTAGATATCCCACCAAAGATCACAACAAACGTTGGCTTCAGATCCGACCATAGAAACTGAAAATCTCCAGCTCAACAAATCATGCTTTCAGCTGCTGAGAAGTCAAGAAATGGGGCCTGCACAGTCTGTGTTCAGTCGGGGTCGGGTGGCATGTAAGCTACTAATGGTCGCAGGAAAAGATCTAGGAAAGTGGGCTATTTACAAGTTTCCAAAAGCAGTTTCCTGTTATTTTCCTCTTAGCCAATGGGTTGGTAGGTACATTTCTACCTGGCCGATGGTTGACCTAGGTGTCCATGAATCATACCCCAAAATCCACGTTCCGGAATGCCCCGACAGGCTATGGAAACACCATGAAGTGTATACATACAAATATGTAGAAAACAAATAAAATACAGTATAGCTATTAAAATAAATGAATAAATCAATAAATATGCAAAATAAGAAATCCAACTGATATCTATTCAGCACCCAGGCATTCATTTCTAGCCATCTGTAGCTTCAGGGACACCATCCATGGCGAGGCCGGGCCACCAGCGTGGAGATCTGACGTTCCATGGCACCATCGTTTCGTCGCACGTCCAACTCGTGACCTCGCACGTCCATGGGAGCCACAAGCAGCACTCATCGCATCGCCAGGCTGTGAGGCTATGATAGCACACCTGGTTGGCTACAAATGGCGAGCTGGGTCAAGCAGTTAACAAGCCAGCTTTCATGGGGGATAATCCCCAACAATAATGGGGAAAACAGTGGGTAATAGTGGGGAACCAGGGGTACGGGGTTTTGACCCACAGCCAAATGGGGGCCATGGTTTCATGATGTTTCATGGTCCCTGAGCTGATCAAATTAGATCAAGCGCTTGTTAGCATTCCTATCAATGAGTGCTATCCCACTTAGAGATATCATGGTGGTATCATCACCAACTATGATCTACTACAGTACGACATTCTTGTGATCCATTTGGTGGTCGAGTCTGCTTCTAACTTGGAAGTCCATTGAGTCATGGGATCATCCAGCCCCAGTCAAACACCCACCACTTGCTGCTGGACATGACGAGCTGGGTCAAGGCGTTAACCATCAATAATGGGGGAGAATAACCAACAAAATCATTGGGTAAACAATGGTTAATGATGGGACACCAGGGGTACAGGGTGAACGAACCCGTAGAGGAGATAAACATATATAAGCCATAATAAATCATTCTTAAATCAAACGTTATCAACCACAAAAAACATCTGGGTTGTTGTTGCTTCCTGGATGCATCTTTTATCATCTCTGGTGTTGATGTTCACAGGGACCCCTTGCCTCGATTCACGAAAACCACAACTACTGCAACAATCAGCTGGTGATGCCTCATGATGATTACCACTGATCAAACTTGAACAGTCATGGTCAATGATATGGTCAATGAGTGTCAATGATATGGGCTGATAACCAACAAAAGCAACAACCACCAATCACCGTTCAAAGATAATTGCTTAGAACGATCACAACCACAATGAGTCGTTGCCGGATGGCCAACCCCACAACAAAGCAGCTGATTCGTGACATTTATTGCCATCAACATCTGTTGGGAAACAGCTGTGATGGTCTTAACTTCAAGTCGACCAACTTCACATGATTCCCTTGTGTTTTCATCATATTATAGGTCCTCTGTTTATACGCCATCATGTGACATGCTCATTCGATCTCAGTCATCTATGATCGACTCACCAGACTGAATTCGATTGCCAATGAGAGCCCTGCCCAAATCTTCCCGAGTCTGGGTGCCGTGCGCATCACCACCAAGTCTCGCTCCTGCATCCGGTGCCAGCACGGTAGCGGAAGTGGCGACTTAATCTTTAGGTCATGCCCTGCAAGCCGCTGGCATAGTTCAAAATTGTGGATTCAGAATCCACTCTCGGCTCCGGGTGGCACGATTCCACCAAAGCCGGTCACAACCGGAATCGTTTCGTAGCGACTCCAAGTGGTACTTCGAGTTAGTTGCTATGGATCGCTAGGTCTTGCGCATCGATCGCAGCCCGGCCGCGCACCCCAGGAGCATAGGCTGTTTCGGGGCGCTGGAGAAGCTGAGCAACAACATCCTCAGGGTGGCGACCCAAGGAGTGACCACCATTGGGAACCAGGGTACAACCGACACCGATGCTACCTATAGAGATTCCATAAGTCCATTCTCCAACCCAAACTTGTGTCAAAGCGTGGAGGGGAGTGCGATTTTGGATGACCAAATGCAAGTGCCGCAAGCTTGAGGACACGATTTTGGTTCTCCATGGGAACACTCGTTCCTCTACTCAGAATGATTAGCAAATGGCAAATTTGCTGTTGGGAAACATCCTTTCTGTTTGTTCGAGCATGATTTCCCATCATAAACCATTAGTTGACCATCTGGTTGGTGGTTTCAACCCCTCAACCAACCTTTTGTTTACGACCACTAGAGGAAAAAATATTTGAAACCACCAGCCAGCCATCCATTAACCACAGTTTCAACCACTGATTTCCCCAGCGCAATTGCCAGCCAAAGCTTCCAGGGGTCGGTCTGCAGGGCAGTTTGCCGGAAGGGGTTGGTCCTGGAACACCGGCCACCGGGGGATGGAGGAGATTGATGAGAGTTCATGGTGGTTAATGATAGTTGATACTATTTGATACTATTTGAAACTATTTGATACTGATAAGATAGATACAAATGAGTGAATAGGGGGAGATAACCAGCTACATGGGATTAGGCTTGGTGGTGTTCCCAAGTGGTACCCCCAAGCAGCCAAAGATCACCCCTGGCTATGTGTGAAAAAACGCATTTTTTCGAGCGGCATCAACCAACAGCATGCCGGACACCTCCCACAGTCAGGCCATTGCAGTTGCCAAATTCCAATGGCTGAAACTCCAAACAGGCTTGGGCCACCCGTACGTTTCAAGAATGGACCACCACTGGGACCAGCTCATCGTTTCGAGCAGCACTGCTTGCAACTGCAACTATGAGCTCTTGGACAATCAGCGTACTGGCTGTGGATGTGTCCACAGATCCCAAGTGTCTGGGTGCCCTCGAAAAAAAGAGATTTCCCTGTACTTGATGCAGTGTGTGGATGGTCTGGTTTGCGATTCCAGGCTACCACTGATGTACTAAGGATATACAAGGGATCTTACAGTTATCATCAACTATCCTGTCGATGGCAATGGTTACTGCTTACTGCAACACTTCCCACATTGGTGTTTCTCAAACTAGGAATACCGTTCGTTATCATCCTTTATATCAAACATCTATCATAGCAACAAACCAACCATTTTTGGGGCACCATATTCTGAGGAAGGCCCAACAACTGAAAAATGTTGGGAGTTTTGGCACTGCTGTCTTTTGATCAGATCCAGTCGGCATATATCATCAATCATTAATCATTCATCACCATTGATCATTAATCATTCGTCATTAATCACTCAGCAACTGCTGTGTTTTTGTATCATCAATCTTCAATCATTCAGTACCAACCAGCCATTCATCAACACCAACCAGCCATTCATTAACACCAAGCACCAACCGACCAGTTGATCCTTCAGCACCAGCCGCACGAATCCATGCGTTCGGACAAGCCGCGCCCGCCATCCCCACCTGCAAGAGCCCCAGCCAACTCAGAAACTCAAGGCCGACCTCAGCCGTGGCTGCGGTCCTATTTTGAGTCAATGGAATAGCCCTTCAACCGGATGCAATAGAGAGATATCCTGGTTGGTGCTTCGAACCCATGCCAAACATATTTGCCATCATCCCCATGAAAAGAAATCATGTTTGAAACCACCTAGCTTCAGGCTGACCGATGTATTGACTGGTTGATGGCTCCCAAACATGAAACTCCTTGGAGGGTGCTTGATTCATCTGTGCTGGTCCAGCATATCGTTCAGCTGATGGATCTCACACCGATGCGCAGGATGCAACCATGGTGATGTCCTGAGTATATGTAGATAACATTGGATTGGATAAGCACAAAGAAATAAGTATGCCGATCAATGTCCACTTTGGGACTGGCTGGGATATCGCAATGGCGAATGTGACGAATGTGTATACATTAAAACTATTATATAGACGGTATGCACAGGTAAGTACACATCTCCAAATGAATAGAAAAAGACTGTACCCAAACATAATCACATCTTGACACCCAAACACAAACATGTAATATCAATGCCACACGCATGCATGGATGCACACATACACATGGATCAAAACTCCACACGTAAGGGATGCGCTACAGCTGCCATGGTCACACTGCCCAGGCACCTCAGGGTTGCTTCCTGTTGAAGCCAATCGCTTCTGAATTGATGTCGTCAGAGACCCTTCCCTGAGGCTTCCGCGGACTCCAAAGATAGTCCATAGTGGTTACGTGGTCAATGTTGCTTATTCGTGATTGATATGGCTTCACATCACTTGTAGAAAAAAGATAGGTTTCTTTCCTGCATTTTGGGATCGACAGTCGCCGGGGAAAGGTTTCAACAAGCATGAAATGACCGAGATGTTGGACGAAAATGGCAGAAGTCTTTGTAAGTTAGGACACCCAAAGAGCTGGGTACTTTTTTCGTACGCTGACTTTCAAGATGCTTGGAAGGCACTGATACAACATTAGGCGACGTGCATTGTCAAGTAAAACCCCCGACCAGCCAGCAATAACCACCATTGGAATATCATGGCTATTGACCGAGCGTTAGAAATAACCAGGGTTTAATCAATATCTATGACCAGTATCAACAAGCGCGCTCTACCCCGGATATCAAGAAACCCATCGGTGTGAAGTGGTTGACCTTCAACCACTGTTGTGGGGGACGCCTGGGGTTACCGAGATTTGGATATGGATAGAGAATCATTGGTGATTTTGGATGATTCCTGGTGATGAATGAGTTGTTATTGATTGTTAGTGCTGGATGCCAGTCAATAATGTTTGATACTCAAATATTAATGGAGATTGCAAACTAAGGCTACGAACTATGACGCGGTTCAGAGCTGGGGTTGTTGGGAGTACTCACTGATTGGTGGTTGAACCGTCTCTCTGAAAAATGTTGGTCAGCCAACCGACCATCCCAACATACAAACTGTTCAAAACCACCAGCAGTTCATCTATTCATCCACTACCTATCCTGGACAGTGACCTGACATCAAGAGTCCAGGCAGAGCTACCATTCCAATCTATCCACAGCATTCTGCCAATCCAAGAGCCGCCAATCATATGCGACTCCAACAGTTGCCAATCAGAAACAAGTCGCCTTATGTCGTTTTAGTGTATTGTAACTCCCTCAAAGTGCTACCTGAGTTTCGTGATCATCTTCCACCTAAGCGTTTACTGTTGCCTATTGCTCTCATGGCCTATGTGTGGCTGATGAGTGCTTTCCGCTTGCAAGACAACAGTTGGTGTCCTCAACCTGGCCGTCATTTGGAGAGCCAACCAGGTGGATTTTCTACTATCATTGTAGCCTCAGCCTGGCGAACTTTCCCATCTGAGGTCCCGGCGAAGATGCCTCAGCTGCCGTGGGGCCCTTGGATGATGTTGTGGGCAAATGATGTTGCTTAATGATGACCACTCATGGTTGAAAACATTTGATATTGGTAAGCTCACCGTTGCGATTCCCAACGGTTGATGAATAGAATAAAGGTGCAATGATGGCGAACGGCTGACGATTGACCCTTGATCAACCTGGTGATCGCTCAAAACCCAGGCGCAGCTACTCCGAGGTTTCTTCATCACTCGCCCTGTCCACTTCGGACTTGACTGTTTAGGATCACTTTCAAAGTAATCTTCCTAAGCATCACCGACCCTCTCAGTCAATCGCATATGTGAAACCAGCTGGTAAATCATGGTGTGATATCCATCGTTTAGATGATCCATGGTCAACCGCCAACCCTAGCACTAGTGTTCATCAGCTGAGCATCAAGTGACCCTTTGCCACGAAGAGGGGCTTCGCTCCACGAAACAACTTTGCTCCATACCGAGCCTCCGGGAAGACGCCAAACATCACTTGTTGTAGCCACTCGCGTTGAGAACCTGCTTCAGCAATGAATAGAATCACCATCACAATCAGCAGTGATCCATGAGCAACGTCTCCAAGTGCCAAGTGCTGATGCTTGGAATGAAACCACGAGCGATCAAGATTAACTATGGACTATGGTCAATGATCGAAGAACTATGGCCAATAATCAACGTTCAAACAACTACAGCTAAGAATAGTGACCAAACAACGATGGTTCCTGATGGCAACTATGGCTCTAGACAATCATAGACCCTGCTAGTAGTGAACTCACCAGTTTCTTCAGAAAGGTGGCATTTAAATGCATTCAAAACCTTTGTTGGTGAGTTCATTCCGTGATGTGTGAGATCTCCATTGGATCCTGAACAAATCCCTGCACCTTATCGGGCTGGAGGGAGGCAAAGCACATCTCCGCATCATCAACCAATGATGCCGGCATGAGCTTAGTAAGACCAATGCCCCTTAATATGATTTCCAAGGCCAAAAAGTCATGTCAGTCAATCAAGTAGTGGAAGCAACGAAGTTTGCACTTCATGAAACCTTGAGCGGCTTTATGGTTGGTTACTTTGCTGATGGAATTGCTACAGAAGCTGCGACTGTTCGCTGGCGATCAACTTCAGCCAGCGCCTGTATCTTTGAGGCCGGGTATAGGCCCAAGTTGGAGGAGACCTGGGAATCGGGGATGAGATGTTGCCCATAATGGGACCTACCTGCCAACGATGCTGAATCATGGCGGGGCTGATGATGAGCAGTTGCAGGTGCCCATGGTATACCATGACGGCAGCGCCTGATGAATGGTGAATCATTGTTAGCAGTTACAGATTTTCACCGCGGCAATGCCTGATGAATGGTGAATCATTATTCGTACAGTGATGCCAGATCATGGTTGGTCACCACCAAAAGGCTACAATCACCTCACGGTTCCTAAGAGGTTTCAATCCCAACAACCAGAAACAGGCGGAGACACAGCACATCAGAGCACCCTGGCCATGCTTTACTGGCAGGGAAAGCCACACTGATCCCAGTCTGATGATCCATGAGGAGTGCCACATATGGGTGTTTCTTAGAATAGGGAACCCCAAAAATGGTTGGTTTATTGCTATAGATGACTATTATTGGATGATTTAGGGGTACCAACACTCATATTTCATCCAGAACTTTCCCACCTGCAAGGCGTGTGGTCTGCATGGTTGAGCTCCAACGTGTCGACAAAAACCAACGTTGCGAAACGGGGCCACGCAGGGAAGGTCAACGAGGACGCCCCCCTGCATGTTGCGAGGTCACCATGGTCAGCTCAGCCACCCAGGCGAGACAGAGCCAGCATGCGCTCGCAAAAGCCTCTGAACCTGCGCCACGATAGGGGCCTCCCCAGGTTGACTTTGCTTCACGTTTGGGCACTAGGGAAATGGCCAACATAAATTGTAAGTAATATATAGAAATATATGAATATCAACATTTAAAAAACATATGTATACTAGACTTAGCTCATCCTAGTGTCAGATGTTGGGAAGCTGTCAAGATGGATCCCGCAGAAAAGGTATCAAAATAATTTCGTGCCAAATGCTGGAGCTCAATCAAGATTAACTTGACACGCAATTGTCTTGCCTAAAAAAGGGTGTGTGTATATAATATATATATATATATATCATAGAAATTGTACTATTGCCACAATGTCCAGAATAGTTTCGAAAACCTATTTTTGTTTCCCTTTTTCATGTGGACTTCAAGAACCTTGCACAGCAAATCCCCAATGACAAATGCATTGGTGCAAGCCGAGGCCGACGAAACCAGTGGATCCAGTGGCTTTGGGGCTGGCTTGGCGCCCGCTCCCAGCGCCTCAAGGTGCCCCGGAAGAAGGTTGGGATGTCTGCCAGGCCGTATAGCCTGAGGCTGCCGGACACCAGGAACTGTCGTGACTGCCACCGGTTGACCACCGCCATCAATCTGCCAGCAGTTGAACACGATGAATCCTTTACTCCCATCTGGTTTCACCACTCCCTGTAGCTCTTTAGCTCCCCTTTATAAAGGGATTTAGGGATACCCCTGGCTCCTTAGCTCCCTGAGAATCACCAGCTAGTTTATCATCATTCATCATTCATCATTCATCAAGCCTCACGATCAGCGCATTTTTCTGCTGAGACAAGGATGCTTTTTGCCCAGCTGCTCAGCAAACATCGTGGAGTCACGGTTTGGTAAGACCTCACGCTGTGGTCAACCGGCAGAACTGAATCAGCTGCTCGTGGAAATATCTGCTGGAAACCAACGAAATCAACAGAATCCCTAGGAATAAGGCTTCGTCAGGCAGGGATGGTTTAGCGATTTTTGGGTGGAATGGGTTACTGTTAAACATGGTTAATACCTTCAATACATGTCAATACCCAAGGATCCATTTACGTTGCTTTCTATTCGTGCTGGAGGCTGCAACAGCCACAGCTAAAATTGCTGGATCTTGGACCGGCTCAGTAACAGAAACGCGGTGGTTGGAACCATTCAAGAGAGACAGCATGGTTGCTTGTTTGGTTACTTGGTTGATCTTGATTGTTTGGTTGCTAGTTGGTTGCTTATCATCAAAGTCCACTCCAATCAACTGGGCACTATAGTGCGAAGTCGCGGAAGGACTATTAACTATTGTCATCCATAATCCGTTCATGCTCATCGGGATTCGTATCACAGTGTGCCATTTAAAAAGGGAAAGAACGTACATGTAGGATTTCTCAAAGGAGGGAACCTCCAAAATGGTCAAGGTCTATCACTAAAAATGGCTAATATGCGATGATCTAGGGGTATCCCTATCTTAAGAATGGGTGTTTCATATGCGATTCGAGTCGCTGGTGGAAAATCAATGACCCAAAGCCAGAGCAAGATCTTTGAGAGTCGAACGTCAAGTGCGAAGGCATTGTTGATGGTGATGGGTTTCCCTGTCAGCAGGCCCCGCGCCACGGCATCCCCTTGGTCTGTGGATGGGTTCAGGTAGTGTTAACCTCTGAAACCTCTGACTTGCCTGATGTGGCTATCGGTCAATATTAACCAACCAACTAATAGGGGATTTCCACCAACAACAATAAGGAAAACAATGGTTAATGATGGGGGAACCAGGGGTACAGGGTTTTGACTCACAGCCATGTATTGATCCGTGATTGATCGGTAAGAGTCGCCTACCTTCACACCTTCGAACGCAGAGCTGTCTTGGGGACACAGGGATGGTCTCACACCATGGGATTCCACAATCCTGTGCAACCTCATGGCTAACATGGGCATCAATGCCACCGGAGATTCTCCATGACCTTGTGCCAGCAAATCGTTTCCACCGACTTCACGCAGCAATCCATCCTCCTGTGTCCATGGCCGCACGCTCCCGTTACCACCATGCCTCAACCAAGTGCGAATCCATGGAGCATGTCATCCAGGCTATGACGCCTGATCTTTTTCTCAGACCTGATCATTCTTCCTAATAGAAAAATCATGATAGACCACAGTGTCATCCAGTGTCAATCATTTTGACAAATCACGAACCCAATATAACCCAATCATGATTGACCAGTGATCATCAAGAATCCTTCGCCGCCTTAGCCTACACTCATCTAGTCAACCCCGTCACCCGAATCCGACCGGTGGGGGCATCATTGCGACAGCTTCGGAACCATAGAGCTGAAACCTTGACCACAGCTTCGGGGTCTAAGGAGAACACTCATCCTTGTGGCCCCTACTGATGTTGCAACAGGGGTAGAGATTACAGTTTGTTATGATAGGGGTGAAACAATGATTTGATTGTTCTTGGCAGCCATGAATACTTTCCAACAGCCCAATGCTAAAAGAAGTGATTTGATCATATTGGACCAAGCAATCATGGTACACTGATACTCGCAGCCACCAACAAGGTGGTTCCGTGGGGTGCCACTGCCATCTGTTGTTGTTCGTTGATTACAAGCAATGACAGGATGGTTCATAGTGATTGATGACTGGTCTCTATCTGATGGTCAACTGCTTGGAAGGAAAAAACATATGACTCCAGGAAACGGCTCCGTCGCCGTGCGTTGCTCGAATGTTTTACTTCTTGTTCTTGCTGGTTTTCCTCACATTGTCTTCTGGTTGGTTGTTTCAGCCCCTATGGAACATATCGGTCAACGCACAATTTATTAATGATTACTGAGTCGATACCGAAGGATGACTTAGCATCCGAGTCTGTGTAAGGGCGGAAATCAAGTGAAAAAAGAGCAAAACCAACAAACAAATAGCGAACAACACGCCCATCTGACGGTCCTGCACTCTGTGCAAGGAGGTGCAAACAAAAAGGCAAAAACGAAAGAGGCTAGCCCGAAGCAAAAAGCGAGGCAGGCCAAAAACCGTGCCAGGTGTGAGCTGAGATGCTTACATATTTGATTAGTGGGGAAAATGAAAAATATTTGAAACCACCAACCAGTTTTTGTTGTGGTTCCTGAAAGTACCCCTGGTATCCCTTGGTGGTTCACGATGACCAGAACCAGCCGGCAGTTGTGTCTACCCCGGCCCTGTGCCAAAAGAAACGCTCCTTGAAGCGAGCAGAGTTCTGCGAGGCCACGAGGACTCCCCGTGGATTCCAGCTGAATTTGTAACCTGCCGAATGCGTGACCGAGACGGAACTACTGGATATATACTAACAGTTACTAACATGATGTATGCTAGTATACTTGATATGAACCGGTTTGGAAACCAAACATGATGATACCAAAAGTGAACTGTGTCTTGTGGGTCGTTGAGCCGTCCCCATATCATCAACAAGGAACTTGAGAGCTCGTGAAGAACTTAACTTTCGCAGCTGACATGAGCAACAAAAGACAAGAAGACCATGGAGCCTAAATATGCCTGCATCGCGATCCTCACTGAATCTATTGGGTAGTACAAGCCCTTGGGGAACAAAACGCGTAATCAACAACTGTTTCTTTTGACAAAACTCAGTTGTCCAGCAGTCGGAAGTCACTCCAAATCCTAGCTTTGCAGCCCTCAGTGCATCTGAGCAGTGGCTGGTGAACGCGTGTATGGTCGTGCTTGCGGGGGATCACCAATCTATGGAAAGTATGCCAGTGCCCATGGTCACCGCAGATGCCTTCACCGAAGATCTTCCAACAGCTCTGGCTGTGAAGCCTTGTTATGTGTCACTTTGCCAAGGCAATCAGCTACAACTTGAGCAAACACAACTGCCCAGCTATCCACTGACAAATTGGTTGAGTTTACAAAGGCACGCCTCGCCCCACAGCAAACAAAGATAGAACTACGGAGGCTTGGATATCCACATGTATCCACATCTTTATACATCTTCTATCATCTTCTTGGGCTTGCCTCGCATTCAACACCTACTGTTTTCTTAGCTTTTGTTGATAATGGAGGCATTAGAGTCTGATAATCCTATGATCTATCTAGTTCTAGATTCTAGTTGAAGTCGCTAGGCTTGAGGGTCTGAAGGCCACTTTCTGTGCATACTCTGCAAAATAAATGAAGGAAAGGATGCGATTTCCAATATTCTGCAACTTAGCGTTCGCACTGAAAAAGGTGAGGCAATGACGATGTATGACAATCGTTCCAAGTAGCATAAGCCCAAGAATATTCAATCCACGGATCATACAGACTTAAAAATTGTGATTTGTTCTTTTCTGAACATGATCCATGATCTCTGTTGCAGCGGGCTTAAAAACCAAACAACAGGATGCTCATGGGTTCAGCTTCAGCAGGTGCTGAAGGCTGAGTCCCCGACTTGGCAATTGGGATATTCACAGGAACCATGGTAAATCATGCCAAATTGAAACCTATCAGATCTATAAAGGTGGCTGTGGGTCAGTTCACCCTTAGTCCCCCTGGTTCCCCTATCATTACCCATTGTTTCCCTAGTGTTGATCATGCTCCCCCATCAGCCAGGTTGGTGAACTGCTTGACCCAGCTCGCCAGGTGGGTGATAAGGTGGGTGACGCTCCTGGGTGACGCCCCTCCCACGGAGAACCAACCTGGACCCCTCGTGCTGCCGAGACGCCCAAGGGATTGGACCCCGCCGCTTCTGGCGAAGGCAAGCCACCGCACAGCGAAGCGAAGCGCTGGATCTCGCCACCGGTGCTCCTACCGCAACGGGGCGAGGAAGGCTGGCAAGGCTCTGGCTGAGCAGCAAGGAACCAACCGAGTACTAACCAAGTCAACCAACTAATCAACCAAGGAAGCAACCAAGCAACCCAAGTTTTTCACCCAAAAAACGAGTAAGCAAGTAACCAAGAATTCTTGCCCAACAACAACAACAGTAAAGCATGGTCTACCATTTGGCTAGGGGACTCCTGGTAGCTCCAACTGGCTCCCCCTTCAAAAAGGCAATCCAGGATGCCCCGAACTCAGATCATTGCTCCCAACCAGCAGCCAAGTAACCAACCACCAAGGCAGGGGAATTACATGTAGCGAGCTGGGTCAATATTAATCAACCAATTATAGGGGATGATAACCAATAATAGGGAAAACAATGGTTAGTGATAGGGGAACCACAGCCATGTAATTACTGCAAATTCATGCAAATTCCACCCATGTAGTCCCCACCTGGCGGTGTCGATCATGCTCATAGCGCTCATATGATCGATGCCTGACCCCACTGAGGCATCGGCGGACCCATCGTAGGATTACCAGCAAAACTCTGGGAGAATTTGGAGAAGGATCATTTTTATGGCATTTTTCAGACTTTATTTGTTGGTGACTGTGGCATCGAGGCCACGAGAAACGCAGGCACAAAACCCTGAAGATACTGAAGGAGTGATCACCTGATCTGCTGATCCCAAATTCACTTCATGAAGACTTTATGGTTAGAAGAACTGGTTGGTGGTTTCCACCCGCATGAAAATTACTTTACTTCGAGTGATCCCCACCATGTCATGTCATCACCGCTTGTTGACTCCACTTTTGTCTGACATTCTCTCCGACATACCTTCTGACATTCTTTCTGACAAATCTTCTGACATTCTCTCTGGCATACCTTTTGACATTCTTTCTGACATCCTTTCTGGCACATCTTCTGACGTTCTTTCTGGCAACTTTCTACTCGGACATTCTTTCTGGCAATTCTTCTGACATTCTTTCTGACATCTCTTCTGACATTCTTTCTGGCATATCTTTTGACATTCTCTCTGACGTTCTTTCTGGCAAATCTTTTGACATTCTTTTTGACATCTCTTCTGACATATCTTCTGACATTCTCTCTGACATTCTTTCTGACATCTCTTCTGGCATTCTCTCTGACATATCTTCTGACATCCTCTCTGACATTCTTTCTGGCATATCTTTTGACATTCTCTCTGACATATCTTCTGGCATTCTTTCTGGCATTCTCTCTGACAT
>VSDK01005220.1:118603-132974 GCA_009767595.1 Symbiodinium kawagutii | reverse complement strand
TCTGACATTCTTTCTGACATTCTTTCTGACATATCTTCTGACATTCTTTCTGACATTCTTGCTGACATATCTTCTGACATCTCTTCTGACATTCTTTCTGACATTCTTTCTGACATATCTTCTGACATTCTCTTTGACATTCTTCCTGGCATATCTTTTGACATTCTCTCTGACATATCTTCTGACATTCTTTCTGACATATCTTTGGCCATTCTCTCTGACATTCTTTCTGACATATCTTTTGACATTCTTTCTGGCATCTTTTCTGACATCTTTGAGGTCCGGCAGCGACCACTGGCAGTGGATGGTCGTGGTTGAGGTCCGGCAGCGACCACTGGCCGCGGATGGTCGTGTTGGGGGTCCGGCAGCGACCACTGGCCGCGGATGGTAGTGGTTGAGGTCCGGCAGCGACCACTAGTCGTGCATGCTCGTGGTTGAGGTCCGGCAGCGACCACTAGTCGTACATGGTCGTGGTTGAGGTCCGGCAGCGACCACTAGTCGTACATGGTCGTGGTTGAGGGCCGGCAGCGACTACTAGGCATAGATGCTCGTGGTTGAGGTCCGGCGGAGGACGGGCGAGGAGAAGAAGGAGGACACAGCTCTGATAAAATCCAACAACCCTCACCTGACAGGTGGGGAAAAAATGTTAGTCAACCAACCATTTGTTTATAACACTTGTGGTTGGAAGAAAGAGTGACTGACCACCAAGCCTGAACCAGGCTAAGCATGACAGCAAACATCTGAAGTGTTGCTGGAATAGATTTTTGCCGCGCTTGGACTGCAGGGGGTCCACCCTGGGGATCCCAAGGATTGCTGTGAAACGTAGGCGAGGACGTGAAACGTCTGCGATCATCATCCACACGCACAAGAATGGCTGCGAGCAAAGAGATTTCCAGCAAGAACTGCTGACTGGGAGCCAACGAAACAAGCCAATGGGAGATCCATGTTGATAGAACCAACTGATCAGAAGTGCGGACATTTCTTGATATGATGGCTGAGTATATCGGCCAAGCACATCAAACATTAATCAACCTGACACATCAAACATTCATCAAAATGTCAGACCAAACTTTGGGTTTTGAAGTCCCAACATCACAAATTGAGGATTAATATCGGACGATTCCTATTGGATGATATCTTCAAAACGCAAAGGTTTATGTTCATTTCAAGTCCCATCATCATTTGGCTTTGGTGGCCAACAAAAACAACCAAGTCTTTGGCGGCGGTGCTTGCTTGGAGGCAGCATGAATTGCTGTGTCAATTTGTCGCGTCGCCATGCGTCACGGGCGGTGGGCGGTAGTTTTCGGTACTGGCTTGGCAGTCCTGAGAGTTGGGGGTTTCTTTAGCCAATGGGAAGCTCCAAGAGGGCTGGTTCATTGCCATAAATGATTACCGGAGGATAATTTGGGGAGTCCCCTGTGTTGAGAAACACCAATTTTGCATTTACAATGAGGCCTAATGAGTCATGCTTGGATTGAGCATTATTCGGAATTACTAGCAGTAATTACGGTGGTGTATATACACGTACACGTCATTGTACAAGCAGAGCTGAACCAATCTGGTCGGTGGTTGAACAACCCCTATAAAAAATATTAGTCAACCAACCAACGATTTGGTAATAATGGGGAAGACAAAAAATGTTTGAAACCACCAACCAGCAATTGTTCATCGCACGCTTTGTTTCTGACAGCAGTGCCTTTCTTCCGTGCAATACTGTGCGCGGAAACAAACCCTCTAGTAACTTACCTCATTTGGATCCAATGGCCTCCCCTTCTTGTACGCATGAGATGCCCGGTCAAGACAAAGCCATCATGAAGGGCATCTGGACCGAAGCAAAAGGCGCCCAGTAAGCACATTTAGCTCATTGTCTTACTGTCATCCGCTTGTGTACCAAGCAGGTTGGCCTCAAACGCCTTGAAATGCACCACTCTGCATGCGACCACTGGCTAGACAGACAGCAGTTGGCTTCACAAATCAGAGTGAACATGCATCTCCTCTGCATACGCCCCACACCCGGCCAACGGTGTGAACAGTGCCCGTTGACTTGCAATTCTGCAAACCAGCACACTGGCTCCTGTCTGGGTAGGGCTAGGGCTCAATTTTGGATGTAGCTCAATGCACTTAAATAGTTCAGCACACAGCTCAAACATGCTCAAACCCTATCGGACACAAGGAATGCCTGGAAAGTCGCTTTGCGGAAAGATCAAAACCAACACCAAACATCTTGTGCAGGACTTTGCCGCACATAGTTACAAGTAGCAGTGACGTCTGCCTTATCAGGAATCGACCTCGCACAAATCGGGATCGAGAGGACGTTGCAAGCGAGCGCAAGTCTTCACAGAACCACAACAAAGCTGCCTCCACGAACTGCACCGGGTTGCTGGTCTGTCTGAACCCTCCCACGGTACAAAGGCTCGAAACGGTGCTTGATTGGAATGCGGAACATTGGATTCATGATGGTTCATGACCATGTCAGTAGGATATATATATATATATTTAATGTTTCCAGCCCAACACATGCGACCCTACGCGCGGCAAAAAGCCGAAACATGTGTGGGACTCATACTTCGCACAGTACGAATACCTGTTATCAAAAATGTTTTGTGCCCCCCCAATTCAAAACTTAGGACTACCGTTTAATGACTGATATTTGCGGAAGATCCCTTTTGTTGCGCAACGCTTTGTGCACCAAACGGCATGATTTGTACAAACATCCCCAAGCACATTGATCTATTGCCAGATCCAATGGCCTCCCCTTCTTGTACACATGAGATGCCCGGTCAAGACAAAGCCATCATGAAGGGCATCTGGACCGAAGCAAAAGGTGCCCAGTAAGCACATTTAGCCCATTGTCTTACTGTCATCCGCTTGTGTACCAAGCAGGTTGGCCTCAAACGCCTTGAAATGCACCACTCTGCATGCGACCACTGGCTAGACAGACAGCAGTTGGCTTCACAAATCAGAGTGAACATGCATCTCCTCTGCATACGCCCCACACCCGGCCAACGGTGTGAACAGTGCCCGTTGACTTGCAATTCTGCAAACCAGCACATTGGCTCCTGTCTGGGTAGGGCTAGACTACTGCAGCGCTCAATTTTGGACGCATCTGGATTTGCTCTTCGCGACGCTAGGGTACTTGTCAGGATATCAACCAGCAATTGCTCTCAATAAAAAAGTCATGATGGCAAAGCTCAGAAGGTTGCATACTCCAACATGCAATTTCAAAAGCGCAGACATGGGTGACATCAATCAAATTGTTCCCAACCATTTCTCATGCAACCATCAAATTTCATCATTTCTGTTTTCTTGGTGGCAAATGTGCATCTTCCTTGGAAACGATGACCTGGGAACCATGGCCATGCTCATTGCCCCAAAGCGTTGTCAATGCCTCTCTGGGGTTTCCATTGCTATGCCATCCCGATGTTTTTCTGATCGCCAACAACACCATCATCACACGGCGCATCCCACGGCGCGCTGGATCCAACGGTTGTCACACGCAGATCATCATCAAGCTGCGATCGGAATTCCCGGAGCAGAATCACCCGGGTTGGTTGCGTAAATCGCGCAGCACCCCGCGGCCCTAGCTGCACATTGCGCACATGTGCTGCGCAGCAGCATCATTTTCAGCAATCTACAGGACGTCTTGGCTTGGACTGTGATGCATGGAGTACGGTTGTTCATCGACTAAACATCTTGTTGATTCACCGGGATGATGCCTTTTAAAGTGCTGGCTTACTAAGCAGCTTCTCCCAAATCGAAAGAGCACCCTTTCATCATCAATCCCAATAGCCTGTGCTGCACATGTTCTGATATTTGCACTGGAATTGCACCTATCAAAATCTTCGGATCACAAATATCATCATCACAAGTAGCCATCAATCGACAGCGTGCTGCATAGATTCCTATCATCATCAAGCAGCATCATTGACCACCACGAACGGTCATTAACCAACATCACTAGCCACCATTGACAACCATTAACCATCATTTATCTTTGATGATAATGAATCACCATCGACCACCAATGCACCATCATTCATTAACCATAATAAACAATCATCAACCAGCTCATCGATGTACGCGGCAGTAATTTCCAGTAGCAATCAACATGGGAAAATGGCTTTCAACACAACCAGTTCATCACTGAATCACCATCATTCACCATAATAAACCATCATTAACCATAATAAACCATCATTACTCAGTTCATCACTGAATCACCATCAACTTTTTCCTGGACACGGGTCGTCATATCAGCCGCCACCCTGAGCGCAGTGAAGCCGCCTGGATCCAAGCCCACCTGGCGAGGGAGGTCTGACAGCGTCGCACTGCTGGAATTTCAACCATTAATGGGAACCAATGATATATGGTTGAAATGATTGATCATTTGTTAGTCAAAAATCATTGATTAATCATTTGTTAGTCATATAACATTGATTAATCATTTGTTAGTCATATATCATTGGTTAATCATTTGTTAGTCATATATCATTGGTTAATCATTTGTTGGTCATATATCATTGGCTTCTCAAAATCGGGAGCCCAAAAAATAGTTGGTGCATGACTAACAAATGATTAATCACTGTTGGACGATTTGGGGTACCCCTATTTTGAAAAACTCCTATATGAGTCATCAACTTACCATTCTTAGCAACTAGCATTAGTCATTAGTCATTAGTAATTATATTGGCCATTAATTTACTACCATCATTATTACCAATGATATACAGGAATTCTGCAACTAGTAATAGTGACCAATTGAATATATTAACTTACCATCATTAGTAATCATTATCAGTGATTATTAATCATGTTGACATTGTCTGTAGATACCTTCAATGGATAGTACATCAAGTAACAACAATGAATAGTACACCAAAATACGCCAAGCAAGTAACAAGATATCTACACTCAACAAAACTTACTCCAATAATGATGTAAACCTTTTTTGTATGCAACGAAACGACTCTACAATTCTTCAGATGTAAAGAATGATGCAGCTATCAACCATGACTATATACAACTCGTACCAAGAGATAGCAAACTCATACTCTATATATCAATATTAAATACTACTGGTTCGTGGTTGAACCACCCTGTCATGGAAAAAGTGCTGGTCAACCAACCGTTTGGTACTGGGGAAATAAAACATGTTTAAAACCACCAGCCAACCGAGCTATCAGCAGCAGCTATGATCAAATCAGCACTAGGACAAAACCAATAACGAAAAGAAAATGCTGAAAGGAGACCATCATCTCATGATACCCAGTGATCAATGACCCTGAAACCATTCACATCCAACGATGAACAAGATAGTCTCGCTGTTGGTCGGATTTGGAATTCTTCATTTTTTGGCTGGTTTATAGTGATATCATTACACAAACAACAATGCTGCTTAGTTGATGCAATAAAGATCTTGTGGGACGGTTCGATCATGTTCGATCCAACGACCAACGTACCCACTGGGCTCGGTATTTCACTTGGCGAGCAGCTGCCTCACCAGGGCTCTCCCAGCCTCGTTGAGGATGAGCACTTTGGCCTTCTCGGCTTCCTGGTGCAATTTGTTCATCTCTGGACTGACCTCGGCTTCAACTGGTGAAGCATGCTGGCCGGGAGCTGGGGAAGCGCTTTCCGTTTGAGGTATCCTTATGTTGGACTCCCTTGGAATGCCTGCTGAATGAGTAGGGAATCCATATCTGAAATTGCCGGCATCGAGGATAAATGTTCTATGACTTGAAGAGCTTCTCAGTATGGCAGCCGATAGAAGCAGTGCCAGCCACCAACCCAGCAGGGCTGAAACGATTCCCTCGGTTCTTAAGAACCAAACATTTCCAGACATCTTTTTTAGTTCTTGAGTTCTATGATCCAGAAATCTCCACACCAAGAACTCAAGAACCATACTGAGTCTCCGGTTCCAGATTCTATTGTCGCCAGCAGCTAGTCTTGGAGATGCTGACAGGTAGTTAGGCATGCATGCATCAAACATTGCAGTCATTGCTGCATCCTATCCTTGCAAAGGAGAAAGCCAATTTGGGCTTTCCAGCAAAACGTCAATCTCGGATTACCGCGGACACCCCTGGTTTATCGGACGGCACCATTTTAATTGGATTCCAACTGTCGCTTCAACAGGGGTATCCCACTAGACATCAATCAATGGGACTAGAGGTTTAGCTTTGTCCCATATGCGTTGATAGTTCTGCGCCACAAAGATCCGCTTTTTCAGTGTCAGCAACCACCAAACATCACGGCTTAACCAGAACCCATTCCAAGCGGATGCCACCAGGAACCACTACAAGAGAATCTGACATTTGACAGGTCGGGGATTGAAAATGTTCAACGGGTATCGCCGTCGCAAGATAATGATAGGAAGGAAGGCTATCGCAAGGTTTATTCGTCAGGGTTTTTGTTATGTTCTATTCACTGTAGTTCTTCCGATACATGGAGACCTAGTTGGTGGTTTGAAACCCTATGAAACATATTAATCAACCAGAGTCAACCAACCATTTGTTAGTAAATAATAGGGGAAATAAAGAATGTTTGAAACCACCAACCAGTCGTTGTTGTTGGTTGTCCTCATTAGTTGCTTGATTATATAATATTGACCCATAGCCACATGGAGACGGATCTCATTGTCATCAAAAAACCCATTGAACCCCCTCCGTTCCACCTCACCACGAGGCCAAGGGGCGTATGATGCCGTCACCATTGACACCCCGTGCTGAATGGCATGCTTGGCAATTGGCACGTGCATCGTGGCGGGGAGCAACGAGATCACAAGGTCAGACCCCTGGCAGGGCACAACCCACAGGTCAAGTCTGCAGCGCGAATCAATACAGACTGGGCTTGAGTGGGGAAACCAGCTCTGCGGGTTTCTGGTTGAATCATCCCTATGGAATATATTTGTCAACCAACCAACCAACCAACCAACCAACCAACCAACCATGTGGTAATACAAGCTGAAACAAAATATGTTTACAGCCACCAACCAGACTATAGTTTGGTGGGACTCCAATTCCATCAAAACCGTTGACGCCTGTGGTGGTCCATATATGTCCATAGTGGCTTATAGCGACCACCGAGCTCCCACATGGTCACGACACAGCTTCATGATTGATAGGTGATTGTCATACGACACGGTGTCATTGTTGAGATGGCACCACCTATATTAGTTGGATGATCGTATACTTAATGGGTCAGATAATCAGATATTGAGCATCGTTCAAAACACTCGATAAAGTAGTTCAGTATTCCGACGGACATTATATGTTGAAAAATTGCGTGGCGCCTAGCGCGCCCAAGCTTTTTACAAGCTCCAAATTGATAAATCAATATATGATTTCTTTGTGAGCGAGCGATTGCCACGCAAAAAGGCATTGCCAGCTTCTGCTTCCAACAGCATGTCAAAGAATAAGGACAAGGTTGCCCACGATATAGTTACTCGCGCAAGCAGAAAACCAAAGAAAAACACAAAAAGTCCATGAACACCTTTCCGCGCAAGCTCGCGCAAGGGAACCCTCATCATGGTTCGTTTACTACTACAAATTAGAGTACCCCCATGACTTGAGAAACGCTCATATTGCATCATATTACTAAACCACACTTGCGTTTGTTGCATTACATGCCAGCAGCTGGCAAGCCATGGGGATTGGGAATGCTAAGGAGATCCCCCATCCACCATGAGTAACCATCACTGGTTGGTGATTTCAACCCCCTATGAAAACTATTGGTCAACCAACCAAACATTCGGTAGTATGTTTGAGAAAAATGTTTGGAACCACCAACTATAATGAGACTATTGTTGGTTATCCCCCTAGTTAACTACCATTACCCACTATAAGCCACCAACCAGATTCCTGATTGACCATCATTAGTCGCATGGTGTTGACTGCCGGCGACGATCATAACAATTACTGATGCCCAGCTGTTGCTCACTGATTTTGTCTCATTGATCACCATCATCGATTGCCATTCTGGTATCACACATGTCATACCATTGGCTTACTCATGATAGCTATGACGAGACGGATCAATCAAGGTTGTAAGAACCGTCACTCAATCTCAGTTCTTACAACTGTCAAAGTTGCATCCCTCTCATATCTGCCCATTCACTCCAGCCGTGGTGGGACAGCCCGGGACTCCAGCCGTTCGCCGGCCCAAGCCTTGACCAACGTCTCTAGCTTGGAGCCGGTCTCAGGATCAGTCTCTGCTGCGGCGACGTCAAGCACCTGGTGCTGCAGAGCTACCCGTAGCAGCTGCCCATAGCGACCCTATGATTCACGACTCAAAGCCACCTACTTTACGAATCAGGGGAGTGGTCTTAAGTTTTTTTGGGCTGTTCGAGTGAAGTTTGTGATGTCATTTCTCAGTTTTGTTGGTGATGAATTTCCTGGTCGCGGGGCCAAACCAACATGTTGTAGCAGTGGCTTCAGTTCTGGAGATGCCGGGGTGCAAGTACTGACAACCTTTCGCTCGTTGTGAGGCTATGGCCGGACCAGTATTAGAAACGAAGTCTTAGCAATCAATTGGCATCAGCTCAGGATGTTGTTAGCACAAGACCACAAAAATATGCACCTCGAAAAACACCACATTTAGTAGTCCTTGGAACAGATCTGCGACAGGTTTCTCGACCATGGCTGCCTTGAGTCTGTAAGACATGATTTTGCCTGTGAATGACTTGATGTGAGCCAGCAATTCGGCCGCATACTCAACCGCCCTCTGATGTACGATTTCATGCGCTCAGTTCAACCATGATACGGTATCCAACAATGAATTCACCACAAGATTCACCATTCTAAGGCCATAATCCGCCATCACAATGATACCTCACCTTGTGCCCATTTCGGCATTATCCTTTGGCAGGGAAGATATGCATGAAGTTTCTACCAATTTAGCAGCAGCAACAGCTCCGACAGAAGCCGAAGAAAGCGCTGACTGGCAACAAACGAAACAACAACATAACTTGTGTAATATGATATTATATATGTAACGTATGTAATTCATATTACATGTACAAACATATATGTATATATATATATGTATATGTGTGTACATATAAATACGAGTAGCATATTACAAATATATATATATATATCACTGAGTGAAACTTTGAGTTGCGATCACACAGAGAGGCGACTCAACTAAGCAGGCCATGCCCAGCTCCACCAGGCCTCTGTTTGCACTCTTTCATGTCCTGGTCCGCTTAAAAATGCAGGCGTCAGGCAATTGACTGGGCTATGGGTCAATATTAACCCACCGATCATGGGAAATAACAAACAACAATAGTAGGGAAAAGAATGGTTAATGATAGGGGAACCAGGGGTACAGGGTTTTGACCCACTGCCACTGATTTGGCAATAGCTCAGAATCACTGACCCCATTAGATCACCTAATATGTTGACCAACCACCCGAACTGGCACTGTGTCCAAATGCATCCTGTCTAGTGAGCAACGGAACCGCCATGTTGAGATTTTCGTGACACATCTGGTGGCTTCTGAAAATGGGGGGACCCCCAAACATGGTTTGCTTATATTACTATAGGTCAAAGTCTTAATAAACTAGATGATACGTGGGGGTACCCCTATGGCTTGAGAAACCACCATCTTGAGTATTGACCCATGCCATCCCATGCCATGCCCATGCTCCAAACCCCTCACTGCTTTGTCGTCGCGCCTGGGAGACGTCTCAGTGCATTCAGTTCCTTCTGCTCCATGCTGGCCACAGTCACCGTGGTCGGCTTCCGTCCCAGGTATGCGATCAATGGTGGCGCCACATGGCCCGAACCCAGCACCAGCACCTACCAGGCGCTGTCCCAATGTGGTCACCCCGGTGATCCGAGGTATCCTTGGACATAGTGAACCACCATGTGGAGACACCTATGACATGTTCAAAACTGATGTACACCCCAGTCGACTTATCATGCTGCAGCCCAGCATCCATGAGAAAAACATGCAACTGGAAGCCAGCTCAAACCCGCCAGCTCGGCTCTGATAGCTGCAAGAATGTGCAGCAATTACACAACAGTTTGACTGTGGCCACTGTAGTTCCATATGGCTTTATCCTTCATAAATCCTACTCCATTTGTATAAATCGGCCAGTTTGATTCCGGCACTTGCGGGCCACCAAAGCACATTTTTTTTTAAATTGTTGATTTTGAACTCGGATAATTATGATTAATCGGTGAAAATTCACCATTTATTGTTCATTGATTATTGTCATTCATTGGTTATCAAGCATTAAGCAGTGACTATTACCATTCATTGTACTTTCGATTATTATCATTCTTAGTAAGTTAATAAGTTGATTATCATCATTCTTAATCACTCCATAAGTTGATTATTATCAGTCTTAGTAGGTTGATCATTGACCATAGATTGTACAATAGCAATATGGTACAATATTATCAATATGGTTAGTGATCAACCTGTCCATGTGGTGCAATTAATATTGTTGGTTGTTGTAATTATTAATAGCTTAGTAAGTTATTAATATGCAGCTAACTAAGTTACTGGTTGGTGGTTTCAACCCCTAGGAAAATATTAGTCAAACAACCATTTGTTAATAACTACTAGGGAAAATAAAAAATGCTTGAAACCACCAACCAGGTTATTGTTGGTTGTTGCAATTACTAATGACTTAGCTTGCTGGGCTGGTGAATGCTTGCCCGGGTCCCCCGGCCCCACCAACCCACCAATTGTTCGCCGCCCACCTTTTTTCTTGGGACATCTGATGGCTCCAAGAACTCCTGTTGGGGCACACGGAGCTTGGTGGTTCCCTAAGTGGTGGGCTCTTAGGCCAAAGGGAACCCCGAAAAATGGGTGGTTCACCATGCTTCACAGGGTTGGTAACAAAGAAATAATAAGCAACCATACGGTACCAAGTACTATAAATTACAATTAAAGGATGGTTTGGAAGGTACCCTTATGACTTGAGAAACCAGTAAGTGGAAAGAATAGCAGGGTAGGATCACATGAAAATGACTGGAAACCCTATGATCAGTATGTGCATCCTGATCATCGCATATGTTTCATGATCTTCTTGCGGGTCATGCTTTGCAGTAATGGAGGACTGGATAATGGGCGCCACTTTGGCAATTTTTTACAAGTCCCAGCGAGAGGACCTCCGAATATGCTGAGCAGTAGACTACGGTGTAAAACTTGTGAGTGACATATTGATTGCCCCCCATGTGCTCTTGGCCAGCTGAAAAACAGGAGATCTGCTATGACTAGAGTGCTGGCTACTTATCTCTCCTCATAACCGGAGCAAACCTTGGGATACACACAACCAGTGTAGACCTGTGCGGATAGTTCCATATCACCAGCAAACCAGCCATTCAACAGCACCGTGACAATGGGCCTTGTAGCCAGTTTAGTATTTTGTTGGAAACAATCGTTTTCAGAATCTCCACCAATACTCACTAGCCAACAACATCTGGGTACAATTTCGCGGTTGAATCAGGCACATATAGAGCTGCTGGTTGCATGATGCTGCCTCGATTTCCACCACCATCCGTTGCTATCCCCAACATCCAACAACAGCAACATCCGCAGCAACAGCAAACAACGGATGGCAAACATCCAACAACAACGAGAACAAGAACAAGAGCAACAAGAACAAGAGCAACAACAACAAAAACAAAAATACACAATTTAAGAGAATTGCATTGTCAATGGCTACACATAGCATCACCATTATCATGGCCATTGGAACCTTTTTCTATGCGAGTTTCTTCTATGTCAGTATCATACCATTGGTTACCATATATTGTTTGTGTCAATGTGATTTATAACCACTGTAATTCATTTATGTGTCCAATGTTTTATTAAATGCATAACATAACATACCATACCATACCATACCATAACATAACAACACACTACACTACACTACATATCCCCTGTCCCCAGCAGCTTCCTTTGTAGCACCGTGTGGCGTGCCGAAGGAGGGCAAAGCACCGGCTGCTGCCAGGCGGTGAGAGCCCCCTGCCTCGGTGGCTGCAGCCTGTAACCTCGGGGGCTGCGATGCTTGAGGCGGTTTCTGGGTCGTTTCTGGTGGGAGGTTTAGCTGGGTTGAGTATTTTGGGTAGTTGGGTGGATCAGCTGGG
The DNA here is from genome assembly GCA_009767595.1 of Symbiodinium kawagutii. NCBI lineage: Eukaryota > Dinophyceae > Suessiales > Symbiodiniaceae > Symbiodinium > Symbiodinium kawagutii. The sequence goes on along the minus strand of VSDK01005220.1, from coordinate 120,873 downwards.
TTGAATAGGATGCCAAGTGAGAACAATCATTACAAAGCAATCATATTGGAGGAATAGCCACAGAGCCACTGGTTATTCCCATAATATAGTGAATATAGTGGTGCGTAACTAGTGTTGATCATGAGGATGATCCCTATACCCTAATCAGAGTTTATCTCGTTCATTATCCAGCAAGAATCACGGGTGAAAGGTTGCATAATTGTGTAGTAACGTGCTCCCTAACGTGGATCACCAACAACCCGCAGTCAGCAGCTGGAGCTACGATTGCCAGCGCAGCTGCGGACATTCACAGCAAATCAGAGAATTGCATTGCCACATCTAAAAAACCAATGGATATTCAGCGTAAACAAACAGAAGTAACCTGCTGGAGACTGACTATAAACAGGCCGAAGTAAAACTCATGGATGCTTACATAAATTCAAAATAATTATCCCATTGGATCCCAGAGGCACGTTTTTTCTGCCATCAATGGTAGAGGTCGAGATCATTTCCGCCATCCAATCTCCAGCTGATGATTTCAGGGTACCATCTGATCATTGGGTAATCGTGAAAAACAACCATTCACGATCATTACCCTTTGCTAAACTCACCTGGCAATGGAAAATCCACCAATTATTGGTGATTTCCCAGGGTTTCACTATAAAATATGGCTTAAATCCATTGCTAGGTTAGTTTACCAGAGGGTAATCGCCACTAGGTGCCCACCAATACCAACCCCTCCATCCAGGATGGGAAAGCCGCCACTCAGCAGTGAGTTGCTGATCCACTGATCAAACCAGGGAGTCACAACGGGTCCCCAAAAGCTGATCCTTTCGAAAGATTTCGACCGGTCGAAATCTTTCGGGTTTTCAGATGCTTTTGGATCGTTTCCCTATGGTTTTTGGATGGACACCTGAGGGTTTTGAGATCATTTTGGATCGTTTTCCTATGGTTTCTGGATATTTTTGGATGCGTTTCCAGGATTTTTCTTCTCAAAAAACTCGTTGACTACCACCAACTCATCGGAGCAACGAGGTCCCCTTCGCGTCTTTCCACGTGGGGTGGGGCCCGGCCCCCTGGGTCTGCCCGGCTTCGCCACCAGCTTGGCCAAGCTCTTCTCTGAGGAGGCCATGACCTGAATGAGTTGCTGGTGGAGTTGATACTTAAGATATTTGGTGGTTTCTCAAGCCATAGGGGACCCACCAAATCATCCATGAACCATTTGTAGTAGTAAACCATTTATAGTACGTAGTAAGCCACTTATTCTGAGAAACCACCATAAACATACCAGTTGATATTTACTCATCTGACTTGGTGTATACTTTATAAAGACGTTATATAAATGTAAATACACATCTATTATACATACAATCAACTTGGCAAAACATACAGTGGAACTACCCAACCGATACTTACGCATAGCTTCGCTGTTGCGATGTGACCAATTTTCCATGGTGACTCCAATAAGCATTGGATGTCCATCCTCCGGTTTCTTATCATCTGATGGTCAGCATCCCAGTACGTACACTTGGAAAGATCCAGCCGCGTGACTTCATCCAATCACTTTGGGTGGCTACCCTGGAGAATTCTGAATGGATAAATATTCAAATTCATCAGAGATCAAACTGATTGCTTGTTACCTGGAGAATTATTGATTTATGCTATGCTGTGATGTTTGCATAAATCCTTGATGCCTGTAGACGGTTTTGCTTCACAACTTGCAGCCGCCGAGTCACGTGCCTCAAAATCCACCGCCATCAACATGGAAAGCATGTGAAAGCAAATCCAGCCAACATCATCATCTTGGAGGCGGGAAAATCATAGGAAAATCATGGGAAAACAAGCATTTGCACAGGATACACAGCCCTTTCCGGCTTAGCATCCTGACATTTTCTGGCACAAACACCCCGCATCCTAAATCGACGCGCCCAGGCACCATCATGGTGCACAAACTCTCGTCATTCACGGTCCGGCCGAGGTCCAGCCTGGATGGTGGAGAATGGCTTGAGGATGGATGGAATGGACAAGTGAACGGATCGATTCCTAGATGGATATGAGTGGATGGTTTCATTCCTTGATGGATTTGGTTAACCAGAATGGATCTGGGTAGATTCCTGGATGGTTTCCAGGATCTAGGAATCTGGTTATATGGAGTGATCCTGGAAGGAAACCATCCAGATAGATATACCGTATTCATGTTGTAACCAGCTACCTGGAGCAATGAATGGATAGATCGTTTGGTTGTACCACTCCTGGTAGCTTCAAATCGCTCTCCATTAGAAGGCTGGGGA
>VSDK01005220.1:93603-113603 GCA_009767595.1 Symbiodinium kawagutii | reverse complement strand
GCTGAATGCTGTTGACTACTCCCTATGGGTGTTTCTCAAGTCATAGGGGTACCCTCAAATCATCCAATATGAGTCATTTATAGTACACCAAGCATAGCTTTGGGCTTACCCATGTTAAACAACCATCAAAAGGGTGCCCCCATGAAAGTTGTTTCATGAATTAATTTTGATACATGGCCATATATCAACCACCTATCTTTAATAGTTGACCACCTATTAAACCACTATAAACCACCTAAATATGCCATATATCATTGCAAGATCCAAAGGTTATCCCTCGCATTTGTCCCTCCACCCCTTCGCAACGCGGCAAGGCACGGTAGTCTCGAGCCAATTGGCCGCCCTCAGCAATGATGGCCCCACGGATTTGCATCCTGGCGTCATCGAAGCCGTAGCTGTGAACCCCGGGGGAACCACATTCTGGCATCATCCAAGTAGAAAGTCAAGGGGGAGGTTAGATCATGTTAGATCTCCAATATGAAGCTAGTTGCTAGTTGCTAGTATTGCTAATTGGAAGTGACCTCTACTTTGTCCATGCAAACCGTCATAAGAATTCGCGATGGGTTTGGTTTATGTTCTATTCGGATCTACGAAGGGCCCAGCAGTGTGAGCCCCCACAATGAGTCAAACCCGATCATTCTAAGCAGGGCAACCATCGAACTTGAAAGGCATACACTATACATGCAAACAAAGCAATTTTGCGACTGGTGAACCAAGGGTAAAACCGATCAACACGCTTGATAAGCATGGCTCAATATTGCTTGTGGTGGGTCTGAAACTATCGGATCTCACGAATCACTGGTCAGATCTGGCATTGGTGAATGTGACCATGTTGACAAAGCGCGAACCTACTCAACACTGTGATTGTCTTTCGAGGCTAATTAACTAGCAAATTCTGGAAAAATCCTTATCTCCCCTACTACTTTTCCATTCGGAAGGGGATTCGCGCTATGGATTTCCGATGAGAAAATCATGACTCCTTGGTACCTGGGGGACAACTGGTTGGCATCCCCTATCCCACCACTGTGGTATCTCTGTGCCGCCATTGAAGCCCCGCACAGCTTCGGCGAAACCCGGTGAAGCCCTGTGGGTCGTTAATCTCCGCCGGCGCAACGGCAATTGCTCGGAGCCTGCCAGTTGATCACCTGGCTTGGGCAGGGGCGGGTGATTCTGGCGGATGATGACGGCTGACGATAGTGGTTGATGATACTGGTGATTATGGATGATTGTTATGGTGATCAATGGTGATCAATGGTGATCAATGGTGATAACCATTGATGATTATGGCCAGTTTTGTTGCGGTGATCAATGGTGATCGGTTACTATATCGATCATCGTTGATAATATTGAATCTACAGTAATAAGTGGATAATTCTCCTAATCAGCCATGATTCTTTTCCCTGAAGTTTCAGGGAAGTGACACCAGCTGTAGATGCAGCACCTATGGCTATGGGTAACAATCAACAGTGCCTAGGGTGACGTTGGCTTATCGCAACTATTCACCTCTTCACTGCCCCCTCTCCATGGCCCCGCGCCCGGAATTGGTGACAGTGGCCTCGGTGAGACCAGGTCATGATCAGAACAGGTGATATCATCGGGTCATGGCCATGATCCCTGTCTAGTGTGGAAGCAACTAGGATGGCTAATCCCTGCATGAATCGTGATCAGAGGTTGTAGATCGTGCTGGACATTGCTGTAAGTATCATACTAGGCGAGGCAATTGTAGTGAATACCTGACCGGTGTCAGTATAAGGTTCGAAATACTTACATCTGAGAAGGCTTTATGAACACCACTCACTGATGTCCAAGGGTTAGTTCGAGTTCAGAATCATCAAATTTTGTGTGAACGATGGCAAATGGCATAATTAGCAATGACAGTCATTTAATGCCTTTTGATGGTCGTATCCGCCAATCTTTCGGGTGCACTGCCAGGAAATGAAGGGGTGACTTGATGACAAGAGCCCGCTATTGGGAATAATTGAGGCCATGGCAGACTGCTATGTTAAAAGTACTGGACCATAATGATGGTGAAGTCCCGTGCCCAACTTTGTCGTTTCCGAGCGAAACGTGGAGTTTCTGTTGGTTGGCGTTTGCAAAGAGCACATCCTGAGCGAATCTCGAACACGACTACGTGGTGCCCAAGTAGGCCAAACCGAATTCTATACAGATCCGTTGTTCCTGTGACCCTCATCATCTATGGCTTTTGAGATGGTTGTGGCCGTTTAGCCATGGACTCTTACATGGGATCTGCAATTATCCACAGATCCCCATTTTGCTGATCAATTTGCAGGGCCAATCAATGGGGCGTGTGGAGATCCAATGCGGATGCACGGTCAGACTTTCCCAAAGTGATTGGGTTGCTCTGCGAAGCGGTGCCCCTGGGAAAACCATGGCAGGTAAAGCAGCGCCAACATTCTGAGTTCTATCTCAAAAAATCCATGATTTCAGGATTTTCATGGGTTCACATGCTTTTCCTTTCTTTACAGACTAGGCCTGCTGGACAGTTTCTTCACTTTGCTTGTTGTTCAAACACACTGATTAGTTGTCAATCTCTTCCCTGGCATTAGGGGCTAGCAAAACTAGCAATGATAATAATGATATGTTGTGACATGCTACTCCCAACTTACAGCTTGAAAATGATCAACCACTCACACCATAACAGTGAATGGCAATGATACTTATCACAGATTGAATACATTCGGTTAAAGTATGACCTAGTGGAGAAATCTATCATTTCCTGCGATGACGGGTGATCATGTGATGCAATATGACTATGCGATGTCAAGAAACTACCTCCAGCATACCAACCGGTCCTGCATGATGAAAACACGTGCCGGCACTTTGAGCAGCTAGATCAGCGATGAACAGCTAGCAACATACAGAAGGATCTGAAGGAGGTCACAGGCTGTACGTCGTTTAGATTTGGCAGCACTAGTTTTCAGGCTCGCTGGTTCGACTGCACCGAGCTGGTTCAACATTGCTCGCAACAAAAAACGATGAGGTATAACTGGGATTGAGTAGCATGAGTTATAAAAAGAACACATAGATCTTCATAGCGAAGCACTACTCTTCCAGCTGGTGCAAACTTGTGGGATGACTTAGGGTATCCTGGATCGAAATGCCTGGGATCTTCCAGTGAAAAAACTGATGCTCTAGGCTTCACCGGCTGCTTCTGTTGGTCACCAACCACCCACCCCCACCAGCTGCCAAGCCATCACCGCGTCTCTGAGCTCGCCACGCAGTCTCCGATGCCAAGCTTGGCAGGAAGGGCAGCAGGCAATCGCCAAAGTGCTCTGAGGACTGGCGGCCCGAGGAATATTAACAAAGATTATTGATATTAAACCGTTCTTCAGCCATCATTGAATCATCATCCAACCAGTATTCAGCCCGTCATCAACCAGTATTGACGACTATGCTGGGCCCATGGTCAACCTATGATGGTCCACAGTCACCCCATGGTCACCCCATGGTCTGGCTCTGCGGGGCGAGTTTTTTGCTGAAAAAATGGTAGGTCAGTTGTTGAGTCATTTGAAGGTCATGATTCTTGAAGATCTGCTAAAACTGGTTTTATATTAATATGTTAATATATGTTACCCAGTATATTATGTTATGATCTTCCAATCTAATCTTCCGCTGACAGATAAGGCTGGGAGAATCCTTGACCAAGGCTAGCCACGTACCCCTGGCGAGTCCCCACATCTGTAGAGCCCTGGTTGTTTGTTCCACCCTGGGAAGGTTGAAGCGGAGACACTGCCTGGTGGACCCAAACATGGATCCCAACATGCTACGATTCTCGGCTTGACGCGCTGTAGTTGATGGTCGCTGCAAGGGTTCTCCGGACGAATTGGGGGTACCTCCATTCGTGGATGCCACCCAGGGGTACCCTACCCTACTTTTGACAACGTCAATGATGAAACACATGTGGCCATGCCCCTGGGCGGGCCTTTGTTGGTCTACCCAGGACCGTGGACCACTGCAAGTTCCAACCGCCACATTTCAGTCCGACATAAACTCGGAAAAGAACTGAAAGCGGACCTTTGGAAGAAGGTTCGAAGGTTTGTAAGAATGTCCTTTTATTGCCGAGTGCAGCGCTTTCGGCAAGGGGTTCTCCGCATGAAAGCGCCGCACTCGGCAAAGTCTGCTCACCAGCAGTCACCCAAGAACATTCATGATTCAACTTTGGAATCGGCCCAAAATATCATGCGAACATAGCGCTGGTGATACAAAAATGAAGAAAGTCCCTTGGTTTCCTAGAGATTCTGGATACAAGGTGGGGGCAATCATTCCGCAAGGTTGAGATTGCATTTGGGGAGTACTTCCACAAAACAATGCGCACATGTACTTTTTGGACTACATAACATAGACTCATAGGTTTGTCGAAACGTGCATACATGTGCATTCATATGCTATGTTTATGTGCCCATCATCTCACAGGAATATGGCTGTGAGTCAAAACCCTTAGTCCCCCTGGTTCCCCCATCATTAACCATTGTTTTCCTTATTGTTGGTGGAAATCCCCTACGAAAGTTGGTTGGTTAACTGCTTGACCCAGCTCGCCATATTCGTGTGACACAGTGGTACTGTGCCCAGCTCGCAGCACATGGCTTTCTCCGCCACCTCTCGTGGCAGTTCTGAGGGCAAATGATCCACTGCATGGAACAAGATTCCAGGACTCGGTGGAGGCAAGGGATGGCGGTCAGGGCATGGCTTCATGGTGGATTGTGGTACTTCTAATATGGTTTTCTAGGAGATATTCAGGGATCACTATATGGTTAAAATAAGTAGGGGAAAATCACCAACAGTGATGGTTATTTGGTTTTTATAGAAAATTCACTTGTGGTTGATAGGGGATAATAACCAACAATAATGGCAATAGATCTATGGTTTGATATTTCAGTGGCTTTCTAGGGGATTATAATTGAAAAAAAGCAGGGGAAATTCTCCAACAATAATGGTTCAACAACTACTACAGTGGTTTCTCAAGCCATGGATGGTTTATCACTATATATTGCTTATAAGCTAGATGATAACTGGGGGTTCCCCTATTTGGAGAAACACCAAAATTGTGCATGGTTATGTATTCCTTGCTCAATTGATTTTATTGGTACAGTGCACGTTATAGGGATATACTTGCACCATCACAGTGAGGTGTGATTCATGAAACCATTGTGCAAAGTAAACAGTGAAACTATGTGAAACTATTAAGTGGTTGGTGGTTGAACCGCTCCCTATGAAAAATATGAGTCACCCAACCAACCATTTGCTCATAATTACCAGGCCAAATGAAGGTCTGTCAAACCACCAACCATTGGTTGTTTAACCATCATTGGTGACTATCTCCTATTCTAAACCATTATTAATGGTTGATATTAGATGATACCACCGACCCACCAGTAATGGTTGATATATTAGCTGATACCATTCTTAACCATTGTTGATGGTTAATAGTCAATCAAACCACCAACCAGTCAACTGCTGCCCCCAAGTTTCAAACATCTGTGCTACCGCGCTCGTCCAGGCATGGGGAAATCTCCTCGGTGAGGGCCTTAGATTCGATTGCCAGGACTACGTAGCACCAGCAACGACGACGACAACGACGAACGACGACGGCTGCAACAGCGACAGTCCATAACCTACAGCTCTTGGGCACGGCGGATGCAGCGATAGATTCGCGACATGGGGCCATGGTGTCATGGTGCCCGGAGCGGTTGAAAGTTGGAAAAGGCACGAAAGACATTGGAAGATTGACTGATGAAAAGCCTTGGTTGATTGGAAATCAATATGGAACCCCCAGTTGCTGATTTGCTTTATGGGAAATCCTTGGAAATCCCAGTTCACAATCTTCAAGGGTAGTGCAATCTTCACCAATCTTCATGATCAGGGTTTGCAACCTTGTTCACGTGAAACTATCTTTTCACCAAGAATCCCAGAAGTAGCCACCAATATTCGACATCAGTGGATGTTCAATGGCACCCGACATGGACCGCGAAGGAACATCAGCGTCGGAGATTCACCGACCCTGATAGCATATCTGGAAGGCCATCAGGTCAAAAGTGTCTCCATTTGCCAAGGCCATCAGGCTGTGTCAAGTCGCAATTTTGCATATCATATAGTTGTCAAACAAAAAAACAACAGAATGAAACTCATCTCTGCTCCCTAGTACTGCCCTCCATAGTTTTGAGGGGGGTTTAGTAATAGGAAGCGGATTAATCCATCATGTAACCAACTGCAGGTGCGCGCGGTCAAGCCCTCAGGGCCGCGCGTTCAGAATGTGAAAGGGCTGCTCGATGCTGGCGAATTGCCGTGTGGGTACGGAGCCATCTGCGTCGCAGGTGATGTCACAGACCTCGTTTCGTGCAGGGCCGCCAGCAATGGTTGCTGTTCCTGTTGCATCGATGCCAACCGCTGGGTGAGTAATGGCTGGTAGTACTGATTGTTGTAATGGCTTGTGAGTACTGGCTGGTAGTAATGGCTGAGGATGGCTCATGAACAAAACCAGCACTATACTCCATTGCTCAAGCTAAATCTCAGTTTTTGTCAATTGTTTATCCATGGCAGTTCGTGGTTCTTCACAACGGTCACGGCCAATACTGGTTGTTTCATCACGGCATCACTCCCATACTAAGTTGGCTCAGTCGACTATGAGTATGCCATTTATATAATATTATACCATACAATTTTTGGTCACATCCCCAGTAAATTGCAACCGAGCTGCATCCGAAATCGTCCCCATAATGAAAGATTCGTTGGTCGCACCATGAATGACCATACGTGATCCAAAATGATCAAAATGATTGCTGAAAACAAATACGAATCTCCGTGCATGTCTGAGACCCCAACCCCAAGCAGTTTGTCTCGACCATTCACAGCGTGCCGATGCAAATCCTGTCCATGGTTCGCTCGCAGAAATGCGGCGGGATACCAGTGCACTGGTACCTGATTAAGGTACAACCTATTAATGGATATTAATGGATGGTTCGTGATGGTTTGAAAAAGGCAAATGATTGTCGATCATGGCCAGAATCTGATAGATGTGACCACGCAAGACATGTGACCTATCAATGGTATACCCCCTAAAGCCGTAGTACCATGTTCTGGTAAACCAGACTCCTTGGAACGATCAGGTTGGGGTGGTTGGTTGAGTACCACGTCGGTGGTTTCACCACCATGGATCCACCCCTTACCAGCTCAGGGTGAACAGCCAGGGGCACCAAACTGGATTAGCACTTCGAATGGCTGGCCCACCTTCTCTCCGGAAGGCCAACATTTGAAAAAAACATCTCTCTGAAAAGCACGCAGTTAAATGATGTTGAGTGCTTTGAACCATTGAACAAATAGCGAACAAATAGCGAGTGAATTCTCGGATCTGAGCAAGCCCAAAAGTCATACCTTTGACCTGAAACACAAGGCTCCCTACAAACACCAATGGCTCACTCTACAAGCAGCTCATTTGAATCCCGTGACGCAAACGCAGAACTTTGCAGAACCTGGGCCGAACAACCCCCGGTGTGAAATCCCCACCCCCTGGTAGAACTACCTGATTTCTACAGAGATCAACTGGGTGAGGTGGCTGCCCTGTCCTGGGTTGTGAAGAGCCTCGGGAATCTCGCCTTGGGCTCCAGCGGTGAAGCGCCATTGCAATAGTAACAGCCTACCCTGGTGGGAGCTATGTGTGCAAAAACTCCCAGCACTGATTGGTTCCCTACAATGGATCACAATCTCCAGGAGATTCAGTTCTGATTCTGTTCGGTTCTGGTTGTGGATCCATTGCAGTGCTTGGCGTTCCTCGGTACAAGTTGTAATGATGCCTCATCCAGGTAGTCGATCTTCCTATGTCAATCAATTCATTGATGTTCATAGCGGCTCCTCAGCTCACCTGAATCTGTTTCCCAGGCTTCCAAGGTGAATATCCGGTCAACGGCCTATCCAAGGATAAGCATCGTTGCTGCCAAGGGACATCCCAATACATGCCATTCAAAACCACCGTGGCATAGGGCAGGACTGAGTCCTCCCAGGGACTGCTGCGATCTGCTGGAAAAAAAACATGTCTCGAAACAAAAGGGAACGGTTTCACCAAGAGTTGGCTATGGGTCAATATTAACCAACCAATAGTGGGAGATAATGAGCAACAATAGTAGGGAAAGCAATGGCTAATCATGGGGAACCAGGGGTACAGGGTTTTGACCCACAGCCAGTTTAGTACCTCACTCTAAGTTGCAACACATGTGCTGGGGTGGTTGAACTACCCCTATGAAAGATGCGCGCTTGCGTCACCATTTGGTACAACTCGGAAAACAATAAACGTTTGAAACCACCAACCAGCTTCTCATTCTTGGTGTGCCAAAGAAAGATCAATGCTTGTTCCGGCCATCCTTGGCACCTATCATGAACGGGGAGGATCTGAATGTCTTGACAAAGTGTAGGACGATAGAATCTCTTCTGCCAGTGAATCAATCTTGCTACACCTCGTGTGTCAAACCAGAATCTCTGGGAATTTCTCCACCGCAACCAGTAATCAACAGTTTCCATCAGCCGTTCAATACCATGAAATAGGATGAAATAGGCGGGTATCCTAAAGCAAATTCGCACATGAACGGGTCAAACTCTGCACTTTTCGGACCTGCATCAGAATGCTGTCACAAGGCTGTACGGAATTGGCCTTATGTATCCACAGCTTCGTATTTAATGATGTGCCTTCGTGAGTACAAGTTCTCAGCGATTGATTTCCATGGCAGTAGTGTTTCATGGTTGTGGACAGCATTGTCGGCAGCAAGGTCTATCATTTACCTGCCGCTTCCTGGGACAATAACCACGCAAAAATCTCCCGTGTTGATTTCTGGAAATGTTTGGAGGCACAAATCCCATGAACTATAACCAGCATTCCTATGATGGTTGATGGTGTGCCGCCTGAGCAAACCCATGTGGGAAAACAATAACCAGCATTTCACTATTCTGGTCATTCCATGTTTACAAGAGGGCAGGGGAGCCGCTTCACAGCTTTGACAACTGGTAACTCATCCCCCCATCTGCCCTGAAGGGGGGCCCAGGTGTACTGTCGCCTGAAAGATGGGTTCGTAATCGTCCGGCTGGGCATAGTAACCTGGGAATTGCCACAGGAATCAACTCAGACCTTCATATGGGTGTGCCAAGCCATGACGGGTAACCAATGACCCACCAAAAAGTGATCATTTTACTAGAGGACCATTGGTTTTTGGGGTACCATTTTGGCACTTACCCATATCTTGCAGCTGTATACTTGGGTTACGTGGAGGATGGTCATTATAAACATCTACGACAACCTTAGGAGAGCAGGAAATCAAATCAACCGGCACGTGCTATGCGTGAGTATAGGTCCGATGCCAAAAAACAACCAGTGGAGGCTTCATGCCGAGAAAGGGCCGCAAATGGGTTGAAGGATGTCGATGCTACTTCGAAATAGTTTAGCTACCTGGCACTACCTGGTCTCCTGTTTTGCTGCACTGGGTTGATTCATTCCAGCAGTGACTAGTGAGTCATCATTCGTAAGCGCAAATTTTCGGAGTTCATCTGTGAGCCATACTCAAGGTTTCTGTTAGGAACAACTGTTCGCCAATATCATTAGACAACATGAAGAAGCATGTACCATGACCACTATCAACAAGCTTTTTCAATAACAAGCCATTAATATCATTCATCATCAATATTACCAAGCAGGTTTAAAAGTTACGACCCAATAACCATTACCATCAAACCTGGGTCGTAACAAGCAGATTGCGACTGCAGTGACCTCCTTCCGTAGTTCTGAGGTTGGTCACTGGTCTTGTCAAAGGGCTGTCCATCACGCCGCCTGCGTTGGTGGACCCGGGCGTAGCGGTACAGGCTATACAGTCTACTGATGTCTGCTGGTTGCTTAGCGGGGGTCTGACACGGTCATTCGCCCAGCTTTGGTCAGGACTATCTTGTTCAGAGCTCGGGGGACCACTGGTTGAACTCTCTGAAGTGAACTACCCAAAGTGAATGGATCAGTCATTGTTGAAGAACCACCCAACTTTGGTTACGAAGATTGCTACTGAGTCCACAGTGCGCAGCATGAATCAATGTGCGGCGCGTGCCCCACTGACGTCTCAGCGCTGAGGCCTGTCAATATCCAGCTGTTGCTGTTAATTGCCGCGACATCAGCTATTCCCAAGATCATCAAGTTCAAGGCTCCTGACAAGCCAGCCATTAAGGCCAGATCAACCTTTTAGGTTCCTCAATCACAAGCATCACTACGCAGCATCAACACCATGAAACCATAAGAACTTCCTCTGCCGCCGGCAAATGGGTCTGCCTGACCATGTGCTCAGCTGATGTGGTGGATAAGTAGATCTTGTGACAATCCTCGCGCAGTTGCCAAGGCCCATACGGATGTTGACGGTGGTTCATCGTGGTTGGTCATATGGTTGATCTCAGGAAACCTCCCCAGAATGCCGGACAAATAGAGACTATGGTAGGGAGAGCCAGGGATGACAAGCACCAATAACCAACAACTGGCTGAGAACTGTTTCGACTAGTTCGGTCAAATTGGGGATTTTCATGGACTATGATCACCAATGAATCAGTTGGCAGAGCTCTTCCTACTGATTAACGGTCTTGGCAACTCGTTAATCTGGCGGTGCGGGGGTTTCAAAGGTGGATGACCAGCGGCCAATGGACGATTTTTTTTTTTGGTGACATCCTCGCAGTTCTTAGTTGTCTTGAATCGGAGTTACATGCTGTTCCCACTGTAGCTCCTTCGAATATCTTCGGATTGAATATGGGTTGCAAATATGAGTACAACACTAACAATAGATCTCGCTGACACTGGCTTGAACAATCACCAAACATGAATGATATTCCGGGGTCAACTGCATGCTGTTCTGGTTCTCCTCGTTGTTGTTCGTCAGCATACCATCTTTTGGTACTGCGGTTTTCAAACATAAACGGCATGCATTTAACAATCCTGTACCGTTTGCCGCTATTCATATTCACGCTAAAATCGTAGCTGAACGCCTCTTGCATGCAACCGGTCTTGAAAGCATCAGAGGCTGTCAGGCTTTATTTTTGTCTAATTACTGACTTACAACCTTTTAATTGCACAAGGCATTATGCTGTCTTGCATGCACATATATATATATATATATATAGCATGTTTTCATGCATGCTGCAGTCAAACTTGCAGGAAATGGTCACCACAGGCATCCAACAATGAAACAAGTGGCAACGGAAGTCATACGATTCAAAACCAATTGGTGGTTTCTGAACATATTGGTACCCTCAAATCGTACAAGATTAGTCATTTATAGTCCAATAGTAATAAACCAACATTTTTTTGGGTCCCCTATTTAAAGAAACCACAAAATTCTGTCAATTGTTTTCCATCAGAATGTTCTTAGCACCTCTGGAAGATCCTTGGAGACTTTTCCAAGTCCCATCCGCACAAAATAACGAACCCCCGAGTGTCCAACGTGCTCTCCCTCGTTTCTTTTGAGGGTTGGGGGAAAGAATTTACCCAAAGCTGGATGCTGAAGCATCACCGAAGTTGTCAGATGGAGGTTTCCGGAGGTTCCCAAGGCCAAGCTGAGAAGGACATCTTTCCTCCACTGCAAGAGGGTGAAACAATGACTGCCCTGCCGTGCTGGGGGAAGAATTGCCAGTGCCGCTTCCGGCAATGGTAAGGGCTAGTCCTGTTTCATCCTTGGCTCAAAAGTAGGGGATATCATGGTCGAAACGGTAATGGTTGACAATGGCTAATAATGGCTGATAATCTGGTTGGTGGTTTCAACCCCTATGAAAAATATGCTTGTCACCCAGCCAACCATTTGCTAATACGTTTGGGAAAACAAAACATGTCAATCAAACCACCAGCCAGTAGTTGTTTAACCATTCTTTTTGGTGATTATCTCCTATTCTTAACCACTATTGGCTGATATTAGCTGACATATAATGGTCAAGGCTAATCTTAACGGTTGATGATTATTCATCATGGAGGATAACAAACCAAAATCACCACCAAGCCACGAGTAGCTGGTTCTCAATGGGAAGATTCTGACACCAATCCGGCTCGTTTTCGTACTAGCTCAGGTTTGCGTACTAGCCCAGGAATTGTGCTTCTGTTTGTAATTGGATCGACTACTACTTTTAAACTGGGCACGGCGTTCAAAGATAGACCGTGCTACCTCAGGGGATCCGTGTTGGCTCAAAACGTTTGATTTTTTTGATTTCTGAATTAGACGGGCTAGGTTGAATTGGGGTGAGTGGGATTGTTTCTGGAGGTTTTGGACTCAAAACACCAGTGACTGTCAGTTACTGTAGCACAGCATTTTTGAAACAACCCATGGTAGAGTTTTGGAATGTAGACAAAAGAAGAATTATTGTTGGTCATTCAACTTGGTGGCTATATATTGGTTCTATTCCTGCTTGTTATTGTTGATTTGTATTGATTTGTTGATTATTCAAGGTTGTTGACCCAACATTTCTACTTCCAGCTCAAGGGAAGACCAACGAGGTCAATCCGAGCCACATTCGCCATCGAAGCGTCAAGGTGTCTGTTGGGATGTTACCATATACCATTACCCAGTTTTTGGATAATTAATGTTGACCCCAAATTAGTAAACCCCAGGTTGATTCCATGGGGAGGTTACCATTTTTAAGGGAAACCCAGGCTTTTAGGGGATACACCCAACCAGGGGCTTATTAATCCTGGGTGAACATTACTTGGTGTCCATAACCATAGCGCCAAGCGCCTCAACAATGCTGCTTAAAGGGATCCCCTACGGTATTGGTCCACAGTGGTGACTAGTTCACTGCTGGAAACTGGTGGTACCACTCTTGGCTTTCGACTTCCCTGAGCCCGGCCCCGAACTATGTACTGAATAGGCGGTCAGCTATGACCACCATTCGCTGAACGCCAGCCATTGTGGCTAAAAAATGGCGCAACAGGGCCTCACACACCAAATGATCCCAACATGATCAGATTTTCGACATCAAGAATTCAAATCCATTCCGAAGCGAAAACTTCACTCAAGTGGTCAATTTCCTCTGCGCGCATGATTATCAGTTTTGAGACATGACCACTTGAGCCCAGACCCCATTGTCACCCAACTGCATTTGATGGATTCCAATGATTCCAAATTACCAAAGGTTGGAAGGTGATAACCAACATCAAACAGCAGCTGGGTGTGGGTCTTAAAAACTGTGCCTGGAACCATAGCCTTTCTGTGGCCTTGCTTTCTGCTTCTTCCATTGTCTCGGACCTTCGAAGATCAACATCTTGGCTTTGGTGCGAGCACCATAACCTCACTCAACCAGGGCGAGGACAAGAGTCAAACCGTGACACGACGTGACACGACGTGACACTGCAATGAACTTCGAGGCCCATGAGGCCTGAGATGGCCTGAGTTCACAATTATTGAGTTGCACCCTCGAGTGGTCCCATCCAAATGGGCCAGGGGTAGGTCTCCCAAGTGCACCAACAAGTTCACATTGTGGACCAGACAACTCACAGGTAGAGATTCAGATTCCCAGAGTATCACAGCCAAATCACCAACCGACCCCAACCAATGTCAGAACCAATGCCAGCGGCCAACAGGATTACAATGACAAGAGACGCATCTGTTGTTCCTCTCGCTTTTTCATGCGGGCCTCTTTGTTTTCCTTGGCACGCTGCTTTCGCAACCATGGCTTTTGCTTCAGCTTGTTCTTCTCCCTTTGCTTCTTGTCTTGTTGAATCTGATGAGGAGTCTTCAGCTCCTTCTTGCCTTCTCCTTCCAACACCGAATCCAACCTTGACAAGCGCTCGAATTTGGGCCCACCCCCCACGGTCTAAGCCGCAACCATGGGGAAGTATGAGGATATACATTGGAGGACAATATGCAACAGCTTGGGGGACAATATGCAACAGCTTGGGGAGTAACCTTCTCATTTCTAAGGCCCAACGCTAGGGAAACCGACCATGTCTGGAGTACCAGCATTTATTGATGCATGCTTTGATGCATCATGTCGAGATTGCAGCAGCCGAGAGACTTGGCACGTTTGTTCAGCGCTCTTTTCTGCTTGTGAGTCAGATACTGCTCTGACACCTGAGCCATGCTGGGAGGCTTGGCATTTACCAATTGGGGGGTTGGTGGGTATCCAATAATCGTTGATACCATTGGACCATGTGGCGCTTTCAAGCATCACCAAAATCATCCTCTTAACCATGAAAGAACCCTATGATTGAAATCACCGACCAAAATACAATTGTTGGATCTTCGGTGAACATCAACTTGCGTAACCGTATGATTCAGGGCTCAAGAGAACAAGCAGGAAGGAATGCAATCAACTGCGATAGAGCTTGGGTTTCCTTTTTGCAGAACGGTTTGGATATATATAATACACATAATTATATATATATATATATATATCAACTTCGCGAAACTCTCTTGGTCAATACTCATGTTGAACACCTTGGATGTGCAGGGAGGCTTGGCAGGGAGGCTTGGAGCAGTATCTGCTGTTGGGTCCTTTAACAGTTCCAGCTCCTCTGGCGACGTTCTGCTTGGAGCTACACCTTTATGGATGATCAAAGCAACCAGTCGCTGGAAAATGAAGGATCAAGTACCATTTGGTTAGGGCACTCCTGGTAGCTCCAACTGGCTCCCCCATTGGAAGGGTATAGGGATCTTCTGGCTCCGAATCGCTCCCTCCCAACCAACAGCCATCGAAACAATTTTGGCCCATCAATCCTGGTCCTAGTCGGAGATCATCCATAAGCATCATTGGTTGCTTAGCCACAATTCAAACCAACCAGTAGACAATCATGGGAGATCCACCCTAGTCACTCCTTCAATATTATCATCAAATGATTGCTAGAATGGTGGTTTCTCAAAATGGGGGAGCCCCAAAATGGTCGACTTATTACTATCGATGATCAATAAACTGGATGATTTTAGGGGTAATTACCCCGATCAATTAAGAAACCACCATATCAAAAGTCGCATTGGTGTGGAGGAAGGCTCGCACCCCTATTTTGAGAAACATCCAAATATACAGCTGGTCCATTCCTCACCACCGCCACGGCTTTCGCGCGCAACCGCACCTTGCCATGGAAAGGGACCACCGGCTTTCGGACAGTGGGATCCGGCTCGGCCACTTCCCCCTCTGCGTCGAACTCCACGGTCTTCGACTGGGATTTCCTGGCACTTAAGCTTCGACGGATGGCAAGGTGCGTTTTCTTGGCGACTGCTTTCCCTATCGAGAATGATATGATCATTCTCAAGTGGTTGGGAAATGTTGGGAATACCCCTCATGGACACAGCAAACAAGTTGAAGGAATCCTAGCAGACACGATTTCTTGCACAAATCTAGCGAATGGTTGGCTTCTTCACCAATGGTGGTAGCTCAAACCTTGGGTCAATGTTTCATTAATTAACAATTCTGATCAATTGACATGAATTGACCACTTCCAACCAATATTATCAACCAGTTCAATTACCATTGACCAGTATTGGCATTGGCCAAGAAATGGACTGTGAATTAACGTGAACGACCATGAGTTGACCACGAAACTAATCATGAAGATGATTCTTACGTCGTAGTACCCAACTGAACAGGGAACGCAACGCAACGCTGGCGCCTCAGCTTGCCGAGAGCCGCATCGCCATCTTCAACTTCACCCACCTTCTGAATTCTTCGTTTCGTGGCCTTTGACCATTTCTCGTAAATGTTACCTGGGAGGCTTGGATTTGGATTTCGGCAACACCCAAAAAGTGACAAAAAACCTTGCAAACCAACGTACTATGGAACCACGGCCAAACGACAACTTGAGAATGTGCTGCTTGCTTAGCCAAGATTTTCACAATGCCTTGTGGTCATACACACCCAATACCTATGCTAGTGCTCAGAAGCTCTATGACCCGCGGCTATGATCATACACCTTACAATGGTGGCCGGGGTACACCATTGATAAAATCGGACACAAAAACCAGTCACTCATTCTGTTACTTAAAAGGTTGGTACAACATTGTTGAAAACATGGGGATATTCAGCAGCAATGTTGTTTACGATCGATGTACATTATTAGGACTAACATCAGAACCACAGATTCCTATCGATACCAAAACATTTGGAGTCGTTCATTGGTACCCAATTTTTTCGTCAAGCGACTCTTCTGAGCTTCGCCTTTCACTTTCTTTCCACTCTCATTTCGACGTTGCCCCTTGAGGGCACGGCCATCCACAGTGACCATGGTGGGCAAATACTTCTTCCGCTTCGCATCCCAACGCATAACGCTTTTGGCTTTCTTGATATCTGCAGAGTCATCGGGCAAAAGGTCCATCTGGTACCTCAGCACGCCCCATAAGCACGCCAGTCTTCTAACTCACTTCCACTATTGAGATGTCATGGTACCAGATTCCATTCAGCATGGTACCAGTCTTAAGAAGTTGGATTCGAGGTATGAGACGGTGCATGAAGATGGGGACATAGAAAGGTCACATTGTGTGCGTAATAATAAACATCAATAATTATACATGGCCACATGGTCAGCCAACGATCGATGAGGGTCAAAAATGATAGTGTGGTGATTCTTAGATAGTGATTGATGATGTGTTGATAGTAATGATTTCTAAATCATCATTAACATCCCCCCACAAGCCCTGGTTGAGCAAAGACAGCATACAATTTAGCGGCCCTATATATGCGGTATTTTCTGTTGCGATTAGGTAGATGGTTTGTGGGTTGTACTTGTCGATCAATGGTTCTAGAATGTTCTAGATTGATGGCTGATTTTCGGTATTGTGATTCAGGTTAGAAAACCAAGTCATACCTAGTGAACGCCACCTTTTCGCATGCTGTGAGTCTTGTGACTAGTCGTGTGAAGTCCCTCTCAACACAGCCCACTGGTAGTAACGTCAATACGCCCTTCTTGAAGAAACCAACGGCATTCTTTCGATTGTGCACAGTGTTTTTTCCACATCAAACATGCCCCCTTCTCTAGCTTAGTCACCATGTTGCGACCTGCCAGCCAAGCTCAAAACCCAACAGTCTTCTCAGGTGTGTATAGATATCGCGGTGTTCCGCTTCAATAGGTGGCTTTTTATCATCAAGTGACAAAGACATGATAAAACTGGTAAAACCATTACTGATTATTTAGTCTACAGGACCTATTTGCCCGTGGGTCAGTGCCAGCCCACGCTGTTCACATCTAAATGAACTAGTCCAACTGTTGGGATATTCACCCATCCATTCTTGGTGATATGGTGGTTTCTCAAAACAGGGGTACCCCCACATCATCCATTAGCAATCATCTATTTGAAATCCACCAACCCCATTTTTCGGATCCGAAATTTGAGGGGCACCACCCACATGGGGTGCCAAACCATGGCACCCCTGGTCGTCAACCAGCCTGGTTTCCACTCGAGTCGGTCATCTCTTGCCCAGGCTACCCGTCGCCTGCCCCGGTGCCGCGCCCAGTGGCTGCTCCATGTCGAAGCCGCGCTCGCGGGCCTCGTCGGTGAGATCCACTGCAGTGCTTAAGTAGAACTGTTCACCTCGAAGCGTAACCAGAGGTGATGGACTTAGTTTTTTGTTTTTAACTTTTTTTTCCAAGTTTTTTTGTTAAATCTTGTTTGAATATAGGAGTTCACTATTATATATAATTATTTTGTTTGAGGTATATGTTTTTATATTTTTAAAATACTTGTCTTGAGAGAGTATGGGACAAGAACATACAAAAAACTGTAGTTGGTGATGGTTGGTGATGGTGTGCTCACTTCTAAGCGTTCAGGAGAAAAAAGGGGGGGCGCAAAAGCCAAAAAAAAAAACGTCATTCCTGCGACGTCCTCTATGATGTATGAACCACCGATTCTATTAGAACATGGTAGTCATCTACATGGACCAACGAATAGAACCAGGTTCTAATATTATTATTAGTCAATATTCTATTAGAACATTGTAGAATAATAGTAGTTATTCTTACTATTACATGGACCAGGTAGTATGCTCCTCAGAAATAATAAGAATCAACGAGTAGATTCTATAGATGGAGTTTTTGACCATGACCGGAAGAATTTGGAGTAGCCACCGATTGGATACTTTGAGGCTGAATCTTTTGGAAGTCTAATTTCGGAAGGCAAGGAACCAGCTCAAGCTTCTGCATTCTTTTTGGGAGCGAGGGAAAATAAATTCTGACCAAAATCTCAACTACCAAGATAAGGAACCAATGTATGCCAATGTGAGATCAACGAGTCTGATTCCTTGTGTATGATTCCATGAGGAAGTTCGTTTTCTCGGCATTTCAATAAGGCTTGTGTTGAAGTCAATGATATCCGGGTTCTCAGTCAAACGCAAGCTTAAAAGAGCAAATTTCCCAAACAAGTTCATTTTTTGACTTTGGATGATGTTGGAAGGTCCTGATGCGTGAGTAGACTCAAATCTATGAACATAACCCCAAAGAAAGTCACCGCAGAGAGGTCCGTGACTCCAAGGGATCCAAGAGTATTTCAAGAAGCATGAAAATAAACTCATGATGGCATCCAAAAAAGGCATTATCAACTATCCCGGCAGGATGCTTTGGCCATCTTTGGGCTTGACTTCTTCTTTCCTACCCAAAAGCGAACAACTTACCAAAACCGCACCCTGAATCTTGAGATCAAAGGAAACAACAGCGCACATATTTCGCCACAAACTTTGATCCAGTGACCAACGGATTCACGCTTAGAATTGCTTTCTCCGCCGACCACTTTGACGTCAAAGTCTCCATCATCGGCGACAGTTCCCTCTTTGGCGTGTTTCCGTGCTCTCTTAGACATGCGAGGCTTGTCTCGTTTGGTCACCTTAGCTGCAGGTTCAGTTGTGTCAGGTTCATCTTCCACATCTGGCAGCGTTTCAGGATCTTTGCTCTTGGCAAAGATCGCTTCAGTTTCCTCTACCGTGGCAGAGACCGCTGCGGCATCCAACTTGGCTTGTTCCATGGTGCGCATGGCATTCACCGACAACACGTTGCCCAGTTTTTCAATCTTCGGTCGGAAACCTCGAAGCGTTCGGATGTATGACATGTCTCCGCTGGAAGTGATCGCAGATCCTCTCAGGGGCGCTGCGCGCAGTGAACTGCGCATTGTGGGGCAGTTCCATCCACGCAACCAGCAACGAAAAAATACAACATGTTCGAAGTTTAGCAGCATTCCGAACAGACTTCATTCATATCTTAATTATATGATTTATATGTGACTTATATAACTAATGGACTTCTAAAGGACTTCATTCTTTATATGACTTCATTCCAAGACACTATTCTTGGAAGTGACTTCTCTATTTTTGAAGGTGCTCAAGCAGGTCAGGTTTTTGCCTGTCATTCCAATGGCAGCTCGTGATCTTGGCGGCTTATCCCAGCATGCCATGGCTGGTCAACAAGCATGCCCAATGCGGATCAATCCATCCAAACCTATTTTAATTTGATTTCAAACGCCAACGAACCAGAATTCAATTTTGAAAGTCCTTCTTTATCCTTCTTTGATAATTTGAAAGGCACAACATTGTTTGTCGCTGAAGGTCTGTGGGGCTGCCTTGAAACGGTTTTTTGCAGATGTTTGCGGGATTTTGATATTTATTCCATCCATCGCTTTTTTGGGAATTCATCCAAAAACAATCGACATTATGTATCCATCAAGAGTCGATTTTCTAAAGCTATGTCTGTAGATCACCATTCCATCAAGAATATAAAGCTCTGTAAAGGAAGGGCCTTGGCAAGAAGTCTGTGAGCATTCCGTGGACTATGATATTGTGGTGGTGGTCCATGCCTTCAACCCTGAAACGGTGCTGCATTTGGGGGGTTGATGTTGATATATTTCACAGCTTATAAAACCACTCATCGAAACAAGTTCCAAATAGGCAACTGGCAAACGAGTGACATGAGCGTGCAATCATTTTTCAACACTCAATTCGCTTAGCTCCGGGGTCACCCCGTGCAATGCAGCCAAAACATACGGAAACCACAACTCACAAGAGAAAAGAAGTTTCAGCAG
>VSDK01005220.1:79280-93593 GCA_009767595.1 Symbiodinium kawagutii | reverse complement strand
TCAGCAGGAGTATCTTGATCATTTTGGTGTTTGTCAAAATAGAGGTACCCCCAAATCATCCAATATTTACCATTTATAGTCGTAAACCATCCATGTTTGGGGTCCACCCCTTTTGAAAAAACACCATATAATGAATACAAACAGCGAACATTGCTTCGCCTCTGAGAATAGTGGAACAGGCAACGCAGCGGGAATGAACAATTGCTTTTGA
This sequence comes from Symbiodinium kawagutii, assembly GCA_009767595.1. Taxonomy (NCBI): domain Eukaryota; class Dinophyceae; order Suessiales; family Symbiodiniaceae; genus Symbiodinium; species Symbiodinium kawagutii. The sequence continues at coordinate 93,382 of VSDK01005220.1, read as the reverse complement.
AACTTCATAATCTTGGACCTCAGGGCATCTCAAAACCAGTGATGAATGCTTAAAACTAGCTTTGTCTCAGTTTTGGGGTTAACCTTTAGAACCAGGAACCTGTGGTTCACAACCAAGGTAATTCATTGAAACCAGACTTACCAGTTGAATCCAGCACTATTATACACTATTTAGGATTGGATGTTCATTTCGGGTCAACATGCCACGAATTGTAGCTTTCAAGAAACGATCATTGATGATCATTGATAGTTTCTGTTGAGCATCTTCCAAGGATCTTCCTGGGTCGTTGATTGTTGCAGCCAGCCGGCCAATCAACGTTTGGGCTTCTATATCACCAGTATTCTCCAGCTATACATACCTTCGTCATCACAAACCCGGAACCAACGTTCCCCTCCTGGTTGGTGCCCGTGCTGCTTGGCAGACTCATCCGTGCTGAAGGCGGGATGCAACAAACTTTGAAGCTGTGCAGCGCCGCCACATTCTTCCAGCAACTTCTTGGCCCGGGCCACTGATGATTTGGACGCAGATGGCCGGGTTTTGTTGTACAAATTGTAGGACGCCAGCATGGACTTGTAAAGACTCATCAACATCGAACCTTCCTGAGCAGATTGGAATTGTCATGAAATGTCTCTGCCTCTCGCATTGAAAATACTGGGGTCAAACCTCGGAACATCACCCAAATTGAGTAGAATTGAAGGGTTGGAAACATAGAAACCATTGGAAACCCAAAGGATCCTATGCCATGTAAACAAGCTAATTACTTCGCATCCAAACAAACATGCATGTGCTAAAAGTGCATGCCAGCTGCTTCGTCGATCACACCGCTAATGGCCTCCATTTCATGATCCAGTGGGGGCAAAGCACCTATGACAGGTGTCTTCTTGTCTTCAGACTCTCGCCCAGGAAGCTGCAACTTGTGCCCCAGAAAGGTCCTTGCAACGAACAGAAACGGCGGACAAACATGAATCAACAATCGAGGACTGCTGATGATGGATAGTAATGGTTGCATAAATGATGGTGAACGATGGCCGAAAGAGAAGAAAAAACCCTTTCGCCCGGCAAGTGGGAAGTTCTCACCGTGGTGGGTGAATGCAAACCCCGGAGTTTTCCACAGCAAAAGGTGTGCCTTTGACTGATCCTTTGAGTCTTGTTCGGAGGCAGAACCTACCCTGGGTCTGTGGGACCTGTGTTGCCATGGCCCTGATGTCCATTAATGGAGACGGTGGTTAAATACGCAGTGGGACACATGCTGAAGTGATTTCATTTCACATGCTTGGCGTGTAGTGATCTTGGACTTGGAGACTCTTTGAGGTGGTTGATCGTAATCATTGTTTCTTTCACACAAAATCCGCTAAACAACAATGCTTCATGGATTTTGTGACACTGCAATGCTGGACCTTCATCCGAAAATGGTGACTATTCTCTTTAAACCGTAGCCTCTGTAAAAATACAGTGTTCAATGATTTCGTTGCAAGATACCAACTTGGTTGGGTTCTGTGGTCATCGGATCCAAAAGGACATGGGGATCCACTATACCTATGGATTGGCGAAACAAAGCTGCCTACAACTCCAAAGCAGTCGGGATTCATTGGTGTCCGAATGGAATACGCCATTGTTGAGCATTTCTATTGTGTCCTGAGCATACTGCTTTTGAAACAAGGATCTACGATCTGCATTCGGTATCCAAAAACGACTGAGCAACCGGTGGACGATAGCTGGACAGCACTCCACTGAGTCTCTGCGCGCTATTTCCACTTTGTCAACGTCGCTTCTTGATGATTGCCGGTGGTAGTCCGACAAACAAAACAACAAGAACTGCTCTTGTTGCTGCATGTGTTGTTGCAATTCTTATCAAGAGAGGTTTCTGTTGCTATTGTTGCTATTGTTTCTATCATCAACCTAGCAACCTATCAATCATAGTTTCTATCATCTACATAGCAACCTTCTTGCAGTAGTAGTTGCGATTGTTCTGTTGCGAAAGCTTGAACTGCGGCTTACTGCTACCAATGCAATGGCTCCCACCACTTCACTACCTACTTGTTGCTTGGTCAACATTGAAAGAGCTGGCCATGTGTATATTTGGTATACCCTCTGGTGATCTAACATAGCAATGGAAAATCCACCAGTTTTAGCTGATTTCCCAGGGTTTCCCTCGAAAAATGGTGATTTTCCATTGCTACGTTCGATCACCGGAGTGTATCTCCTTTTCAACTGTTGGAGTCATTATCCCCTACTCGTATCATTATCATTATTCATCATCCATTCACCAGCTCAACTTAGTGGTAATATTCTTATTCACTACTAACCACTATGATTCAGCATTATCATTATCGCTATTGACCATTCAATCATAATGATTCAATATCATCACTATTATCAATCACTGTCATAAATCGGTATCATCACCATTAACCATTTTGTTTCACCACTATTCAATGATTATTAAGTAACCATCTGCTTGTTAACCATTCAATCCATCATCATTCACTGTTTCATTGGGTAACATTTCATCAGATTGTTGAATCACTATCACCTACCAAAATCATTATCATCATCATCATCGTTAACATTCAGAAACCAACCAATTATTAAGTAACCATCATAACCAGTTGGCTGATGAATTATTAACAAATTTAACCATTATAATCAGTTGGCTGATTAATAACCATTATAACCTCTTTAAGTACTCATTATCATCATCATTATGGTAACTTGTAATACTTAACAACTGATAATTTAACCATTTCTAACCATTATCATTATCATTCACCAATTATTGATAATCATGATAACTTAATCAATAACCATTAAGAACCATTAAGAACCATTAATAACCATTGCTATAATCATTACTATAACCATTATCATTATCCTTCACCAATGAACCTTCTGATTATAACCATTATCATTATCATTCACCAATCAACCTTCTGATTATAACCATTATTGGTAACCATCATTATCAGATGGTCAACTATTTACCAATAACCATTATCATGGTTCAGTAACCATCTGATGAATCCTTGGCCGAGCTTCATCAGCTCCACGGTGTACGGCAAGTCGTCCAGCGTGACCAAGGACGCGGCCAAGCCCGAGCGCCCCGCGCGCGCCGTGCGACCACACCTGTGCCATGGCAGCTCATGTGGAGGTTTTGTATTGCTATGGAGTGGTTTTTGATTGGTATGGAGGTTTTATATGGTTTTTGTGGGGATTCTAGTTGTTTTCAATGGTTTTTGTAGGGATTCTAGTGATTTTTAATGGTTTTTGTATGAGATTCTAGTGGTTTATGTGGGAGATTCTAATGGTTTTTGTGGGAGATTCTAGTGGATTTTGTGGGAGATTCTAGTGGATTTTGTACCGGATTCCAGTGGTTTTTGTACCGAATTCTATTGGTTTTGAAGGGGATTCTAGTGGTTTTATTGGGGATGATAGTCATGTTCTTGTAGGAGATTCTACTGGTTTTATTGGAGATTCTAGTGGCTTGATTGGTGATAATAGTGGTTTTTGTGGGAGATTCTAGGGTTTTTTTGCAGGGGATTCTAATGGTTTTATTGGGGAAAATCGTGGTTTTTGTAGGGGAATCTAGTGGTTTTATATGGGATGATAGTGGCTTTTATAGGGGGTTATAATGGTTTTATAGGGGATGACAACCAAAAATAAGACCAACATGGGGGTTTCAAGAGCCATAGGGAACCCCCCAAACATGGATCGTGAATTAGTATGAATGGTTAATCTTGCATGAGCCGGGATACCCTTTTTCTGAGAAACCACTATATGCGTGAGATGAAGCTACTGCACTCAACGTAGCACATCATTTATAAGTTGCATAGATATGGTTTTTGTTGCAAAACATAGATGCGTAAATGTAAATGACACGTTTGCACATGTCTGCAGAATCAACAAACATGTCGCTGCTTGCATGAAAAACAGCCCGACGACGTGCTAAGTGGAAAGGTCATGATCATCATTCAGCAATAAGAGGGCGTTGCCCGGCATTGTCTCCAACAAACGACATGCTTGTCGTGGACCATCTTTGCATCAAATACTCCGTGGAAATATGTGGACCACCCATACTGCATCCGGAAAGGCGAATCATCTTTCAAATTTCACATACTTCTCTGGTTCCATCCTCGTTTTCTTTTCCAACCATCTCAAAAGTGCATGCTGGTTGGTGGTTTCAGGTCCTCTGAAACATATGAGTCGATCAACCATCCCAAATACTAGGGACCCAGCCACCTACTATCGTTGGTTTCAAATCATAGATAACCATAGTAAATCATGCTGGCGCCTGTGTATGAACAGCTTGGCACTTGATGGGAAGTCGAAATTCAGCACGTGGTCCAGCAGGGGAATGTCTACTCCTCGTGCGGCCACATCGGTGGTCACCAGGATTCTCGCTTGCTTCTTCCGAAACTTTGCGACCTCCCCAGGGCAAACACGGCCAAGAGTAATACATCTGGGGCAAACTCTACATGAATTTAGCTTTTGTTGTGCATGAAAATTTAAGCAAAACCGCTAAATAGTGATGATGTCACTGGAAATTGGCTCCCACCCTACTGTGGAATCAACTTGAGGTTTAGCTGGATCTTTGATGATCATTCCATCATCACAAGAAAGGTAGTCTGCCCCTGTTGAGGACATGTTCGTTTTGTGACCGGTTTAGAAGAGTAGTTGTTTGGACGTCTACTGGAAATTCTCAGTGAGTCATGTGGCTTACGTGGCGTAGAGCTGCCCCTTGGATTTGTAAGTTGTTCGAACATGAAACAATCTCAATTTACTCCCACCGTTACATTCACAACTTATCATTTCCCATGTCATCCATGAATAATTATGTCTAGATCTAGATCCTTTCTATATATGATGCAGAGTCAGTAGCAACATTCCATCCGCAAGACGCCGGTGAGCAAAGAGAACATCCATAGCTCTTAGGACCATTGTGAACTAAGCAGGACCAATACCTCTGTCTGTCTGTATGTCTGTCTGTATGGATGCATTTAGGATATAGGTGTGCATGCATCTGCTAATCTATACCAGCTATTAAAATAGCTTTAGAAAACTAATTGACCTTCAACACCAGTTGATCTTCAACTTCCCCCACATCCTTACAGGTCAAAATCAAAACATCAATTCCAATCCGTGGGGCTCCTCCGTGTACCAAGCCCTAGCATTATCAGCTAACAATAGCTGGACTCTCGAAGTGGAACCGACCCTCTCCACGTTGTCTTTGTTGGCTGCCCAGGGTTCTACCATTGAGTTACTAACCACTGCTCCATTGATATCTACCCCCCAAGAGCTGCTCTGCACCTGTTCTTGGCGAGCCGTTTGGTCCATGGTGCCATAAACCATCGCGGCAGGAAGCCCCTGCTGCTGCAACAACTCCCCGAAGAATTCCACGTGATGCTTGGTGGCAACAAACCTCGTGACCCCGCGTTGCGGCAACAGAATGGGAACGAGAAAAGGCTGGGGGTCGACATGGTCAGACATAACAGCACTCTTGTCACGGCGGATCACAAGCGATTGTCACATCAGTTGATTCAATGGATGCCTGAGAGTCAAAAAATATCAACATTCATCAACTATTCATCTGATTGCTACCTGCTGTAAAGATGATCTGCTTATAGCAGATTGCAGGGCTTTTATCCATTGACCACCAAATACTCCACCTCATGACTACGCCACCAATGACAGACCTCCCTCGAAGGACATTCTCCCAGAGGATTTGCTGATTTGATATACCCCAAAAAATGTTCTTCAGTGACCACCATTATCCACCATTTTGGATATGCGATTCGGTTGTTCACCATTTTGAACATGTGGCACAGGGATTCTGGGGTCAGCGGCTACTTTGGTCAGGCGTCGGAAGCCCACGATGCCATGACTGCAAACATCAACTTTACACCGCGAGATGAACATGGGAAGAGTGCAAAATAGCCTACCCTCGATAACCCCGCCAAATATTCGGGTTTAGTATGGGAATATATGGAGGTTTGTATGAGATTCTAAGTTTCATTATCTCAGTGTGGGCCTTTTTGATGTCAACACATGCCACTGGTATACCAAAAAAGCCAATGTATGTAGGAGACCTGTGGGGAACCACTGCTGCTGAGCCCTCCATCCAACCGCCGTCAGGTAGCATAATGGTGGTCTTATCATCTCGATGGAAGCGTCGCAGAACAGAGATGGCAGCTGCAATTTTCTCATCTTTTCGTATGAACAAGTACCACAGGTCTAGTGACTCGCTCAGAGAGGTTTCCACATCAAGGCGAACAAATGCGGGATCCTTGATCCCAGCCCGACTGAACGAAACCAATTGAGCTGGCAGCGTTGCGGAAAATAAGAGGCACTGCCTGGAAGCCGGCGTGGCATCCAGGATCTTTTGCAATTGCTCCGCGAAACCCAGTTCGAACAACCGATCTGCTTCGTCAAAGACTAAAACTTCCACACGTGACAGCGAAAGCTCTGCTTCCAAGATGTGATGCATCAATCGGCCCGGAGTTGCAATGACCATATCTGGGTTGTTGGCCAAATGTTCGAACTGCGCCTCCATCCCTTGCCCGCCCACCAGCAAACAGCAGCGCAGGTCGGTAAACTTACAGAGCTGGCGGCAGAACTTGGCAGTTTGCATGGCCAATTCCCGGGTGGGTGACAGCACCACGCCACGAAAGCCGACAGAGGAGGAATGATTCTTCAAGCGTTCGCACATGGGGATGAGAAAAGCGGCAGTCTTTCCCGAGCCGGTGCGTGCCATCGCGACCATGTCTTGACCTTCCAAAATCGTTGGAATGGTCTTGCGCTGGATGGGAGTTGGCACCTTGTAGCCCATTCCTCAGGAGGGGTCCAACTTGATCCATCCAATGATTGATGTGAAAAAGGAATCATTTCTACACAAAACATCTACCGTCTTTGACTACACACATGGTCGACTTTCAAATCCGCGATCAGTGCAAGAACTTGAACCATCTTTATCCTGATGATGGTGTAATACAAGCAATCTGTGTCTATGCATGACACATCATGATGCACTGGTTGGTGGTTGTAACTTTGAAGACATCTCAAAACATCTAGTCAACAATAGACTATCATCCCCGGTGTGGGTGAACATAACACAGATTTGAGACAATAAACCAGTATTTGCGGTATTTGTATACCCGAGCGTGGGTTGTAACCGGCCAGCAGAACCTTTTGAAATTGCTGACGCAGCTATGGCCAAGTTTCAATTTTCTTGCCATTGAAACAGCACACCTTCTAAACATGGTGGAATGTTGTATTCTGATGTCTGATGGGCATGCTAGTGCCACTCGTTGTTCTATCGTCTATCGTTCAGCAGTATTCAGCCATGATCCAGCCGTCTGACTCTAAGACAAGCTTCTCATAATAGCTTTGTAGGTGGGAGAGCTCAGTCCAAGCCCCTGAAAGGAACCAGGTTTGATCTTCTTCTTTTTCTTCGCCCGCTTTTCCTCATCTTCTCCATCGTCCATGGTCCCTCCGAAAAGTCTGCACCGTGCAACACGGCGTCTTAGGAATTCAGAGGGCCGGCAATTTATGATGTTGGATATGATATGACAAAAGTCAGTAACCAAATGGATCTGAATTCAAAATATAGATACATGTCAGTTCATGTGTTAAGAATCAGTTGAAGAGTGTAAGGGTTTGGTCTGGTAACCAGGAGGAGGTGCTGTTTGTTTTATGGAGACGCTTGTCTCATCACGTCTACCTGCATTTCAATCCTACTTTCCAGGAGGAGTGGGAGGTCCATATTCATAGCCATACTTGCAAGGGAAATCACTGGCTATCCATTTTGCTGATGCTGGCGGTGGTTCCAAGACCAGGGAATTGTCCAAAATACACATCCCAGTGGCTGAAAACCTCTGGATCCCATGTCTGTGAAGCAGTTTGAGCCTGGCTGTGTCCATCCCAAGCCATCGAGCAAGCATTGACACTAGCCATTTGTGCCGCTTGATTTCCACTATGTCACGATAACATGTTTTTTTCATGTTCTCTACTGTCAAGATCTCCTGTAACTCCAAGGTGGCACACCTATCTCAGCTTCCGCCCAAAGATCATCATTCAACATCCAAGCCGAGCCCAGTTTGGCAGAAATGTATTCACCCTAAGCAGGGGAATTCCCAATCAACTCTTCCAAGTGGGTCGGAGCATCACCGTCACCCCAGAGGTCCTCTCGAGTGAGCTCGCCACGGTCTGCTCCTCGACCATTCATGGGTGAGATCTCCAAGTTTTCATCCTGCTGCCATAATGGAAATGCCAAATCATTTTCACTATGAATCCTTATGAAATTCAAAGTGAAGATGAGAGTTGCCATAATTCATGCCAAGTAGCTCATCCAGTTTAGTCAGATCTCCCAAACCATCTATAATTTGGGGCTCACCTGGCTTGAGAGCTGCCCCCTTAGCCAATCCAGAAGCTTCACTGTCCAACTCAGATCCACACTTTGGCAAAGCCTTGGCAGTTCAGACGCTTCGACCTCGGGTCAACGATCCGGGAAATCTCTCGGATATGAGCTATGAGTGGTTGATTTTAGTTGATATACGGGCCTTCAATGGGGGGTTCTCAAAACAGGCGTACGCACAAATCATCCAAGATTAAGCATTTGCAAAAGTAAACTGACCATTTTGATCCATTTTGGGGGTACGCCTATGTTGAGAAACAACGATATGTTGATACTAGTAGCGATCATAAGAACCGTTGAATATTGTCGGTATTTGCACACCTGCTTGATTTTAGGTGATTTCTTGATTCAACTGTTTTATGATTTTGTTCATCTTTGAGCATCATTTTAAAATGATGCTTGGGAGCACAAACCATGTTAAGCCATCGTGAATCATCATTACTTTATCTGTTTCATGATGATCTGGCCCTGTGTGTTATTCATGATTTCCATCCACTTGCCTGTTTTCGCTATTGGGGGAGGGGATGTATACAATACGCAACTCATGCAACCCTGTTGTTTGCTTGTCTTCAGTGACCATTCCGAATAGTTTGTCTTTGCTTCAAACTATACAGCGGTTCTTCGGGCTGCGGATCTATATAATCCGGCTTTGTCACCCTGTACCCTGGTGTACCATCATCATTACTCATTGTTGTTTCCCTAGTATTGTTGGCTATTATCCCCCATTATATGGGCAATATTGACCCGTAGCCCTTGTATCCAATGCAAAGGGTCCTAATACTGGGATGAGACACCTCACTGAGACATAGCTGACTCACAGGCCACAGGCATGGTAATTTTTGGGATATTGGCAAAAACAAGTGGAAGATAATTTCAGGTAGCTTTTTGAGGCAGTCAGGATGGTTCAGGTAGCATAGCTGTGCTATGCGGCGCTTATTTGCTGTCCAGTGGATCGCAAATGTCCAAGCATCGAGGTGATTGAGATGCCTGATATCCGTGCACTGTCTATTCTATGTGCAATCTCGGCTGAAGATGGCGAGCGTTCCCCACCCCATACACATCCACAACCGACGATTTGAACCGGGAAACCAAAGAAGCATCCAGCATTCGGATATGGACACTCCAACCGTTCAACAGTTGGGCGAGTCACCGGTTGGCTCCCTGGTTGGATCCGTGGGTGGTCTGTCGCTGAGCCAGTCAACTACTTGGTCAGCCAACTTGGTTGCCAAGTCACTTCGCTACTTGCATTGGCTTAGCTATGCTTCCCTTAATTTCTTAGTTCGTGCCCTTGTTCGTGGCTGTGCTGTTTTTTGCTGCCGCTGCCCAGTTGCAATCTCGTGAGGGAGCAACTTGAAAATTTCCAGAGCTCCCTGACCTCAGAAGTTGGTTGCGCATGGCTTTGATTTCCAAGCTGGTGACCGCTGGGTGAATGTCAACCCTCTCCCTCTCCCACTAGTTGCGTTGGTTGCTTCCATTGTGAGTTTTTTGACCTGACTTGGGTCCACAAATGGTGGCACCCTTCGACTACCTGCTGTTTGCCCAAGCATAGATCTTGATTTTTGGATGGTTGGTGGTCTTACAACTGACAGGAACCGGCCAGTGTTGACAGGCAGGCTCTGGTGCTTCGCAATTGGTGCCTAACGCCATATCTTTCATGACTTTTTGGTTTTGAAGGGGTATGCTGGAGAACCCTTTTTTTCATAACTGGCTGTGGCTCAATACCCTGTACGCCTCATGCTCATCCCACAAATGACCAAACTAGTTTGTGTTAGGACGTTAGTTTACCCGTTCTTTTGATGGTTGGTGGAATACTGTTGGAGAGTGACAAGTGAGTATAGAAGAAGCTCGCAAACAGATTGCACAACTGCCCTGGAAGCCATTGTTGTGCATGAAGTTGAAACCATGTCGTCATGACACCACTGTGGCCTCACAATGATTAATCAACATGAAAATTTTGCAAAAAACAGCTACAGCATGACTGCACATCCGTGGGTGGATCCCCCATTGGTGTCCAGAAACCGTAGCCCTTCGCTGGTTGACCAGTCCCCCGAGCTCGTGGCTCACATTGCCAGTCCTTGCTGCAGGAGGTGCTTCATGTCGCGGTGGTTTCTCCAAATAGGGAACTCCCAAAGCTATGGTTGGTTGCAATGTTTGCTTGTTACAAATCACAATTCAGTTTGTCATCTTGCAACAAACTGGGAGATGCTACTGATGGTACTGGCTGTTGGTTGCTACTCATGGCAGAGGATGATGCGCCGGTACGAAATTTACTAGATTCCTTGCACCAAAATTTTCACGACCCTTGTAATCTTTTATGTTTCATACTTGGATGTAACAGGTTCCTTACAAATTCTCAATCTGAATGTCGATGATGTGCACGGCCAATCACAAATCTAATTTAGTTGGGGATCGGCAATGGCTCAGCTGGTGAGCAAGTGACATGACCCACGTTTGGGAATACCCACCCTGATCACCAAACTTGGATTCGGGATTGGTAAAACTACATAAGCCCATGTACATGCAACCTATCAAACTCAGCTGGATACCTGACCTGTAGGTGTCCTCAGGTAAAACCCTGAGAAACACGGGGATTTCAAGGGTTTTTCCCTCAAAACAATCTAACGTTTTCCCCTCAAAAACTGCCATGGGATCACCACTGCCAGAGCTCCGCGACAGCCAGGCCCAGTCCCCCGGTCCCGGTGAAGATGGCCGTGAAAGGGCACATGGCCTGGCTTCCCGGCAGCAACTGAGAATCGTTGAAACCAACAGATTGGTATCTTTCGAAAGGTTGCTATTATGCTAACTGATAATCTTGAAAAACACGTTTCACCTTCACCAATTCTACTTCAAATTTGATGTTTGAAAGATGTTGAACATACCGGCAAATAGGATTCTTGTTCAACATTGTTCCACTTGAACGCCTCTAATGATGTACGTGAGATAAAATCATCAAGTGCTGCCGCTTTGCGAACTCGTCACCCAAGAAAGGTCGTGATAGAACAGGACCGAATAAGTATGTCCGAGTCATGATGTGACTCGGATACTGCGGCTATGCAAACATGGCAGATTAGGGTCAATGGCCCCGAACGTGCCCCTGGCTGTTCACATCCCTCTTTCTGACCAAACAAGTCCAACTGTTGGGATGTTCGCCTACTGACTTTTGGGGATTATACAACGGTAGTGGATGGTAGTGGCCCATTGGCCAGTGCTGCTAAGACCACCTCTTGGGCTACCCGTTTCGGTGGCGTCACAAAAAAAGCGTCACACTGTTTCGTCTCCCCATGGTGGTTGGGTCAGCATGTATTGGTGCCAGCGTATCATAATTCATGGTAATTCTAGACAATTCTAGCTGGCCCCTAACACGTATGTTTGCACAGTGCTTGGCTGGTTTGTATAACTTGCAGTTCCACACCCAAGTTGGCTACAGTTCAAATTCTCGGATGCCCACGACTCACGAGTACGGATTTCAAGCTTGACGGTGCTGGTGGTGACTTCTATCTGAGAATATAGTCATCGATCAATCTCTCGGAAATCTTTGGAGGTTCGACCCGGAATTTACCATGTCATCTCGATTGCTGACATTACATTCCATTCAGATGGGTGTTTCTCAAAAATAGGGGACCCCAAAATGGTTGGTTTACTTAGTTTCTATAAATGATGAACGTAAAGGATGATTTGGAGGTACCCCCATTTTCAGAAACCACCAAATGGACGTGCGACTGTATGTACATTATGCGCACGCTAATATGGGCTGGCTTGACCACATACCCAAATTTCATTTACAAGGCAGTTTGAGGATACAAACTGGTCTTGTTCAAACCGCATGTCATATATTAATGTACTATGTGATTGAAATATAATCTCAAATGGCTATGCCAAATCATAGTAGAATGTCGTAGATAGAATGTGCCCAAGATGCAATCATCAGAACCAGAATCCTTTTTCTTCATGACAACAATGCTCACAAGACTACTGCACGTACTAGCAACAATATATAGTGATTAATCATCATCATTATCATTTTCATACTTACTACAACTGATGATAATACCTGTATGGAAACTGACCGGTATCGTGACAGTCCGAAGTCAAATCACCATTGTTTTGCGCGCCGCTATGACTCAAGGGCCCTGTTGAGCCCCATGTTGCAGCGGGGGTGAGAAATGACACATGACAACCTGGCGCATGAATACCATCAATTCACACTCAACCAAGTCTTCAGGGGTCATGTGGTCTGTACACAATTGAATTAAGTCAGCGCTTCTTCTTGGTACGGTGCGTCTCAATGCCTTCCACGCGAACCAGATTGCTGTTCAGGGTCTTCACCAGCAGGTCTGGTCGCATCATTTTCGTGAGTGCGTCCGCAACCATAGTTGCAGTAGACGTCCAACGAACTTGGTCGCCTCCCTTCATGGATCGGAATGAGCGTCCGTCCTTCCAAAGGTTTTCGTGGATCGCACTCAATTCAATCCCCAGACGTTTGTCTGTCACCTTTGCCGGGACCTCTGCGTCCAGATGGTCCGACAATGACCTGCAGTCTGTGAGAGCAAGGTGTGGTATGTTCTCTCTTGACTGCTCTTCCCAGCGCTTCAGGTCGACGATGTGGCCTTGGACTTCTCCAAGTAGTCCACGGAGTTTATCTCCAATTTCCAAGCCACTTTGCAGCGAATACGTTTCGGCCTGTAGCGTACTCCGACAAACGCGCTTGATCGTCGTACTGGAAAACGACAGGGGAAAGACACGCAGTGTCTCTGTCTGGGATTTCAGCTCCTTGGCTGATGCAATGAACGTGGCACGTCCTTGCTGTGACCTGAAACCAGGTTCGTTGCTGAACGAAGCGTCAGTGATGGTCAAAATGGCAAAGTCTTGCCAATCGATCCATCCAACTGGGAACCTCAGCTTCACAAGCTCCATGTTGTCAACAGCAAAGAAGTAAAATTCATTGCATCTAGCTGTCAATTTAAAATGACTAGCTGTCAGCATGCCAGACAGCAATGAGCATTCCAAGCGCAATGTGTGTGGGAAGGAATAAGAAAGGAATGAGATGCAAAATGTGAAGTTTCCGTGGGTGGGCAGGCGGGTTTTGCAACATAGAAGCTGCTAAGCTGGCGCACATCTCCATGGGCGCGGGGGGCTTCGCAACAGAGAGATTGCAAAGTCAGCATGCATGTCTGGGGTGGGTGGGCGGGTGAAATTGCTAAGTTAGCACACATCTCCCTGGGTGGGCAGGCAGGCTTGACCACTAACGGCATGGAGCAGCCAGTCTTTCTTCCAAGGTGCACAGTGCACTTGGCATTTTTTGTTTCAATGAAACATCGGCTCAAAGGGAGAAATCGGTTCAAAGCAAGGCGGTTCAAGACTAAATTGGTTTAAGACAAACTGGCTCAAGTCAAATCAGCTCAAGGCATGAAATGGCTCAAGTGATATCGGCTCAAGTCAAACCGGCTCAAGGCATATTGGATGAAAACAAATTGGCTCAAGTCAAACCGGCTCAAGATATGGGGCGGAAATTTCCAAAAAACATGTCACTAATTTTTGATTCATTATTACAAACAAATTCTCTGTCGCATACTTTGCACTTATTGGTGGGGACATACACAGGCACATGCATAGAAATAAAAACATATATATGTATACATACGTTTGTTTATATCCAGGTTTTTATGTTACACATTGTTACACATGATTTTTAAGT
>VSDK01005220.1:30580-70018 GCA_009767595.1 Symbiodinium kawagutii | reverse complement strand
GATAGTTGCATTGATGCGTCGAGCTCGCAAAGCACGCGCCACCATCGGCGTCGTCTTTGGACGAAAGACAACATACTCTCAGATGCTTGTCTCGCTAAGACTCCCCCTTGTTTCTGTCCTGCGCGAAACAATTCTTTCGCCTCTTCCTGGGCGCGAGGGAAGACATGTTGTCGGATCGTCGCGATCAACAAGTCCAGTCCTCCAGGTCGGATCAGGGTATCCGCACCTAAGTCTCTTGCAATTAAAAAGGCGTCCCCGCGCAACCCCTCGATGATCTTGTTCACGAGCGGGCTTCGGTCGATGGTGCTTTTGCGCTTTTGCTTTGGGCTTCCACTTGGGCTCAGGCTAGCCTTGGGCGCAGCTTTGGGACTTGCTGCAGGCGATTGCGTGGGAGCTGGAAAGGGAAATTCCTCTACTCCTTCAGCCGCTTCGGGTTCCTCTTGGTCCGGATACCCGTTCGGCAATTCTTCGGCTTGTGGTTGGGCAACAAAGCCGTCTTCTTCGACGATTGCGGTCTTCTGCTCGAAGAGCTGGATCCGCAGCTTTGTCCGGAATTCCCAGTCGTGAAAACTCGCTGCATCTCCTGCAAAGATGTAGCTCCCTGATTTTGTTTCCAACGGGGCTGACCCCGTCCGCTCGGCTCCGTATTTGAGTCCCGCCACGGACATTTCAACGATTCTGCAATCGCTGGCGACGACGCCAGCCGTGCAAAGGACCGTCACTGAGATCGGTCTATTTCTCGAACACTGTTCTTGGTTTCCAGTCTCGCAACGCGGAATGGCACAAAGGCCTCAAGGATCTGCACGTACCACGGAGGGTCGCTAACCGCTCCGCTACCAGTATGGAAACTGACCGGTATCGTGACAGTCCGAAGTCAAATCACCATTGTTTTGCGCGCCGCTATGACTCAAGGGCCCTGTTGAGCCCCATGTTGCAGCGGGGGTGAGAAATGACACATGACAACCTGGCGCATGAATACCATCAATTCACACCTGATAACAAATCATAAGTATGAATTCATACTACTAATATGTACTAACCATTCTCATTCCATGAACCTGATACCATCCTCTCTTAACCAAGCACCGCTTCACCGCACCTTGGGAAGGCCGTTCTTCCGAATGGCATCGCCTGCCAAACCCACGGCACGTTTGGCCTCGCCGAGACGCGCAATGGGGCGCCCGCGGCGCCCGCCGGAAACTCGTAGTGTTGATGGTGAGTGGTTTTGGGACTATCTATATTATTAGAGAATTTCTTGGGATATCCATAGCCGAATTAATGAATAGGGACTATCTATGCAACAAAAAAACTAGAATAACTATAGATCGCCTATAGATGAATAGGGACTACCCTACTCATATCTATACATATCTAGCTAATGAATAGGGACTATTGTGAAATATTGTCAGTCCGACTATTTAATGATGTTGAATGACGCTACTCAGCCAGCCAACCGCGGGCCCTGGGACGTCCATATCTCGGAGCCAGTGCACCTCTTCAAGCGTTGGATACATAAAAGCAGAGCCAATATGCAGCAAGGGCCTCGAGTGGGGATGGGTGTCGTTGATAATTGAAATGGTTTGAGGCCGAAAACTGGGTGTCCAAAAATGGTGTCCCTGGGGTGATGAATTTTGGGGTCAACAAATCTGGATCTAACAAATCTGGATCTAGCATGATCTAACCCATCCTAGATGGTTGATATTGAATAATAGCTCATAGACATGTGAACATTTCCCAGCTTTTGAATTCTGGTTGACCCTGTTGAAAACAGAGTCTCATGTAGATAGCTTAGGTTCATGACCTCCCACCGCGAAAGACAGGGAATTCGACAATGGGATTAACCAGCTTACTGCCATCCGTGACCACATCATTGATCATAACATAGATGGTCGTATGCCCAATGATCTTGGCAACCCCTTCAGGTTCCCCCTGATTTTGAATCAAACCGGACTTGCTACTCAGGATTCACATCCTTCATCCTCAGGTCAATCCTTACAGCCGAAGATGTAGAGGTGGATGGCGGCCCAAGTCTCGATCCGTCGTGCAAGTCTCGTGCGAGAGCATTGGAGGGGCTCTCTTGGTTCATGACCGGTGTTAAGTTCGTAAAAATCATGAATTCCCACCGGTGTTCCATGGTTTTTTCATGAGTTTTCTGGCATTTTCCATGCTTAGCAGGCTCCCAAGCATCAACGATGGGGGAGTCCGTCTGGGGAGTCGCGTCTCACCTCACCACCAGTGCTCCGGGGCTCCCATCGTGCTGAAGCCCAGAGCGAGGAACCGGCCCCGGAGGAAATCGATGGCCTCAACGGTGTTGCTACAGAGTGCCCCCCAGATATTGAAGTTGGTTAAGCGTTGCCATGGTTCACTATGGTTACTAGTTGTCGATTGGTTAAGTTTTGCCATGATTACCTATGGTTATAGTTAATAGTTACCAGTTGTTAGTTGGTCAAGTTTTGCCATTGAACTATAATCATATCTACCTAGCTACTCTGTAATAGTTGCTAGCTATAAGTTGGTGAAGTTTTGCCACTGAACAAAAGTGTTATTATTTAGCTGTGATTAACTATGGTAATTATATAAAAATGGTTAATAGTGAATAGTTGTTAGTGCCTTGTTAGTTGGTTGAGCTTTGCCATTTGGGGGTGTCTTAAGCCATGGGGGACCCTGAAGCTATGGTATTATGGTTGGTTTACTACTGTGAATGGCTGGTAAACTGGATGATAGCTGCGGATATCCCTATTCTGAGACACCGCCACTTGTCTACAGTGATATATTTTCACTATGGTGAACTATGGTTATACAATGATACTTTAAAAAAGTGGGAAGTTGCTTAAGCTTTGCCATTTAACTGTAGTTAAATACAATTATATATATATATATACGTATAACTAGTAGTTACTCTAGTTGTTAACCAAAGTAGCTAAGTAGGGGTTACTGTAGAACTGACATTCACCGCGGCCTAGCACAGCTTCACTTTGTCCCGTTGTTGCGGTGTAGAACTGACACCCAACAGCAAGAATAGCTGTGATGACGACAGCAACAGCAACAACAGCAGCGGCATCATGTTTGGCAATAGGAAATGAGCTGGAAGGAAACAAACAGCAAAGGAAGTAACCACAATCACACGAAGAACACGCAACGAACACAACAATCACAGAAACAGCGTGCGTATGAATCCACACCGGGCCAGTGTCAACCGGATTGCGGGGTTTCAATGCCAAGCTTCCAAAAATATCAGATTTACACATGATTTGCACTTCCAGTGAAAGGCAACATGTGTGGGGCTGTGGGGCTGGAGGTCATGACTGCACCAATTCGCACTTGAAGCATTGGACTTGTCGACAAGTAACTTTCCCTCCAAGCAGGGCGTTCACTACGACAAAAACAAACAGAACCATTCTTTGGCGGACGGGGGTAGCCCTGGTGCTAAATCTGATCATCTTTAACAGGGAGAGTGGATACTCGCATCGGAACGGCTGGATCCAATCATTGCGCTGCTCGTTGCTGCGAGTGCCGTGGATTAGGATAATTAACTCACATCATGTAAGATAAGCACCCGGTAAGCAAGCAAACGAATGATATTGCGACCAACCAATTTATATAGGATAAACTGACACAACATGACATTAACCAGCCAATCAACCAACTAACCAACTGACCACCAGCTTCCACAAGCACAACTAAGCAAACCCCAAGCAACCAACGAACCACCCAAGCAACCTGATCACCCAAGCAAACAGCCAGCGGATCACCCAAGCAACCAAGCAACCAATCCACCAACCCATGAAAAACGTCACCCAGATCTCACAGCAACAGTCTGATTCTGGACACATTCCCAGATTTCCCGACAACCAATTGACGTCAAAAACATTGAAACCCATTTGAACCCACCAAGCATCACCAGGCATCACCAAGCATCACCAAGCATCACCAACCACTTGAGGGACTCGGAGGGCTCTCATCCAAGCATGGCCAAGCTGGCAAACCGTAGATCCCAGGAGGATCCCTTGGGGTCCTGGCTCCGGCATATCCTGCGAATGCTCCAAAGGCCACCAAGCGAGGGTCCGAACGAGTACCAGATCTCAGCATTGCGGGCGATGATGGATCTAAGGGCGATCAAATCCTCATCACCAGGATTCAGACCGTGACTGATTAAGCCACGATTTTACGAGGCAAATCTTAAGATGCGGTGTGTTGGGACGCTTTTGCCCAGTATCAACATGTATCAACCATGGCTTGAACATGGGTCAAGCCATCGTTAAGCACTTGGCCGGGGCATCTCACCACAACCGCGGAAAAAAAGTGAAAACATAGATCATTCTAGATGTAAGTACTGAATATTTTGAATTTTGAGTATCCAAGTTCGAATGTTCTATGAGTATATACCATTTATCTAGCCTATGATGTAGTTGGGCATAGTTTGGTATATCCATAAATGGACTACCCCAAAAACTGTTGCTTCCCTATTGAAGATTCATCATTTTGTGGCTAGTTGAGAGGCAATTCACTGACTATCGCTTTTCATGGACAGCTTTGTTGTGAAGCTGCTACATGTACACTGCCAGGCTCTAGTACTGAGCCCTGAAACCATTGAAGAAAGGGTAAGCTTTGTCAGGAGTTTAGCTTTGGTTTGCAGGCCATTCTGAGTTTGAAGACAAACTGAAATGACTCCATGTTCAATCCCAACCGCACATGCTGCACACAGCAAACATGATGTGCACATATGGTAGTTTCTCAAAATAGGGGTACCCCCAAATCATCCATTATTAGTCACTATTAGTAGTAAATCAACCATTTTTGAGGGTCCCGTATTTTAAGAAACCCCCATATGCGCGCTTGGTTCAAATATCTTTTGATGAAGAGCGTTTCGTGAACTCACTTGTGATCGAGGAAGGTTTCTATTCGTGAATTGGCCAGGCTTGGACCGAAAAGTCTATTTCGCCGTCCTCAATCGCCAAGCGTTCCAAATGGTGGTTTCTCAAAATAGGGAACCCCAAAAATGGCTGGTTTATTACTATAAATGGTTAACAGTGGATGATTTGGGGGTCCCCTATTTTGAGAAACCATCAAATGGGCATCAATCACGAACTGACCATTCTTAAACTATAGCCTTAGGAAGCACAATTTCACCTGCAGCATGATGAACCGCTAAACGCAGTGAACAAAAATCAAACATAACTAGGCGACAAGTTGAGCATTTTTAACCAACCCCTATGAACCATCACTTAACCATCATTTACTACCATCATCATCATGGAATAAGCATGATGGCACTCAAAGATCATGTCGAAAGCCAGTCGCCACATTGTTCCACTCGGCCGCCCGGCTTGGTAATGCATTCGTAGTCAACCAAACGAACCTTGCCGTGGTGTTGGGGGGGTGATGTGGAGCCACAGTGCAAGCCAACCTAATGGTTACTAGCCCACTGCTACAGTGGTCAAGAATGGTCAAGGATGCTTGATACTAGTTGTACCAAGGAACAATTCAATAAGGAAATAGTACTAGTAATGCTGAGTCTTGTGGTTGATAGCAGCAATGAAATGGTAGATCCATCTAGATTCCAAACATCACCACCACGACATGGCGATGCCAATAGTAAGCCGATGATTCAGCTGACATCATCAACCACCCTCAAGTCGTACTTGGTGATCTCATGTGAATGTGAAGCCCGCAACATGGGATGCCAACAGATTGGAAGACCGGTCAAGTAAATTCCGCGAAAGGGAACTATGCTGCCATGCAGGCGAAAAATTAATCGAACCATGAAGAAATCTGCACAACAATTCAAAACTTCAGTGAAGATGTTGCTTCATCATCGCCAGACATACCAACGCACAAACACACACACACAATGCTAGCGTGTAGCCAGCCAATGTCAGCTAGTCGATCCATCTATCTTCATGCAACTGTCCGACAGTAGTTGCTTTCATGTTGTAATCATCACATACTGCCTCTGACTGGACAATCACACAAGCATGCAACTAAAGCACCGCAAGTTGCGCGAACATTGTTTCATTAATTAAACCAGAGACATGTCCTTGCACAGCTGACTCTGTGCGTCAGTATGTTCCCAGAAACGAAATTCATATTTGCATCTTGACCCCTGCAACTTACTTCCACTATCTTCTACTAGGCAAGCCAAGGCAAGGTGCAAAGAAAGTGACCTGATGACGTGACCTACGGTTTCTCCCTGTTGCAATATGCTGCAATTAGGCTGTCAGGTAATCGAACCATTCCGGTCCACACTACTCTTTCAGCGTGGTTGCTTTCAGTGAGTTGTCATCACTTGCCCCTTTCTCGATTTCAACACATTTCAACACCACAGGATACCACACGCAAGAACAGTGCAAGAAACCAGTTGAAGATTTCAAGATGGTCAACAAGGATACAAACGGAAACACAAGTTGGCAAAGCGATGCAACGCATGTGACGTGAATGAAGACATGCCAGGATGGAGGCTCAATTAATCGAACCATGAAGAAATCTGCACAGACTCTCAGACTTTCAGTGAAGATGTTGTTTCATCATCGCCAGCCACAAACACACAATCTATCCCACATATTTCCACACTGCAGCCACCAAACGATCCAAAGCTCAGCATACCAGGTACTTGAGTGATCTGAAGTGCAACTTAAGTGCACAACAACCCCGAAGTCCGCCAAACTCCAAGCAAAGACCCAAGACAATGAGTTGGAAACGAACGGCATTGCGGCTTGCAGTAAGTCAGCTAGTCGATCCATCTATCTTCATGCAACTGTCAAACAGTGGTTGCTTTCATGTTGTTTTCATCACATACTGCCTCTGACTGGACAAATCACACAAGCATGCAACTAAAGCACCGCAAGTTGCGCGAACATTGTTTAATTAATTAAACCAGAGACATGTCCTTGCACAGCTGACACTGTGCGTCAGTATGTTCCCAGAAACGAAATTCATATTTGCATCTTGACCCCTGCAACTTACTTCTACTATCTTTTACTAGCCAAGCCAAGGCAAGGTGCAACGAAAGTGACCTGATGACGTGACCTACGTTTTCTCCCTGTTGCAATATGCTGCAAATAGGCTGTCAGGTAATCGAACCATTCCGGTCCACACTACTCTTTCAGCGTGGTTGCTTTCAGTGAGTTGTCATCACTTGCCCCTTTCTTGATTTCAACACATTTCAACACCACAGGATACCACACGCAAGAACAGTGCAAGAAACCAGTTGAAGATTTCAAGATGGTCAACAAGGATACAAACGGAAACACAAGTTGGCAAAGCGATGCAACGCATGTGACGTGAATGAAGCCATGCCAGGATGGAGGCTCAATTAATCGAACCAAGAAGAAATCTGCACAGACTCTCAGACTTTCAGTGAAGATGTTGTTTCATCATCGCCAGCCACAAACACACAATCTATCCCACATATTTCCACCACTGTAGCCACCAAACGATCCAAAGCTCAGCATACCAGGTACTTGAGTGATCTGAAGTGCAACTTAAGCGCAGAACAACCACGAAGACGGCCAAACTCCAAACAAAGACCCAAGACAGTGAGACGGAAACGAACGGCGTTGCGGCTTGCAGCAAGTCAGCTAGTCGATCCATCTATCTTCATGCAACTGTCAGACAGTGGTTGCTTTCATGTTGTTTTCATCCCATACTGCCTCTGACTGGACAAATCACACAAGCATGCAACTAATTAAAGCACCGAAAGTTGCGCGAACATTGTTTCATTAATTAAACCAGAGACATGTCCTTGCACAGCTGACACTGTGCATCAGTATGTTCCCAGAAACGAAATTCATATTTGCATCTTGACCCCTGCAACTTACTTCCACTATCTTCTACTAGGCAAGCCAAGGCAAGGTGCAACGAAAGTGACCTGATGATGCGACCTACGTTTTCTCCCTGTTGCAATATGCTGCAAATAGGCTGTCAGGTAATCGAACCATTCCGGTCCACACTACTCTTTCAGCGTGGTTGCTTTCAGTGAGTTGTCATCACTTGCCCCTTTCTCGATTTCAACACATTTCAACACCACAGGATACCACACGCAAGAACAGTGCAAGAAACCAGTTGAAGATTTCAAGATGGTCAACAAGGATACAAACGGAAACACAAGTTGGCAAAGCGATGCAACGCATGTGACGTGAATGAAGACATGCCAGGATGGAGGCTCAATTAATCGAACCATGAAGAAATCTGCACAGACTCTCAGACTTTCAGTGAAGATGTTGTTTCATCATCGCCAGCCACAAACACACAATCTATCCCACATATTTCCACACTGCAGCCACCAAACGATCCAAAGCTCAGCATACCAGGTACTTGAGTGATCTGAAGTGCAACTTAAGTGCACAACAACCCCGAAGTCCGCCAAACTCCAAACAAAGACCCAAGACAGTGAGACGGAAACAAACGGCATTGCGGCTTGCAGTAAGTCAGCTAGTCGATCCATCTATCTTCATGCAACTGTCAGACAGTGGTTGCTTTCATGTTGTTTTCATCCCATACTGCCTCTGACTGGACAAATCACACAAGCATGCAACTAAAGCACCGCAAGTTGCGCGAACATGGTTTAATTCATTAAACCAGAGACATGTCCTTGCACAGCTGACACTGTGCGTCGGTATGTTACCAGCAACAAAATTCATATTTGCATCTTGACCCCGGCAACTTACTTGCAATATCTTCTACTAGGCAAGCCAAGGCAAGGTGCAAAGAAAGTGACCTGATGACGTGACCTACGGTTTCTCCCTGTTGCAATATGCTGCAATTAGGCTGTCAGGTAATCGAACCATTCCGGTCCACACTACTCTTTCAGCGTGGTTGCTTTCAGTGAGTTGTCATCACTTGCCCCTTTCTCGATTTCAACACATTTCAACACCACAGGATACCACACGCAAGAACAGTGCAAGAAACCAGTTGAAGATTTCAAGATGGTCAACAAGGATACAAACGGAAACACAAGTTGGCAAAGCGATGCAACGCATGTGACGTGAATGAAGACATGCCAGGATGGAGGCTCAATTAATCGAACCATGAAGAAATCTGCACAGACTCTCAGACTTTCAGTGAAGATGTTGTTTCATCATCGCCAGCCACAAACACACAATCTATTCCACATATTTCCACACTGCAGCCACCAAACGATCCAAAGCTCAGCATACCAGGTACTTGAGTGATCTGAAGTGCAACTTAAGTGCACAACAACCCCGAAGTCCGCCAAACTCCAAACAAAGACCCAAGACAGTGAGACGGAAACAAACGGCATTGCGGCTTGCAGTAAGTCAGCTAGTCGATCCATCTATCTTCATGCAACTGTCAGACAGTGGTTGCTTTCATGTTGTTTTCATCCCATACTGCCTCTGACTGGACAAATCACACAAGCATGCAACTAAAGCACCGCAAGTTGCGCGAACATTGTTTAATCAATTCGGTAAACCAGTGACATGTCCTTGCACAGCTGACACTGTGCATCAGTATGTTCCCAGCCACGAAATTCATATTTGCATCTTGACCCCTGCAACGTACTTCCAATATCTTCTACTAGGCAAGCCAAGGCAAGGTGCAAAGAAAGTGACCTGATGATGCGACCTACGTTTTCTCCCTGTTGCAATATGCTGCAAATAGGCTGTCAGGTAATCGAACCATTCCGGTCCACACTACTCTTTCAGCGTGGTTGCTTTCAGTGAGTTGTCATCACTTGCCCCTTTCTCGATTTCAACACATTTCAACACCGCAGGATACCACACGCAAGAACAGTGCAAGAAACCAGTTGAAGATTTCAAGATGGTCAACAAGGATACAAACGGAAAGACAAGTTGGCCAAGCCATGCAGTGTGTCACATGCATGAAGGCGTGGCAGGATGGAGGCTCAATTAATCGAACCATGAATGAAGAAATGGCAGAATCTTTCAAGCTCGTGGTGAAGGCTTTGTTTCATCGGCGCCGAAATGACATCATTCAATGGGCTTACACGCGACTGTCATCACACACAGCGGTCTGCTCTTTGGTTTCATCAGGTTGTTCCTTTGCCAGAGGGGAACAGGGGATGGACCCAACTTCAGCGTTAGTCTTGGAGGGAGCTCTTGTAAAAAGTGGAAAAGATAAACACAATTATTGACCATGCCATAATCAAATCATATAGCTTACCGAACCTAAAAAATGGCGCTGTTATGATACAACATTATCCAATGTAGGTCATGTCTTCACCATTCTTTTTCATCATCCGCTATGAAGCAGGATCAATAAAGCATTATTCTCCAGCAATATAGTATAATTATGTATAATTGACCATAAATTAAAAGATATTCAAAGCACGAATCATGAATTTTCACCATCCTCGCGCCAATTCGCTCAGCTCGGCATGTCGGGTGCTTGTGGTTCTGGCGCCCACCGGCCCCCGCCGCGGGAAGCGCTTCCCAGGGGCGGGCCTTTTTTTCCAAGACCGCGTCTAAGAGCGGCATCCCCTGAGGCCTTGGGTTGTGGCGCACCAGCGAACAGCTGGTGATGAGGGGTTCGTTGCCATGGTCAGCGACATGGCAACTCGTGAGGTCAACAATGAGTTACATTAGTGTCAATCATGTTAAACCTAGTGGTTTATGATGGATATACTAGCGGGATCTAATAGTTGATAATTCTTCATGGTTTCATGGTAAGTCAGCAACAATGGCATTTGATTGGTCAGGGTCAACAATGATATATATATATATATTCATCATTCATAGTCGATGCAGGGGAATGGATAATCGCCACAATCTGGGAAGTGGGCTCGAGCGTCAGAATCTTAAGTCAAATTCGGCATCCAACAAGTAGGGATTGAACTAACATGTTTGAAACCGCCAATTACCAGCCATCTACCCCATCTATCTATCACATTGCTGAAATGTTGCCAAACTTAAAGGCAGAACAAGGTTGACTGCAGAAGAACAAAGGTCTGGTTTCCTTCAGGAATCTTCAGTGAACCGCATTGAAACAATTCCCAAGTAGGGTAAGGGAAACAGGATGGAATACATGTTTGGAGTAGCCAGCCCTGCCGCTTCTCCCGTTACATGTTTTCTTCTCCAGTTTCACAGTACGCAGAAGCTCAGCTGTCTCGTAACTGGCTTATCAACACGGCTGTTCATCACCACAGCTGCTTGCCATCATTCGCTGGTAGCTGGTAGTTTGCTGGTCAATGTTAACCCGGGATTAATTGACCAAAGGTTGATTAGTTCGGGAGGTACCATTTCAAACGGAAACCAAGGCTTTTGGGGCAAAGGTCTATTGATCCGGGGTTAACATTGCACACAACATGAAATCCTGCTAGGTCAAGGATTCCCCATTAACAATACATCATAGTCATCATATATTAAGCAAATGAGCCCACTCAAATTGCCCAAAAATGAGCCGCAACCCACGATGGTAGCTCACCATTCAGCTGTTGATCCATCATTCAGCTGGTGCTGGTGATGAGCCGTCGTTCTAGTAGGACCAGTTTCATCTAATGCGTTGAGAATGACTAACTAGATTAAACAAGGATAAAGCAGGACTGGACAATATTGGTGTTAAGGATATTCCATCAATGATTAACAATCTCAAGGATAAACCAGGGCTGCTAAGGTGATCGAAAACGCCTACCCTGCTAGGTGATGGTGAGAGGACCGTTTTCAAATGAATCTTCGTGATATGGGATCCGCTGGTGCTGGGTCTTCTCCCATGGGTAATCTCTTTCCCCACATCAACCTTCATCACCCTGAAATATATAGGTTCATGGTCATCAAATGACCCATGGGCCCGAGTATTCACAGTAGGTTAGACCATCATTGCTGGTTGTCATCCCCTATTCCTAACTATCATTAATCCCTATAACCCTTATAACAAACTCAATGCCAAGCATTCCCGAGGTCTTTTTGTGAGGTGAGTTTCTTTAAGATCTTTCAGGAACTACTGTCGTTGTTGGCCACAACCTTATTTTGTTTCGCCTGGAACGCTCCATGAAACCATGATTAATTAAGATTTGCCATCATTGATGAAAATGATTGATGATCATCAATTATTCATGAGTCGTGATTTCATCATTCTTCGTTGTCGTTTAATAGGACACTCTTCATCATTGAACTTCACAACATGTGCCCTAAGCTACACATCCCTTTTCGCGGAGCCTTCAGTGTCAACCAGTTCATCCCCAGTTCCGTGCCCAGATGCTGCGCTTTGATTGTGTGCGAGAAAAAACACCACGTTCGGCCTGGAGCCGCACGGCCGCCGGGCTAGCCTTTGCCACCACAGAGCTGAGCGGATAGAGTCGCGTTTGGAGGATCTTCATCACGGGAGCAAACAGCAGTCATACGAAGAATTGGTGGTTTCTCAAAATAGGGGTACCCAAAGAATGGTTCATGGTGGATGATTTGGGGGGAACCTGATTTTGCGAAAGAACCAAATAACAAAATAGTTTTGCTGAATGATCAGTATATATATATATATATACAAATGCAGATCTAATATTCATGCCAATAAAAAGTGAAAACAGTAATCAATCGTGTTTCCATTGATAAACATGCCGCTGAGTGACAACAGCATCAGCGTTGCTGACTACGACCATCCCCAGCAATTACCATCAAATCCCCCTCAAGTCACTATAGAATCACCATTGAATCATGATAGGGGTTTGTTAAAGTCAATGGTGGTACCCCGAAGTTACTAAAGCTTGACCCCGATGGACGATGGCTATGAACTTGCTTGGTCAGTAGTAAGTAGGCACCACCATGGCGAACCGTTTGGGAAAGGTCTTGTCCCTCGTGCCAAGGGGCAACCATCGCTCTCGCTTACTCAGCAGCTAGTGATCCCTGTCAAGCAGAATTCTATTCAAAAGTCGAAGAGAACATATGAGAACCATTGGAATCATTCCCTATTGTTGGTTATAGACATGATAGTCCCGATCTTTGGGGTTTTCAATTAGTCATTGCAATTATTCCCCGTTGTTGCTTCTTAGATGTTATTAGCCATGATAGTCTCCATTGTATCCCGTTGTTGGTTATTAAGCATGATAGTCCCCATGACTTATAGATCCCTATGATCCACCAATGGCTTGAGAAGTTTCCTTCGCCCCCTCAGCAGCGCTGCGCTTGAAGGGGATCTGCACCTGGGATCAGCAAATCCAGCGGAACTTCCTGCACGCAAGTTCCGCCTTCGTCTGCTCCGTTCATAGCAATCAATAATTCACGATGATCCACCAAGTACAGAAGTAGTGGAATGATGGTACTGGTCAGTAGCCATGGTTAGTCAACTGTAGCAACCACTATAGTAATTCATACTGGTGCTGGTTGTTATAAAGCAGTGTACTGTATATATTAGTTAACTGGTCTTGAATTCACGGTGGTTGTTGGGCTATTGGTTTGCATTGGTACTGGTTGATAATCACTTGCGAATCAATTGCATGGCTACTGATTAGTTAACAAAAAGGACCAACCAGAAGGATAGTAGTTCTATGGACTAGTAGCGAATTCATTTATAAATATTTGGTTCGTAATTGATTAAGAATTAAGATATAGATGCGAATGCATACAGTGATGATGGCTGATGATGGCTGTACCTTCTGGTAGCATGGATCGCCAGGAAACTCCACCTCTCTAGGTATACTTTACCAGAAGGTAATTTTCAACAAGAATCGAAATGATTGGAGGATAAGAATAGGACATAATATGCAATCAAAACAAAATACCAACTGCCACACTGCCTGGTGATGCTTGGTCAATAGTTCATAAATTGCGAGATGTAATGATATTTAGATGTATTATGATGTGTTATTCAGCTATGATCGTAATACAGTATAATAGTATATAATCCCAAATAAACTCTTCATAGAATCTCAATCTCTCAGCAGCTGCGCGTAGTGTTGGATTCTTGCAGAAGCGTTGTCACTTTGCTACCCGGAATCCTCAATCAAACTACAGTACATCCAAAATCCGAGCCGTCATGGTTAGACATTAGCTTTATCGTTGCCATTCGTGGTATTTAGGCGGACCTATCAGCCATTGCCCCCACACATGAAAATGGTCGTTTCGATTCGCAGGATCTCCAAGTTGAACAGCCATGCCCAAGTGGGGCCCAACGTGGTAGCGCTATAAGTCTGGCTGGAAAGCCATGCGTACAAATCTACTTAGTGGTTAGTTCAGCCATGCCAAAAGTAGCAATCAATGGTGACCAAGCATCCCAAATCTTCAGGAAAAAAGGCATGTTTGAAAAGGTAGAGGCATGTTTTAAACCACCAACCAGCAATGCATACAAACCCAAAAAAATCTACGAGAACAAATACAAACTATGTCCACATGAGCGCATGCTTCGTACACCCAATTGTCAAGGATGCAACAAGCCTGGGATTTTTGGAACCTTCAAAAACTGGAAGTTCCTGCTCGGCTTACAGTCTTTTGACCAGGGTGAACTTGATGTACCTTGCTCATCAGTGCAGGGAGCCGGCTACACACACAAACAAACAATGCAGACCCTCGAACCACCAAAATTGTCGTTCTGGGGCCTTTCATGCTCTTGAGACCCCTGAAGCCCTTGTTATGCTGGGTAGCCCTTGACATTGTACAACCAAAATTGTCATGATGAGCATCTTGTTCTGCAAGAAAATCGACTTTGGGAGTGCATCAGAGCCGTGTACACTCCTCATCTTGATACCCTTGAATCCCCATTACTTCGCCTTCGTCCCTGCACATTTTCACTCCTCACTCGCCCGTCCTTCACTGCGAGGATCGTGGAACACTCAGACAGGTCTTCACGAACCTGTTCGACCATGTGGTCTCAAGAGCTTTCCAAATGGGTTTGTGGCTGAGAGCTCTCATCCTTAACTGCTTGGTCAATCAAAGAACCATCTCAAATCTATCGAAATAATTCCACATCTTAGGGAAAAAGGGAAACAAATGCTCCAAACCTCACCAACTAGTCAAGGTTTGATTCACTTATATAGCGGTGTGGTTTGATTCAATGGTGAAAGCACTAGTCAAACCACACCCGTTGCCCACAGCGTGCCCCAAATGGGGGATGAAGTTCAGATTCCTGTGGCTAATCTCCGTATGGCTCTCCGAAATATTGTCCTTGCTGTTCTTGATTCCAAGTCCAGGGGACTTAGCTAATGAACCCATTCTACAACCCGTTGGACTAACCATGAACCAATATGTTGATTAAACACTTGCATTGTAATGCATTATATATTAAATATATACATATATATATCATTATGTCATCTGTGATCATCTGTGACCATCTGTGATCAACCATCCGTCAATCACAAAAAACACATCCGTGCACGTCTTTTGCCTCACATGGCTGACGAAGGGTTGTGAATCCTATGAAGTTTGTGCCTGCCAAGCCGTGTGCCCTGGTGAGATTATCCAGGTCCGGGGGGTACCATCATGGCTCTCGAAACAACCATTCTCTCCCGCCATTTTCCAGTCTGAATCATCAACCACCCGTCATTTGATAATGTATAATTACATATATATATATATGTATATTTGCAGCACTTCCATTGTTGACCATACTGCTTTGTTATGATGGTTGTTGAGAATGCCATGTTCTATTATCAATCACAGTGGAACTAATATCATCAAGAACGACACCAACAATAATGTACCGACATGATTGAGCATCAATGACCATGAGCCATCATCATGAACCATCAGCATTGATCATCATCATTGATCATCATCATTGATCATCATCATTGACCGTCATCATTGATCATCATCATTGATCATCATCATTGATCATCATCATTGATCATCATCACTGATCATCATCATTGATCATCATCATTGATCATCATCATTGATCATCATCATTGATCATCATCATTGATCATCATCATTGATCATCATCATTGATCATCATCATTGATCATCATCATTGATCATCATCATTGATCATCATCATTGATCATCATCATTGATCATCATCATTGATCATCATCATTGATCATCATCATTGATCATCATCATTGATCATCATCATTGATCATCATCATTGATCATCATCATTGATCATCATCATTGATCATCATCATTGATCATCATCATTGATCATCATCATTGATCATCATCATTGATCATCATCATTGATCATCATCATTGATCATCATCATTGATCATCATCATTGATCATCATCATTGATCATCATCATTGATCATCATCATTGATCATCATCATTGATCATCATCATTGATCATCATCATTGATCATCATCATTGATCATCATCATTGATCATCATCATTGATCATCATCATTGATCATCATCATTGATCATCATCATTGATCATCATCATTGATCATCATCATTGATCATCATCATTGATCATCATCATTGATCATCATCATTGATCATCATCATTGATCATCATCATTGATCATCATCATTGATCATCATCATTGATCATCATCATTGATCATCATCATTGATCATCATCATTGATCATCATCATTGATCATCATCATTGATCATCATCATTGATCATCATCATTGATCATCATCATTGATCATCATCATTGATCATCATCATTGATCATCATCATTGATCATCATCATTGATCATCATCATTGATCATCATCATTGATCATCATCATTGATCATCATCATTGATCATCATCATTGATCATCATCATTGATCATCATCATTGATCATCATCATTGATCATCATCATTGATCATCATCATTGATCATCATCATTGATCATCATCATTGATCATCATCATTGATCATCATCATTGATCATCATCATTGATCATCATCATTGATCATCATCATTGATCATCATCATTGATCATCATCATTGATCATCATCATTGATCATCATCATTGATCATCATCATTGATCATCATCATTGATCATCATCATTGATCATCATCATTGATCATCATCATTGATCATCATCATTGATCATCATCATTGATCATCATCATTGATCATCATCATTGATCATCATCACTGATCATCATCACTGATCATCATGATAAACAATCATCATTGATCATCATCATTGATCATCATCATTGACCGTCATCACTGATCATCATGATAAACAATCATCATTGATCATCATCATTGATCATCATCACTGATCATCATCACTGATCATCATCACTGATCATCATCACTGATCATCATCACTGATCATCATCACTGATCATCATCACTGATCATCATGATAAACAATCATCATTGATCATCATCATTGATCATCATCATTGATCATCATCATTGATCATCATCATTGATCATCATCATTGATCATCATCACTGATCATCATGATAAACAATCATCATTGATCATCATCATTGATCATCATCATTGATCATCATCATTGATCATCATCACTGATCATCATCACTGATCATCATGATAAACAATCATCATTGATCATCATCATTGATCATCATCATTGATCATCATCATTGATCATCATCACTGATCGTCATGATAAACAATCATCATTGATCATCATCATTGATCATCATCACTGATCGTCATGATAAACAATCATCATTGATCATCATCATTGATCATCATCACTGATCGTCATGATAAACAATCAGCATTGATCATCAAGAACGACACCCACAGCTTACCCGTGCTCCCCATGGAGTGGTGCGAAACGCGCCTCTGCTCCAGCTTCCTGACGCTCGTTGCATGGTGGGCCCAGCCAATTGTGTCTCGTGCTTGGGAACCAGTCATCCTAGAACACCAGATTCAGATCTTATAAGATCTATGTAGATTCATAAGATTAATAAACATTGGCAAATATATAGATGATAACATTTAGAACCATTCAAATATAGATTTATATAGATTCATGAGATTTATAAGTAATTAATAAACATGACTG
The DNA here is from genome assembly GCA_009767595.1 of Symbiodinium kawagutii. Taxonomy (NCBI): domain Eukaryota; class Dinophyceae; order Suessiales; family Symbiodiniaceae; genus Symbiodinium; species Symbiodinium kawagutii. The sequence goes on along the minus strand of VSDK01005220.1, from coordinate 52,164 downwards.
GCATGGTAAGTTGTCTTGCCCAGTAAATGATCGTATCTGCAAGCCTAGAAGCAATACATGCGCTGGTTGTGGGCATGAACCACTTAAAGCTTAGCCATAGTCAGTGACCCTCTGGAGGATGACCATATCGGTAGCTCCAGACCAGTCAACCAATAGGTCCAACCAGGAACCAGGAAAACCACCACCATAAATGGGTGTTTCTCAAAATAGGGGTACCCTCCAAATCATTCTCTACAAACCATTTATAGTATTAAACCAACAATTTTTTGGGTTCCCCCATTTTAAGAAACCACCATAGATGAAAGGGCGAGCGTACGCCGTACGCTGTCAGAAACTGCCCGAGCAGCGAAATCACGATGTGATCTGTACACCTCAGTCCGCACCTCAAACAATTGGTTACAGTTGTAAACGAATGAGTGTTTAGCCAATACCCTGTTTTTTTGGAGGTTTTGTTGATTCATGACTGCCAAGCATATTCCCTTTGGATGCTGTTGGCGTCCCCTATCCCTATCAGAGGCATGAACATGCTCGATCCCATTTATACAATACAATAACTTACTGCATATGCGTGAATATGATGATAAGACGTCAAAACGCCTAGGTCTGCAAGCAAACTTCAAAAATTCGTCCTGATCCTATATAGTAAAGCTTTCACGGTCTATGAAACCCAAAAACTGAAGCTGAACAAATCTGTCAAAAGGCAGGGCCCCCCTTGTGGGAAGCACCAGCCAGGGTCATGGCTGACCCAAGGGTTGGTCCTTTCTTGGTCAAAATGGTTGGTGTTTGATAAGCACAACTCATGGATGGTTGATCATCCAGCAACTGTTGTTGAGATCTGATGTTTGAATGACCTGGCACCTACCCAAATGATCCAGGGTGGTCACCGACGGAATGGCGATAGCAGGGACCCTGCGACGAAGAGAGATTCGATCAATTCAACATTTTCCAGGGACCCTTCGTCGATACCTCGCAGCCGTATGTCATGGCAGCTGCAGCTCCAAGGTTTCTACTGCGACGGTCGATTCATTTCTGGGTATCAACCATCGCTGGGGCTTTCTTTGGGGTGCCCTGCAGCCTGCAGTTTCGGACACTCCGCTGGATGTGACCATGTTGAAGGACATGCCTTAGTTCCCAGCAAGTTGTATGAAATTCCCCCACAAGGGGATTATTTCACTCATCTTTGATGGCTCCCCATGATGGCTTTGGTTGACATTGCTGGTCCTCGTACTCCTGGTCGGTAAAGACTCTTCGCGTGCATGGCTGCACGACCACTCTTAGTCCTGCCCCGGTGGTGACATGCTGTCCACGTGCGGCGTGCCCGAAAAAATGTACTTTCCCCTATCAAAATCTGGTTGGTGGGTTCAACCCTTTTGAAACAAATTAGTCAATCAACCGGTAATGATTGATTACATTTGGGAAATAAAAAGTGTTATCATAACCACCAAACAGTAGTTGTTTAACCATTATTGCTAGTTCTCATCTTCTACTATTAGCCACTTTGATCCCCTATAAAAATCACCAACCAAAAATAATTCCATCAGCTCTGAGTGGTGGGTGACGTCGACGCACTGTGAACAAGTCAAGTAGCCACATGACATGCGGAATCTCCCAGGCTACTGGTGGTCAATGTTCAAGGGTAGTCAATGATGGTTAGTAGTGGTGAATAGTTGTAAAAAATATAGTGATGAAATGATAAGTATTCTTTTCTGTACCGTCGAAATCGTAAACCTGTGATCAAACAAACAAAGACATACAAAGACACTGTTGAACGGATTCAGATCCTGCAACAACTAAAACAACACATCAAAAAAATCAACCCCCACAAAGGAGTCCTCCATGTTCTTACTGTAAAATGGGGAATCCCGAAATCATCGAGTTTATTCACCATTGATACTACCATGTTTTGGGGTTCCCTAATACTGAGAGATCCAGGAATGAAGAAATGCCCAGGTCGAGTCTGCCCCGCTGCTCCTTGCTTTTGCAGCTCGGCCACGTGTCGGGGTGCGATTGGAGCCCGCCGCTCCCACTTGTTCCTGTGCAAATCGAGACCCCAACGCCGACTGCACCACCCAACCGAGTACATCAGTGGGGAATCCATGGTCACATATGGTCAACAGGGAATGGCCTGGTAACCAGTTGCTAACTTGAAATCTGGCGAAATCACTTGCCGGTGACCTCAGCTTTGGTCAGGAAGCCTCACAGCCACTGGGTCCCCGACTTGTCTTCTCGCCTTATCTGGATCGCAGGGAGAGATCTTGCAGAAAGATACCATGCAGGACCTAGACCATGACCCAAGTCGTGGTAACCCCCAAGTGTTCGGTAAGCCCGTGAGCACAACATTCGGCTGACTACTTATGTATAACTATATTGTAACCAGAACTATAGATGTGGATAAGTTGCTATAGGTTGTAGATTGCGTGGTGGTTTCCCAAAATAGGGAAGCCTATGAAAAAATGGTTGGTTCAAAATGAGAAATAGTTCATATATGGAATGATTTGGTGTACCCCCATGGCTTCAGGAGAAACCACCAAATTTGCTCCCCATCCTGGTAGGTTATCACACAACGCGACTGCTTCACCACCTTGGGATGGGACGGAATCCAACAGTAGCAACTCGCCAAGGGCAGGACAGGAAATCCGCACGTCACGAGGATTCTTACCACAACTCCATTCATTTTGAGGAGGTATCACCGTGGAAGTATTGTGTAAATATTCTGTGAGTATTGTGGAAGTACAATGTAGATATGTGTGATGCTGCTTCAGACTGTGCATAGACGAGCCACTGCGGGTTCACTTACCAAATCAGGGTCCGTTGGCCTTTTGACTTCGCACGATGGAGGCCAAGACTATGGAGCAGATTGTGATGCAGCAAAGTCTGGGACAAAACATTTGGCACTCTGACTTTTCAGGGTTCAAGAGTAGCAGCATCCATCAGCAGCATGTGCATTCCAATCCTAATATTGGCGCCAATCTGTCCATTTCAATAGAGATTGATGGATACGATTGATCATATTTTTTCCAAGCAGTAAAGTTACTTAATTAAACGTCTTCAAGTTCACCTGAAACCAGTATTGAAAACCACCATCCAGAATAGATACTTAAAGGATCTTTAAGCAAACAACCCGGCAATCCCCAGAATAAACGGTCAGCAAAATTAGACATAATTTATCTGCGCCAAAATGAACACACATTGACATGATTCATGACTGTGGCTTGAATCCTGAAGGTTGCTTCAAAATGTCAACAGCTATGCCAAAATGGACGCGGCTTATGCGTCGCAAAACTGGGGGGTCACCAGACTGGAAGTGACCGAAAATGCTGAGCTCCAAATCAATGGTTGGATATGAGCTACTTACAGGATTGCCACCTATGCGTGCAAATAAACATGTACAATTTTCATACATCTCTATCTATCTATCTATCTATCGATCGATCGATCTATCTATCTATCTATCTATCTATCTATCTATCTATCTATCTATCTATCTATCATATATTCATATGTGTACATATGCACCTACAAGTATACATGATGATGTTTCACACAAAAACTACCTAGTACAACCTACATGCTTAATTCTAGGTATGTAAATATATATATACATATTACATATATCGTATGCATACTCCATGGCAATGTCAATGTATGACTATGTATATCAATGTCTGTGTTTTCATCTTCAGGCTACTTGCGATATTTCCTAGCTGCTGACGAGTGGACAACCACTCCCTGCCCTGGTGAACGATACACCATCCCTAGAAACTCATGTGCTGATGTACCCTATTTCGAGTTCTCTTGCCTTTGCATTTACATTGCCCAAAATGGGGCAGCCAGCAAATCACCAGCTGCTGTGTCATTTGTGTTTTGGGATGTGATAGGAGGCGAACTACCAGCTTGTGCTGTTAAATATACAAACCAAATCACCCTTGGTTGCAAACCGTCGTTCAGCAATATTTGGCATTTCGAGTCATTGTTTCACAACTTTGAGTCGATTGCAAGTTGAGTAGACTGTTACGTCGATGTGTTCCTTTCAGCTATGTTTCAGACTCAAAATAGAGATAGGCTTTTGTATCAAATCCATGTTTTCCAACTACTTTCAGTATTCCAGTTGTATACCCTACGTTCAGCTATTTCCAGTTCTTCTCAGCATGTTTCATCTATCTTTCAGTAGCCACTTTATGTTCAACTGTGCTACTTTTGTCAGTAGACTTCAGTGTTCCATTTTCCAGCTACACAAAACATGTTCAACCACTCTGTCATCTTTTTTCAGCTACACCACACGTTCAAACACTATATGTTCAACATTGTTCAACCACTGATCAGCTACAGTTTTCATCTCTTTGAACCGCATGATTTTCGGCTACAGTTTGGCACCCATGGAGCGCGACTGCTTCTCAACTCCTCGAGAAATCTTAGACCTGGCTCTGCCAGAGGTGACACCCCCGACTCGTTGGTACACGCTAAGGGCCGAACGAATGGATGGTGATGGCCAATGGAAGGTTAATGGATGGCTAATGATGGTTTGTAATGGTTAGTTATGGTATGTTATGGTTATCTATAGTTAATGATGATTAATTATGGTTGATTAATTATGGTTAGTCATGGTTAATGATGGTTGATCAAGTATGATATACACCTTGGGCCTACTGGAGGTTGAATGGATTGTTACTTGATATTGAGTGGATTGTTAATTGATGGTGGCTGGATGTTTAACGGATGCTTCAATGCTGTTGATGTTGTGATGGAATGATAGCCATGGTAAATTACAGACATGGTTGATGGCCATGGTTGCTGTAATCAAACCCGAACCGTTGCAAATCCAACAGAGCTTGATGCTTAGTGATGGCCAATCATGGTCAATAATGGAACGTGCTGATTTGTGATGGTTTATTATGGAAGTGCCACTACTGGCTATAGTGCTGGTTTAATGATGGTTTAGCATAATACTGTTAGTGATGTTTTAGTGATGGTTTGACCGTTAATGACAATGAACTGGAATCCAAGCTATAGCCTTGCCGTGTCCCCAGCCTGGGGATTACATCATTGGAACCATTGATGATCGCTGGTCCATGTGAGTCCCCAACGACCTAAAATCAATGGGTACTGAAGCAGGGCAGCAGGTAGACGTACTGAAATCGCAGATTTGGTCTCGATGTTGGCCGATTCAATGTGACTTTTTTAGGGGGTAACCGGGGTAACCTTTCTACTGAGATTCATTATATACTTCAGGCATGTTTGCAGAACCAACGCTGTTCGTAGCCTGATGGTGAACTGGCTCCCGTATCTTGGACTTCCGATACATCTCAGAAAGGCATGGAGACCAGTGGGCTTGGGCTCACACGGTAGACTGGGTTTCTGAACATTATTGACTGTTTTCGCACATATTTTTTCAGAAGCGTTGGTCTCCCCCGATAGCAGCTGCAGCACAGCTTCTGAATCTTGACCCATTCATACCCCTTCTGTCTGCTCCGAACACGATCCTACGCCAAGATCCAAATGTTTCACCTTCACATAGCCAGTTTGGGTGGGCAGCGGCCCCTGTGAAGACTTCTGGGTGTCAACATGCCGAAATTTGGGATCCCTGGGTGCTCCAACCATGTGGCGAGGTTGGGGCCGATGGTAATTTCAGGACAGACTAATGTGAAAACAAAATAAAAAATGCCTTGCCGAGTTTTTTTGCCCGCACGATTCAGACAGTTTCGCTCCATCCTTCATCCTCACTTTTTGACTTGTTCGAAGAGTGTGACGGAGGTGTGCAGTATATGGCAACGGACTGGTTGAAGGGCAATGACTTGGATTACTGTAATTTCAGTACCCTCTAGCACATTCCAAACGTCAGTCTGTATACTATGTGCAGCTGAAACTTTTGGTTACCGGAAAAGAATCTACAACCCAGCCGTGCCACAGTCTGTTTAAAACCTAAATTGCAACCATGTTTGGTATCCAAATTCGAGAAACTGCTCGATTTGCAAACATAAATCTTCACTCATCTTCCATGCAAAAACCACACATACGACTGAAGATTCCAGACAGTTTGGAACTGCAACGAAGGCCACTTCTTCATGTGCAATTGAACGCATCATCATACCCTACACGTCAGAATCAGGTCCGTTCGCACGTCGCAACCCGACCGAACCCGACCGCCACTGGCGCCACGCCCAACCGGTGTTTCACTTGGCGCCCCGACACCAACTCCCGAGGCATCATGGGCTTCTTTCCAAACCACTCGCCGCCATCCACAGGAATTGTCTGCCCAGTAATGTAACCTCAGCAGCCGTGGGCAGCCATGAGTTGAAGCGATCTTGACATCAAGCAAATCTCAACAGCAAAGAAGCGGTCAATAGCTTGGTCTGCTTGGTGGCTAACAACCCGTCATCTATGGCTCCCCATCCTGTCCGATGACTGGCTGGATCTGGTGCCCTCAAACTTCGCACCAAGCAGCACTCGGTGGAACTCTACAGAGCTACACCACAAATCACTAACAGTTCTGCCCCCAAAGCTAGCAACAACATCCAACAACACAGATGTGATGGGTGACCAAATTCTGCCTGAGTCAAGATTTGAACATCGACATGTACCAAAACGTGCGGCTTCCGAAATAAAAAAAACCGAGCGTCGGTTCAAGGCCAAGTAGATGCAAGTCGAGGCAATTTCCATCTTTGTGCCTGGTCGCCTGAAGGTGAACCGACTTTTTCGTCGATCCACGACTCATCTTGGACCAGCAATCAAACATGTATCTCGTGCGACAAGTATCTTCTGATTGGTGCTCGAACCAACCCCAACCAAAAAATGCCAATCACTACTAGGGAAAGTAAATAAAAGTGTTAAAATCCACCAACCAGCTATGTTGACCACAGTATACAATAATCCTCTGGCAACATGGGGCTGAGCAATATTCACCCATAGTCTCTAAAAGATTGCATAATCGATGCCAGCTTTTGAGCTTCCATGGGACATGTGTTAGGATGCCCGTAGCCTCCCTAAAAGCTCTGGACCAAGAGCGGATTCCAGAGCTGTGCTGGTGAAACCACATTGTGGTGCGGCAATCAACTGTGTCTGACCCTCAACAACACAAAAACTGTACAAGATTTAACAAAAAACGATCATCTGGCTGATGGTTTGGGGATACCTCAGGCTTGTCCAATCCCAAAGGTGAGGCTTGTCCATAGCCATGATGGTACCCCTTAACCAACAATGATCACTATTGGTCCCAGAGTCCTTTAACTTCTACAGGTTGATCTGATTCCAAGAAGCAACGCATCTGGCGCTCTTCACCCGGAAGTCTGGTCGTTGCCCGGAATCATTTCTATACATGCACCAACTCCATCAACATTTGCTCATTGACCATGGCCACTGATTGGACCAACCATAGTTTTTCCATCAACAAACGATTTTCTTTGTTGGCCATGGCTAATCGTCATGTTGATCACCCAACCAGCCAGCGCTCCGCTTCCATCGCAGCATCCGGACTCGCTTCCCCACCTTGCAGGGATGTAGTCCCAAGAGATCTGATCTGCCTTTCCGCCACCTGAAATGGCGCCGCCAAGTGTCCCCTGAACGGTGTAGCCTAAGCCTGAGCCAGTACTTGGTCTTCATGGCTGACAATTCATCTAATGGCTATCCGCCAATGAGAGTTTGTGAATGGCTTCTGAATTTGATGTTTCATCTATGTTGTTCTGTGATATTCTGTGTTGACAAGCACTTCAATGATCTTCGATTCATGATTCCCTCTCGGGTTGGTTCCCCCACAAGTAGAATTCTTATGAAACCTTGATATGCAATGTAAACATTTAACGGCAATGTGCTTCAAGTCTCTGCCATCCGATCAGAAGCGACGACAGAGTTCATTCACCACGCCCACGGCTAATATACAAAATCCTATGTATATATATATATATATATATTCAGTATATAAACATTTTCTCAACATGCGCTAAAGAAAAGGATGGAAAAGGCATACGCCCGTAGAAGCCCCATGCAAACCGCTGGGCTGCCAGGCCGGCCCTGTCGTTACATCCAGCCTCCCAAATTGATTCCTGGGAGATCCTAGTAGAGTCCAGCCCGGTTGCCATGGCTTGGCCCTGCCATCAAAACTGGCCAATAAGTTGTCCAGCAAGATCCTCAAGCTGATCCTCACCATCCAACTGGGCCCTTTTGCACAGCTGGTAACTATGAAAAATGGGAAGGATCATCAACTCCCGGATCTCCCACTGACCACTGAAGTGTGCTTCGATGTTCCAAGCCCATCCAAATGCTGCCCAAGAAACTGAGCTTTTCTAAGCCAGGCGTCTCTGCAATGGGACCGGGAGCAACGCAGTTGCAGCGGATGCCAAACTCTCCCCATTCCAACGCCAGATTTCCTGGAAAGTAGTGGAAAGTGGCTAACATGCAAATACATCTTTTTTCGTGGGATGTGAGTAATTCTCCCCATTGGAAAGTGAGGAATGGGATGAACATCCCAGTTGCCAATGTGGCTAACAACGATGGTTACCCCCTGACACATAGTCACATCCCTGGTGGAGTGTAACGACTTACCTCTTCAAAACTCAGGAAGGGAACCTGCACCTGCATCGCCATGTTCCACCACCGCAGTTACTGGCTGAAGTAGCACGATCAATTGGGAAATATTAGCCAGTACCGGTTCATCTAGCAGCAAAAGGACCCGACTTTCGATCCCAAACTGACTCTTGGGATCTCTTGGGACTGCTTGGAACCGGCTGCACACGGCGGTTTCCACGCTGCACTGCTGCACAAGGCTCTGGTCATCGCATCAATTGCAGCCTGGCAGAAGGGCAACGACGAATCTGTGAAAAAGCTTCAGAACAGCTTGGTCAAACAGTACCCCCCACCATGATGCACCATCAATGACCATCAATGACCATCAATGATTATCAAAGACCATCAACGACCATCAACTCATCATCAAACTTTGTGTTTTGCCACCTTTGCCATGTCTGCATAGTAAAGTTCTCCGGCCTTGGCAGCCACTGGTGCTGTCTGGTACCAAGTTGCCGTGTAGTGCAAAGTTGCCGTGATGCTTGTCCTGGCCCGAGGCCAGCGAGACACAACCATCACCCGGCGCCACAATTGGGCCGACATGGACAGTCAACAAGGCGCCGTGGACTCATGCAGTTCTGTTGATGCTGATGCTTGTCTAGCCAAATCGTTGCATAAACCAACCATAACTTTGGGGCTCCCCCATTTCCCCTATTTTATGAAACCAACAAATAGTACTAACTGCATCCTTAACCTCCAACTGCGGCATAGTGTCAAGGTGTGTCACCATCAAGCGCTATGCCAACGCATAGGTTCACCTGCCACCGAGCGTCACAGCGCCCCCAAACTGCGAGGCTTTCAAGGCTTCGAAGGATGCGCGGCACATGTTGAAGGTACCCAAGGTGTCGATCTCCATCACCTGAGGCTGCCATGCCATGGCGCCATGTTCCCCGGATTGATGATCAACTGACTTGACAGGGCTTATAGCCGCTGATCAGGGTTGGTAGTAGGGGGAAAATCACCAACAATGGTGCTGAAACAGCTACTCTATGGTGGTTTCTCAAGTCGTAGGGATACCTGCCAGTCTGTTAACCGTGTATAGCAATAAAGCAATCAAACCATTTGCGGGTTCCCTATGACTTCAGAAATCACCATGTAAAACAATGGCTGGCAAGTCTCAGCAAATATGGCTGAGCTACAATCAATCGACAATTTGTCAACTCATGAATTATCAATAACTATAGTTACATGTCAATTTAATTTCAAATTCCCAACTATAATTATATGTCAACTCAACTTTATATCAAGTCATTCATTATATAACATCACAATCACCCATTGGGAACCAGCTGTTGCAGCTGTTGCAACGACCGCTGTGACCGGCTGCGCCAGGATCCCCTCAGGGTCCCCGAGGTCCCAGGGGCAGCTTTGAAGCCGTTGCTGGAAATTTCTTCCGCGGCCGCCAGGAAATTGCCTGGTCACGGGGTGTCATCAATGGCCTGGTGGACCTGAATACATGGTGTCGACTTGATGAAAGTGGCGAAGACTTTTTGTGAATCTTAATGATTGATAAATAATGATAAATGTGAACTGGTGACCTGGTGATGAACAGTTTGAACTTGAGTATGGTCACCGGAACCATCAGTGCTGCCAGATTTGTTTTTCGAGAAACGCATTGCCGCAACAATCTAGGGATGCTACATGGTGCTACACCATCATCACCATGACCACCATGATCACCATGTGCTACTCACAACTCTCATGCGAGGCTTGACTCCACCCTGGTCCCACCATGGTGAAATGGCTCCTTGTAGGCAGTGATAGTCCAAGATTTCAAGATACAGCCGCTGCACATTTGCATAGCAACACCTTTAACAAAGCGAATGACCAGCCTAAGCTAGAGGAGTGATGGGATGTGAACTACCAAAATGTCTTTGGGGCTAAGGGCATGCGTTTCCAGGTACAAACGTTTCCATACCGCAGGTTTAATGAGCGTATGAGAGCATGCACACGCCTCCGGGGGCACACAGCCAAACACAGGCAGTCACACAGAGCGTTCTCAATGTGCCCAAAAGGGCATGCCATGTACAAAATGTTCATAATGTGATTTGAAATCCAACACTTGATGCAGCAAATCAACCTTCATCTAGAATTAATTCTACCCCCCCCAAAGGGCTCTTGACCTGTCACAGCAGAATCATGCCACAAAATCGATTTGGTGTTTGCCAATTGTGTGCAATTTTTCGTGCAAGCCACCAGCGGCATCATTCCATCACAATCACTAGGTTTTATAGATTTTGAACAGTTGCATCTCGAAAAGTATCCTGAAACTAATGCATCCGATCCATGATACACATGGGCACACGCTAGAGATATCAGCTATGTAGATCTATGTAGCAATATATAGGTACACACCGCTTGAATGTTACCTGTGTGTGTGTGCGTGAATCATTTTCAGAGCTCCGACTTGGGAGAAATCGGAATCGTGACCCCAAGCCACGGCTACAGCCCCAAGCCAACAAGGTGTGGTGTCCGATGGTACGAACCAATCTAATAGCGTATGCGTCATAGATATATAATATTATATATATATATGTATGTAGCGGTATCCTTGTAGTAATGCTGGTTCCGCAATAAACCACATATATTTGGGATATATCAGCACGTATTTAGTTGGTAAATTGGGTGTGGTTTATGAACAATTTGATCTGCCATGTTTTTCTGTGGATCTCTCATCTATATCGTCATATTTGTCATGCAGCGGCAATAACCACCCAAGGCCACAGCCTGCTGCTGCATTCACCAACATGTCCAATGCGCCATAAGTGTCCACCGCCATCTTCACCGCAGCATCGCAGTCGGCCGCTTTTCGTACGTCACCTGCGAAGCACCTGGGAAGAAGCTCCTTCCCTATCTGGCTCTGCTGACCGCCGTACTATCCAATTGGTGATTAGAATTATATACTTCTCAGCAAAAGTGAAATTGTTTGAACTTGGGCATAGTGACATTAACAAATCAACTTATCGTGGATGCTCAACTGAGAAGCGGTAGGCCCATCCACCTGACAACCAGAGCAACCGTGCGCAGTATCTATGCAGTGTCTGCATCCTGGAAACACAGCCCTCCCAGCCGGTGACAAAGCGCCACAGCGCCGGCTTAATGAAGTTCCCAGGTTCGATAAGCTCATGTACACACTGTTGGTAGCTCCTGTTCGAACTGCTTCCCCTTAGCACAATGGAGAACCCCCCAACTCCCAATGGAGTGCCCACTACTCCGCAACGGCACGTCGCGTTGATCTTTTCCTTTGCCAGAAGTTCCACAGCTTCCTCCAGAAACGCCTTCCGTCGCCCCATCAAAAGGACACCTGGACCACAGAGCTGTGCTGCTACGTGGTCAACGGGGTCACCTTCTTAGGATTGTCAAGATGTTTCCATGCACCACTTGGATAGCCATGGTCTTCTCTTAATGGTGCCAAAATGCTCCTGTGTTACAGAATGCATATACACCTCCAAGAGAACCATTGCTCACAAATATGCCATGCGCTTGTATGCGCTTCATGGACTAACAGTAGGTACTTCATATTCTTGCCGAGACATCTCGACACTTTTTGTTTGTGGGCTGAGAAATGGAGTCATCCATCCTGGAGTTGACAATGCTTCCAACCGCGCATAGGGCCAATGGTTTACTCTAATGGTGAGACATGGCGAGCACCAAGAAAGTATCTTTGTGGAGTGGGTTTTCCATAACCGTGTCCGTTCAGTACAGTACTGCTGGAATGGGTGGCTTCCCTCCATTGAAAGTTGAAAGACCAACGATTTGGAATGGTTATTTCATACGGCAGTATTTGAATGCGTGGTCCACAAAGATCACAAAGGTACTACAATGACTTCATAGAGAGATGTTGTGCGCATTGGGTTGGAAATCTTGTATGCGGCTTAGTGTGCCAGTGTTGACATGCATGGCTCTTGAAGTGACGGCGAGACATGCCGGTAAATAATATTGAGTACATTTTAATTTGAACACAAAAGATAGATATGCCCTCAATATACAAGTATCTGTATTATCATGTATCATTTACTTTGTGTATGACACCTTACATATCCTTCAAACATATTGCGGTGTTTCTCAAAATAGGGGACCCTTCAGTTATCGCCCAGCTTATGAACCATTCATAGTAATAAACTCCAAGCATAGCTTTGGGGGACCCCCAGCCATTGAGAAACCCACATATGTCAACCAAGCACCCCGGCTCCGCCCTAAATCCTCGCCTTTGCAGCCATGAAGACCGAACTGTCTGGCCACTTCGAAGCCAATTCCGCTGCCACCCCCGGTGACCAGCGCCACGCGCCCTGCCGTGCCATGGCTTCCCAGGGAGCAAAAAACCTAGGGATTTGGTGGTTTTTCAAGCCATAGGGGTACCTCAAAATCATGAAATTTTCAGTAGTTAGTAGTAAGGAACCAAGCATTTTGTGCCTATGACTTGAGAAACACCTATTTCCACCTCAGGTATCTGACCAGGTGTCCGGCTGGTGGCAGCCGGCCCGTGACCTATGAAGTGACCACTTGGGAAGACACGCGCAGGCTGACCAGAAATGATCGCGAAGTCATTTCCGTCTCGGACTCTAGATTCATCATTTTCGGACATGTTTGGTGTAGCCTGGTCTAGGGCTGCCCCTATGGCCAGTCACCCACATCTATATAATTGGTCAAATGATCTTGCTGGGAATCGTGAAAACAGAGTGTATGGTTGCGCTATCCTCACGTTTGAGGAATAAAGACAACACATCAAAACACCTATCCGCTATGATGATAGGTTGATAAGCCGTCGCATGTTTGCTTGACACAAATCGCTCAGGTAGAAAAGTACGCTGCAACAAGGAGCAATCGTTGATCATGCAGAAACGACATGTCTTGATGATGCAATGTGAAGGAGCCAAGTTGAGTTTCATTTCTGTACAGGGATGAGAAACATGCAGCAAATTGCGCCACAGGGTGTCGCAACTTCTTCGTTCGCAGGATTGTGGGTTCTTGGGGCTGTTGCAGATCTGGTTTTCACTGAACGGTGCGATTATCAAATCAAAACTTCATGGGTCACTAGACGATCTGCAGAATGTCCCCGCCTTCTTTCGTAGCGATGGCAATACAATATGGGGGTTTCTCAGAATAGGGGACCCCCCCAATCATCCAATACTAGTCATTTATAGAAGTAAACCAACAAATCTTGGGGCATCCCTATTCTAAAACCACCAGAAATGATGCAGATTATTTTTCAAGTTTTCTTGTTCACCAGAGACATTGTCATCAGCGCCAACATCCCTTGCAACTGCGATGATCTTTACAATAACTATGTGTTCATTCGTGTCCACAGGAAGCGTCGAATATGCGGTGTACTCCATGTCTATACGAAAATATTCCTCGAAATCATAATTTTCCTCCTTCAATGTCCTAAAGAAATCTTGTTTTCCTTGTCAACGTGATGATTTTGAACGGTTTAGCAGCCCCTCCTCCTATTTCTATGCACTGCTCACCTCATACCTTGGTGGAGTGCAAAACACCAGCGCCAGCACCAGCCTTGAAGAACATCATCGCGGAAGTAGCTTTGGGTTGCCATGGCTGAGTTTCTCTTGGTATGGACAAGTTTTTCTTGGTATCACCAGGAATCCAATGATTGCTGCTTCAGTGACTTTCAAAAACCCTGCTGCTAGGTAGCAAGTTTACATCAGAAAAATGTGCATATTCCAAGCTGACATTCATGATTTGGCCTGGCTCATGTTTTTCGGACGCGAGCTGCTGCCAACGTCCTCTAGCTTCAGTTGTAACCATGCAAAACATCGGGGCTGCGGTTGCTATATGTTGAGGTTGCCTTGTTTGAAGCTTCAAGTTGGATTGCCTCGATCCTTGTCTATGTTCATCAGTTCCTACGGTTGAAGCTCGCGGCAATGGGTGTTGCCTCAATCTTCTGCTTGGTGTCCATGGCCATGGATGACCCCTGACACAATTTCACCCCAAGTCACAAAGCTAAACGATTGAAACTTAGTGGTTTTGCGTCGGGGTGTGTGCCAAAATTTAGCGGGAGTGCCATCCTGCAAACATTTCAGAGTTTTGTTCAGAAGTACGAGTACACTGAGATATTTGCAGGATGGCGTTGTCGGTCCACATACTCTCAGTCGGTGTCTGCACTTTTTGCCTTCCAGGCCTTCCAGAAGTTTGACCAAACCTGGTGGTTCACTTGACCCCGCTGAGAGTCCGGCCGAAGACCCAGAACGCCCGGCTTCCCGCTGGCCACAGGCCCCTGACATGGAAAAACGGAGGTGCAACCGGGGTGTGTCAAGGTTTAAGAAGAATCAATGCACCAGATTTCACGAGTCAACGTGGTTTCTCATGGTCTTATGATTTATGGCAAAGAAAACATGCTTCCAACAGTGAGGTTTATGATGAGTTTCTAACTGTAAGAAGGTAATGATGTAGAGTTTCTAGCAGTAAGTCTACATCCCATTGTGAAAACGGCATTGACACTTGTTGATAGTATATAGGTGTATATAGTCAAAGATATATATGATATATCATATAGCTATTTGCATCTATTTATGTAATGACTAAAATAAACGTAAAACATATCATCAAAAGATATTGACTATACATTTTCAATTATATATATACATGAGTTTAGATCTATACTGATATTGACAGTGATAGTAGGGAAACAACCATAAATCAATAAGTCTAAGAATATTATGTCATAATATTGATATACATGTTGATATTGACAATGATACCAGGAAAAGAGGTGTAGACTGGTGATCCATGGATATACCAACACACCATAATATACCCACCATGTACGTAGATGTACATATTTCCCTATATAACTGGGAACAACTGAATAAAGTGCAGAAATATCAGAAACTGCTTTTAGGAGAGACCCATGAAATCCATTGAAATCCCATGAAAAAACCTTGAAGAAATCCGTCCCGCATGTCCATGTCTCTTGGGAGTCCCACCTTTGGCATTGGCATGTGCGCACCTTGCCACAGCTGTGCCAGCAGCACAGCTAAGCTGTGTGCCATGCTGAAAAACTGTGCCACCGCTACGTTTCAAAAACATGTGAAAGCATTCCATGGATCCAAAGATCCTCCAAAAGGACGGTAGGCGAGCATCCCCTAGTGGTTGATGGCTTACCAGCTCCCAGATTTGTTGACCAGCTCGAGTTACCATCAAACCTTCAAACCGGCTGGGGCTTTAGCTTCTGCAGCTGGATCTGAGCTGGATCTGCACAAAATTCTGGGCTCGCAACGCACGCTGGAACACCACGTGCGGATGGGCCGAACCTCACCTGACGGTGTCACGCAGCATGGCGGTCAATACAGTACAATAATATGGCCGGGTCATCATGTGTCATGACCATGGACCCCAACCCATCCCAATAGCTATGCAGAACTAGTGCAAGGTCATGGGATTGGTTCCCAGCCAAGTCGTCGTCCTAGGGCTGACCTATGGCACGCCCAGTCCTTCCAGGCTCCCGGAGTTTCCATACCAGCCATTTGCCGATCCATGGAGGGTCGCACTGAGTTACAGATCTTCTTTAGGCCAGATTGTGCAATTTGTAAGACAGTGACCCAGATTATGCAAGTTACTTTTCTCCAGTAACTTGCAATTTGTTACAGATTATGTGGAAAAAAATATGTGGAACAAATTGCATTTCCTGGCCGCAGGGATCATGCGGCTCATGCTGTCTTCAAGACACACACGAGATTCTGCTGGTAACGGCGTGTTCATACTATTCATGACTAGTGACAAGCAGCAAATTGCGACTAATGCTGATGAAGTCTACACACTAATCAAGCTAATAGGTTGATTCTCAAAAAAAACAACAAACTCTCAGTCAGGGAAAGTGCAATGGGGCGAAGTTGGGTTCAAATGTTATTATGTACACTTTGCAGTTGTAAAGTTGTAAAGAAACATGGAGTTACGGCTGCTAGCCAAAAATGCACATAGCAAACCATGAAAAAAACATGCAAACCTAGCCACATTTACATAATCCATATATCTGTTTGAAAATAAACATGTGACGTAAATCACCTGCTTCCAAGTCAAATCCTCTAAATTCTCTTAGATTTTTGTAGATGTTCCTAGATTTTTGCTTAGTACAACGTAACTAGCCACACTGTCACAGAATGTAATAGTAATGACATGCAGTAGCCAGTACGATGATGGCTTGCTGTAGATCCCCTGAAGCCTTCCCACCTCCCTTGACTCGCCCACCTTTCGGCCCGAAGTCTCGAAAATGACTTGCTCGGGTCAGAAAGCGCAACCTTTTCGGGCGCTGGAGATGGTTCCCATGAAAGTCAAAACCAGTATGGTATTCAAGTGCTGATTGTTGGAGGGGAGCAACCATGCGAGCACATCTTATTCAAAAAATGGCCCGCAAATTTGATTTGTTGGAATTCAATATTCAAAGTTGATTAAGCCAGGGTTGAAACTTGAAACCATTCAAAAAGCATCCCTTTTCCATGTCCTAAAGTTCCAAAGTCCTGCACCACATGGATCATCCCATTGTTACCGCTGGGAGGACCGCAAGTTTGCACCCGCCCTGACTGGGGCTGGTGATTAGCCCAAGCAATCCAGGGACACGACCATCCATAGCTCTTACACTTTCCAAGCCAACTGACTCATCACATTCATCACCTATTGCCGCTGGGTTCCTAATCATAGTCATACGTGTGGGAAATTATCCTACACCCAAGGTCCATGAGCCAAAGCGGCTGGCACTTGGTTTCCCTCTTGCTGATCGTCCCTCTGCAACAAGAAGAGTGACAGCTCCAGAAACAAATGGCACTTATTATATATATATATATATGCACGTATACTACATTTCGCAGGTAATGTGCCGAAACAGAAAACAATTAGCTGTGCATCCTTGAAGGTGGCAACACATGTGAGACTTGCACATACATGTGCCCTAATTCCTTACTTGCATTCAAACTCGTGGTGTGAAGTGGATGCATGTAGGAATTACTTTACTTCGAGTGATCCTCACCATGACATAACACAGTGACACTCACAGAGATACATTGTGGAAATGGATGTCCACCAGTGACTTCCTACAGGCTGGCTAGGGGTTTGGTTGGAGAGACCTGTCACTGAGATATACCTCTCCACCACTGACGGCTGAGCTCCGACGGTTAAGGTCCAGCGGTGCACACTGAACTCGGACAGTGGTGGTTGTGGAGGAGGAAGGAGAAGGAGAAGGAGGAGGAGAAGTGGCTCTGATAAAATCTAACAACCCTCACCTGAAAGGTGGGGAAAAAACAGTCAGAGAGGCTGCAAGTACAGTGATCAGACGTGTACAATAGTGTGCACTTACATGCACCTACACATTACAAGTATATTCACCATGCGATGTCCGGTTGTGCAGACCTGCATCTAGTGCTCAACCGCGCACGCGCACACACACACACACACACACGTGCGCAGTTTGTGTTTGATGAGGCATGGAAATGCAGAAATGAAAATGACCAGTGGAAAGTGCATCAAAGCAGCAGTTTTCCTGACCAAAGCCAATCACCGCAAATCAACAGGTACTTCATGACCGCAATTTGGAGCCAGCGATGGTCGACCAAAGCCAGCGGGAAGAAAGTGTTGATGATTTGTAGCATACTATGCACACTCACCGAAAGAATCTGTGATGGGATTGCTGACTTTATAAAATAGCTTAGCTGAATTGCGACAAAAGGTGGAGCCCCCATAGCGGCTTAGTTTACGAACAAAAAAACATCAAGCTTTTCGGAGGGTTGGGAGAATGTCGGGAAGCTCCACCAGGCTCCGGATATATCCAAGTAAGGTGGTTACGATTTGGTGACTCACTGCAATGTCAAGATTGCCCAAAGTGTGACAAGCTCCAGGAGAGATGACGTTCGAGTTGTTAAGGTCAAAGCAGTACCTTCTGCAGCTAAGGAACCTGCCCATTCCGCTTGTGAGCCCGCGCTTGAGGTTCCGTTCCGTCGAGGTTCGATGGATGCGAAGGGATCGTGTGACTGCTGGACTTTACTTGCGATGACAAGAGTCCATGACGGAAGATGCGTGTGAAGGTACTACTTCTAATTAACTCTAGTCAGATCGATGAGAAATGACGTTCATGATTGCTCGAGCCCCAGAAACGGTTGTGGTTAGTTCCCCGCAATTTTCGTGACTTGCAATTCAACTATAATAATTATAGTTATATAATTGCTGATAATGATCCTTCCATGTCCTCAACCAGGGACTTCAAGTGTTAGAGACCTTCCTTTGCTTCTTCAGCCAACAAAAAGGGGACCCAATCGGTACCCCTGGGGTCAAGCGCAAGCTGGTGGCAGCGGAGCGACACAACGGAAGGGATTCCATCAATGGGATCGACACAATGTGGATGCCGATCTTGACGACTACACGACCGTTTGTGGATCCCACGCCCCTGATCCATGATCATCCCGCTACTGAGTAGCCCATACTGCAAAGTGGCTATACGAAACAATCAGGACTTCCAGTGACCGTTCCGGGGGATCGACCTGTACTACCAGCTGTGGTCACTTTGTGTGCTGAACATCGATGTCAAGCTGATGATTGGTGCTTATCACCTCAATCTGTACATAGTGGGGAGCTCACCTAATACTGAGACCCTCGGTCGTGGCTCATGGCTCGCATTATGTTTCAAGCATCACTCTACAACTTGGAAAGTACTCTGGTGGTACTTCCCCAAAACCCGATTTTATTCCATGAGGATGCATGGGGTCAGAATACACTTCCGCTGTTTGATCAGGCCATTTCAGGCCCAACTCTGGTAGACTATTTATTGACATGGTACAAACAATGATGTTGAGCCAATTAGCTAAACAAAGGCACACAGGTGAACAATCGTGCTTCTTAAATAAGGGTGGTCAAAAAATAGGAGTCTGGAACAAGGTATGGATAACCATGGTTTAAAAACCTTTGATTTTGGTAGCGATGGTTAAGGGTGATGTGTGACAATGGTATAGCTGTACACCAGTCACTGTTATGTCCTATTGCTGCTGATTGACATCCAAACCGTCATTTGGCTACATACTATCACAAATTGATATAGCCGGCGTCACCCACCACCATCCCCAAATTTCTTCCTTTTTCCTTGAGCCACTGCATTTTAGACTGCCCTCTAGCATGGTTTAAGGCAATGGTATTCGCCACTACTGGCCATTGTCAACCATTGCAATCCAGTTCAGAAGCCATGCCCTTACAATCATTATTAATCGAATTTAATCGTTAATTCACCATTTGTTACTGACCATGTTTAACCATTAATTGACCATGTTCCAGCATAAATTGTAGATCACCGTCAACACTTAATCAACCACTATAATTAACATCCTTCAAACCGGCGATACCAAAAACGGACCCGGAACTTCCACTCTCAGCCGGCTCTCGCAATTCCAAGAAAATAATCCACCATCGATGGCAAACCACTGGGGCCTTTTTTGTTGGCAAACTTGGGGCATCAGCATCAACTACTGGATCTACCATAAAGTATGAGATCCTCATTACTTACGTACCATTTCCCCATTAATTAACCAGAAGTAATTAAGCACCACTTCACCCTTCATTCACCAACACTTCACCGTTCCATAACCACCACTTCACCCTGAATTCACCACCATTTCACCATCAAATAACCACTGTATCATCAATAAACCACATTTAACCACCACTTGACCATGAAATAACCATTCGTTGGTCTGCTTATCCCGGTGTCTCCTTCACCTTCCAGGTGCCAAGGTATGGCAAAGCGGGGCTGCTGCCCATGCTGCCCATGCTGCGCAACCCCAGCAACAGACGACACGTCCTGGGAAGGTCGATGCTGAAAGTTGCTTCGCAATCCTTACTCGTGGCAAATACTTCGTCAGGATCACATTAGCTTCGTGGTTCATCACGGTTCATCATGGTTCATAATTGCTATGGATCGGCGGATGGATAAGAAAGTCTGCTTAATAACATTCGGCGCAAAATTGGCAATGGCTGAGAATCATTTTTTTTAAAACGGATAAATCATGGTTCATAATTGCCAGTGGATCCGGCATAAACTTTGTCAATGGTTGAGAATGATTTAAACAAAAACAGGATAAGAATTGGCAGTGGGTCAAAACCCTTAGTCCCCCTGGTTCCCTCCTGTGAACCATTGTTTTCCCTATTGTTGTTGGTGAAGATCCCCCATGAACGTTTGTTGGGTAACTGCTTGACCCACGTCGCCAATTCACGCCATGACTACCTTTTGCTTAGGACACTTCTGCCAGCTCCTGGCAGCTACCAACCGCTTCACCGCTTATTTCTCCGACAAAACCCGACAGTCACGGTCTCTGCGCAGTTGCAAACACAACCGTTGTGAAAAATCCCACAAAGTGTACTTGCAAATGGGCAAATTGCCCAAACTGTACTTGCACCTGGCGGTCAACTACCCAACTAATAGTGATTGACCACTCAACTAATGTTGTATCACTTAGCACCGAACTGATTCAAACACTGCAGAGTAGTTTGGGTGGCACAGCCATCCGTGATGTTGGATAGTTCACCGCACGGAAACTGGAAACCTTTTGAAGTGATCATGATGATGGTGATCGATTCATTATATCACTGTTTATGATTCATGATTGTCAGAGATGATTGGTCAATGGCGATAGTGGTTGCCAATATCAACAAACGATGACGCAGATGTAACCGACATTGTCCATACATCGACTGACAAAGAGTAGTTGATGATATTAGCAACAGTTGTCTAGAATTTGATGATGATGATGATGATGATGATGAATATGATGAATATGATGAATATGATAATGATGATGATGATGATGATGATGATGATGATGATGGTGGTGAGGATGAATGATGATGATGATGATGATGATGATGATGATGATGACGATGACGATGACGATGACGATGACGATGACGATGACGATGACGATGACGATGACGATGACGATGACGATGACGATGACGATGATGATGATGATGATGATGATGATGATGATGATGATGATGATGATGATGATGATGATGATGATGATGATGATGATGATGACGGT
>VSDK01005220.1:0-18033 GCA_009767595.1 Symbiodinium kawagutii | reverse complement strand
CCACCACTGGCCGCGGATGGTCGTGGTTGAGGTCCGGCAGCCACCACTAGTCGCGCATGGTCGTGGTTGAGGTCCGGCAGCCACCAGTAGGCATACATGATCGTGGTTGAGGTCCGGCAGCCACCACTAGCGGCGCTTGGTCGTGGTTGAGGTCCGGCGAGAGGAGGAGGACGAGGAGGAGAAGGAGAGGAGGAGAAGTCAGCTCTGATAAAATCTAACAACCCTCACCTGACAGGTGGGGAAACATGCCGCTGCTGTCAAATCAAAATTCTTCGCATCATTGAATCATCTCACAGGTTCTTTTGACACTTCCTCACGTTGTCCACTATTTACTGGATTCGCTTCTTATCCATTTCTGTTTTCAGGTTGCAAGTGAACCCAGGAGGTGATTCAGTTCTTTTCTGTTTTCACCTCTTTCCATTTGTCTGCTTCCTCTATGCCGCTACTCTGGTGAGCTTCCAACTGCCGCAACCTTTTGCCGCGCTTTCAAATCGTAGGACTGTTGCCATGTGGTCACCGCATAACTTTCGCTCCAGCACTCTCATGACACATGTTTACCTCACGCCATCTTCGCATCCTAGTTCGTTTGTGTCCTTTCTGTAACAAATGTTGCTCCTCAGATTGAATTGTTGCCATTTTTCAAAATCAGAAACAATTCAATCTTTGCAATCACAATCAATCCTCTATTAGAAACAATTCACTTCGCTACCAAGGAGAGGGACTTGCCGCCTGTTTACATGGTCGGTCTGTCGCTCGCCGGTGGAACCACCAGCGGTGATTCATTGGCACCTGGACACCGCACCGACTCCACCGCCACCGCTTCGGCACCATATTTCAGTGCCTGGTGGCTGTGCCGCGGTGCCCGGGCACCGGTGAAGCAACGACTGGGTGATGCCAGGCACCACAACGGGTGTTCCATGATCCGTGCCCCCGACATTTGGAGCGCCCAGGAATGGCTATGGCTAGCCACCAACATGCGCAGGAAGGATGTTGAAGGTTCACTTCTGGCTGGTCACAGTGGTGTCAAGCTTGCACAGTGGAAATGATTAGTATAGGTTGATGGTGATGTTTAGCAATTGTTCAAAGCCATGATCAATAATTGAGGTTGAGACTGGTTGACTTGACCCGTCAATGGAATGAAGATGGCTGTGGGTCAATATCCGCTGTACTATCGTTGTTGATTATTATGCCCTATTGATTCATGAATAGTATTGGTCCATAGCTATGCGCTAACCGATGTAACTGGCAGTTCCCGATACATGGAACAGCTACCGGTCCGGCATCTGGCTTATATTGGAAAACTCATGGTTGGCAAGGGCTCTCTTCTCATTCTTGCAGATGTAGGTGCTTCCCAACATTGGTCCCAACCAACAGTAGAAGTGCTTTCATGCAGAAGTTTTTCTATATTTAGAAGGATCATTTTCAGTGGCCCGGCTCCCTGTCGCGTCACCTCCGCAGCGCATTCTTCTGCCAGTTCCTCCTGGGTCTGCGACAGAGTGAAGGTTGCGCCCGTCATTGGACTCATCGGAGCCAACAGTTGCAACTCGTGAGTTCGGCACAAAGTCTCTGGATTCAAGGATGAACACACTGTGTACAGGTGTCATATTATGTAGAATCGACAAGAACTAGCTGAGCACACCCTCCAAAGTTAGGCACTTGAAGATCGAAGATGAGTTTCAGCTGTTTCCATCTGTTTCCTACAGGTTTTACTAGTTTCTCCGAGATTTCGAGCTGTTTCCATCTGTTTCCATCATGTGTTTCCTGTAGGTTTCCAATGGTTTCCATGGCTCTCCATGGCTCGCCCCGCTCCGGCACCAGCATCTGCGCCGCTTTGGGCGCCAAAGCCTCCGGAATCCGAGCCAGCTCGGCCAGCAGAAGCTCCAAGCCATCCTGAGGTAGCAATGGGTGACCTCAAGCTGAGCCCTTTCTCAGAAAAAACAAAGAGATCAAGGTAAGAGATTTATAGATTTATAGGACATATAAGATTTGTAGAATAAGGTATCTTACATATCTATATAAAAGATTTATTAGTTTCTATGTCTATCATGATATATCTATACATCTAATCTGAATATTGGTTTCTTCATTGATAAAATATAGATGATGTAGATACATGTGAGAGAGATCAATAAGATACATAGATACATAAGAGAGATCAATCAGATACCTATACATATATCTATATACAGTATAAGGTACCAATGATCACTTCAGGACGCAGCTTCTGAGGTGGTGTAATTAATCTAGCCGCGACCTACGGGTACAACTGCACGTCGAGGATAAGGGTTTACCCAAACGTACTTGACAATATGGATATATTCACAAGTGTACGAATGATGCACCTACGCAAGTATAGCATGTGTATGCATCATACAGGCGTATCTATACAAACACATATGAATACGGAATGGTGCGGACACGATCAGCGACTTTCTTCATGCAAGGACATGCAAGGACACAGTCCAGGAGGGTCTGGTGAATCAATTGGTTTTTGCAACTTGATCCACCTCGAAAAAACAACAAATTGGGCCCAGCTTCAGGCAAATCAAACCCAACAATGGCTCAGAAATTCCCATCTGTCCACGGCTTGGCCTTGCTGATTTCCATATATATCATTATATTTCCATCTTATGAATCCTAGAACGGCCCCCGATTTCTCAAGAAGTGGCTGTGGGTCAAGCTAGAATGTACCCCTGGTTCCCCTATCATCAATCATTGCTTTCCCTATAAAATGGTTGGTGACTAGACCCCCTTAATGACCCCCTTTGTTGTCGCTTAATATTGACCCAGCTCGCCAAGTCATCATGCTTTTCTCGTCCAAAGGCGTCGGATTCAGTTGGCCAAGTCATGGCCCGCGGTACCCCCGGATTCGTCCTGCAATTCCACTGCTGGGCCCTGCAGCTCCAGGCAGCGTTCTCCACTGGGCAGTTCGTGGACTTGAATTCGAACCTTGGAAAGGCGAGAAAAATGGGGGAAGAACTTGGGATCATTTTCGGCTGTCGAAGTATCACTGGTTGGTGGTTTCAACCCAAAAATGTTACTCAAACCGAGCATTTGGTAGGGGAAATAAGAAATGTTTGAAACCATCAGTCATCAAGGAGGCAAGATATGGGAAGAAAAACCCATAGGATCATCCATTAATATCACGGCTTAAGGGTCAGGATAAACCAATACTAATCAACCTACGTTCGAACTTATACTCAAGTATCATCATGGTGTTCAGTATCATTATCCATCATTCTCTTGAAGCACCGTTGAAGTATCGTTATTGGTTTTTCGTTACTTCATCATCATGAGACTACCGTTTATAGCTTGTGATTGACCATCATCATCAATGGGTTTCGTTGACTTCCAGGTTACGTTCCAAGCGAGTAACGGGTTACGATCACTATCCATCATTAGAGTATCATTGAGTATCGTCTCAGCCATCCATAAAGTAAAAAACATCATTTATCCTCTTCCAACTCATGGCTATCAAACATGAATCAAATGTCATTCACCAGCCATTGACCAGCCATGAACTCACCATCAAACATCTTAGGCATGATTGTACAAACATAGTCAATTGACCACCATTGACCATCATGAATAAATAATCAACCAACATGAAGTATCAACCATCGACGAGCAAAACAATATTAAGCACCAAACAGATTTCATCATCAACCATCGATTGAGTTTCTAGGGAGCCAGGTCAGCCAGCATTGCCTACCCCAAATTCCCGACTACTCCCACATACTCCCACCGTGTTTCACCGCGGTTGAAGCACCAAACACCCGTTGTTGCAGCGCCGAGTGGCACCAGTGTCCTCCTGTAAAAGCTTGATTCTCTTGCCACCTTCCAGCAACCAGTGGCTGGTGACACCTTTAGACTCGTTAGACTCCTTGGACTTTGTTGAAATATTTATGGAGGTTCTGTATTTAAATCTAATAATAAAGAAATACACATGGTTCCACCTTAAGGTTTTCACCATTTCTTTTTGTGTTTCGACCTTTCTGATTCTGAAACATGTTAGTCAATCAACTAACTGCAGAAAGCCATGATTGCCGTGCCATGAGCCATCGTCCGTTCACCCCAGCAACAGAACAGCAGGGTTGGGGGTCGGCTTCCCCACCATGGGGCCCCCAGGCCGCCAAGGTGACTGGTGTCCTGCCTCGGCCAATGATCAAGCCGGCAGCGTGGGTGCTCATTACCAGATTGGCCGTCCATTCACTTCCCAGGGGCCTCAGAGCCTGCCGCCGGGATTCAACATGGTAGATGCTGCGTTTAAGATGTGGAATCCCGGCTATAGTAGAGATGATGGTGGAGATCTTTGCCTTTGTTATAAGCGCGACTTGCTTTAGTAGAGATTCTGGTGGAGAATGCAAGCTCATTCGACTGCACCATGAGCCATAGAAATCCGGTATGACCCTGGTGGCCAAGTCGATGATGCTTCATGTGTTAGCTCATCGGAACTTAAAACAGTGACCCTTTTGGGTGGAAAGACTGGGCACCAGTGGTGCCACTGAGTTCTTGTCCACATCTTGGTACAGTGCACCGATATCAAAATAGAGAGTATCAGTACGCAAAATCAGATACTTTCATACGTTTTGATACCTGATCCGATATCACATCCCTCTTCGTTACAAATGCAAAGCCAGTACTCGTGCCAAGATGAGAGGTTTCTTGTACTTGGTTGAGATTAGGCTTCCTACGTACAAAGCCATGACAAAATGCTCTGGAAAAAAATGCATTCAATGTATGACTATACAAATAATTCCACATGCAAGGCTACCTTCCCAGTGGGCACAACATGTCAGCATCCCAAAAGCTTCATCGCTTCACGATGGGCCACCGAGTTGCCACTGAATTGCTTCGACTCAGTATGTGGTTGGCCAAGTGCCATCAGCCATGGCTTTGTAGACTGCTCGTGTCACCAAAAATCAGAGACTGCTCGTTGCCAATGCTGTGGGGAAATCGGTGTCAGCTCGGCACCAGGAAAGGTCAAGGGGCTTCATCCGGGTCCCAAGTCACTGTCATCACCATTGGTTGGTCCCGCAGGCAACCAGTTGAGCGCGACCGAAGCTGGACCCCTTCAGATGAAGATCAGCCCCTGCAAGTAGCCACAAGCCACGGCATCAACCCCCTACCACTATCAACCACCATCAAACATCAACGATCATCAACCACCATCATCAAACATCAATCACCTATCATCTACCCTACTATTACTATAGAATCCCTGGTCATCCCGATCCCTACACCACGCACCAAGCATCATCCACCGGAGCCGCCACTCCTGCCTTGGGTCCCACGGGGCCGTTGGAGCAAAGGTCTCCGGGCCAATGGAAGACCCAGCTGGAGCAGCTCATCCTGCCCCTGCAATGCCAAGCCGGGCCATGGAGTGAGTGGTGGACGCCCAGCGGTTAAGTTAATGTTAATGGTTGCGATCAGCCATGGTTGATGGAGTTCAGCCATGATTAATGGAGTTCAGCCATGGTTAATGGAGTTGATAGAGTTCAGCCATGGCAATAGATCAAATGGCTACAATAGGTAGGTTCATTGTGGGTCAATACTTCAATATGATAGGATATTTTTGGCCTGGGAGTGGATGTTGATGATCAGCCATGGTCAATGAAATTAAGCCATGATTAATAGAGTTGATAGAGTCGAGCCATGGTAATAGATCACAGTGTTCATGGGTCATAAGCCATGGTGAATGGAGTTAATGGTTCAATATGATAGGAGATATTGGGTAGTGACGCGGTAATGACCAAGGGTTAATAACAATTGTTGATAGGGTAAATTGACTTATATAGTGACTTAATGCTTAATTCAAGGTTAATCATGGGGGATACTTTGAGTTAATGATTATAACTTCAATGATATTTGTCTATCAGTTAAGAAGGGTAATTGGTTTTTAAATGAATTGATGACTGGCTATGGTAAAGCCAAAGGCAGGAAGATGCTCCGAACTAAATCATCTAAGTTAGTGGCTAATTGGTATACCATAACCAATGGTAAGTAACAAGGGTTACTGGTTGATAATAGGGGATAATAACCAACTAACAACCGACTGCTGGTTGCAGCAATTAGCTGCTTACATAATAGCTGATAGTAGAAGATAAACAACAATAAGGGGGTGCCAGGACCTCCCAAACTGGATCATTTATGGTAGTTATCAACTAGGCGGTCATACGCAGCAAGAATGAATCTGGGGAGAATAACCAATGTTGATGATTTCTGGTTGATCATAGGTGACATTAACCAACTATAATAGAGGATATACCAACAAAATACATTGTCAGTGTTGGTAAAACAAGTGGTTAGATAATGTGGTGGAGATTCATCTTTCTGAATGGTTGATGACCGCCTAGTTGATAACTACCACAAATGATCCAGTTTGGGAGGTCCTGGCACCCCCTAGCATCGGGTCTCTGTTGCTCAAACGTGGCCAAATGCGGCTTCCAAGTGATTGTCATCAGCTAAAACGCGTCTTTATGAGCTGGCAGCCATCAAAAGTATCCACATCCAAGTTGTCCACATCCGGCATGTGAAACGCAAACGGTGAGAATGTCACCCTGGCCAAAGGAACAACCTGTGTGATTCGTCGAACCCAAATTAACTTCAGGAGCACAAATGATGTATCAACCACTCTTGATCATAAGCCATAATTGGTTGCTCCCGCTATTCCTAAGGATTATTGTTCTTCGCATGGTATAAGCACTAGCATTACAGCACAACTGGTTGGTAGTTTCAGCCCTATGAAAAATGTGCTTGTCACCCACCCAACCATTTATTAATACCGGAAAGACACGTATAAAACCACCACCAAGTAGCTGCTTGATTAAACATTATTGTTGCTCAGTATCCCATCATTATCCCGTCATTATCCATCATTAACCATCATTAAACCGCTAATACACCACTGATAAATCCTCATTCGCTGCTCTGTATTCCTAACCATAACTATGACGGTCGGAGGCCAGGGAAGCTCTTCGGAGTGCCAAGGCTCCTTCCAGCTATCACGGCTGGAAAATAGCTATGCTATGTTGATTCAGGTGTTTCTAAAAAAAATGGGGGACCCTCCAAAACGGTTGGTCAATTAATATATCAGTATATCCGTATATGTAAATGCTCGAAAAATGGTCAGTAAGCTAGATGATTTGAATGGTTGGTTTATTACCATAGATAGTAAAGATCAACTAAATGATTTGGGGGTACCCCTATGAGTTGAGAAACAACCTTATTTACAATTGAATGAACAACTAGTGATGATCAAATAATGGTTGACGACGGACTGCGAGTGAAGTACTGTTTCAAAGATGACTCATGAGGGAGGATGGATAATCATTCGAACTCAGGATTTTGACCACTGCTCATCTATCAAAAGGTCGGTTCACAGGACCCGTCTCATATCATCCCAGTAAGAAACAATTGACCGTTGCCAAACTCTTCGTGGCCGAACATTGCCGTAGCCAATGGTATGTGGATGATCATCCCACTCTGGATCGTAAGCATGCTTAAAAACTACCCTAAGTCCATCATACCATTGACAAATAGGTTGCTCACCGTGCTAACCAGTTACCAGCTGTGGGAGGATCACCCAAGTGAGAGCTTGTCTTAAAAAAGGAGACCCCCAGTTCTTTTCTAGCTTATTAAACCGCTTTTTAAAAAGTACACCAATCAAGTAACATGGACTATCAATTAAGTACCCCCCCAGTTCTTAAAAGAGGGTGCTTATAAAGAGGGTGCTTATCAACCATTGTTTCCCTTATTATTGTCGGCTCCACAAATGGTTAGTTTATTAGTATCAATGATTGATATTGGATGATTTGGGGGTCAATTCGGGACCCCCAAATCGTCGTGTATGAATCATTTGGACAGTAATATACCTACCCTTGTATGGGGTTCCTTATTTTGAGAAGCCACCGTTTACAGTATTGCAACCATCTATTATAACCATCTATCATGACATCTATTATAAGTATCCGTCATACCCATCTGTCATCACCATGTTACCACATTTCATAGCCATCTTTCATAATCTTCTATCGTAAACAATCAGAACTGGTTAGCCATTGGTATAACCCTGTATTACCAGTACTGAACATATCATCAGTTCTGTCGCGTGAATGGTCACATACATAACCATCTACATAACCATCTACATAACCATGTCTTATGTGTGCTCCTAACATGAATCTATCCAACAATCAATCCTATTGTTAATCATTATTGTTTCTCATTATCCTATATTTTTACCATTGTCAACCATTATTGTTGCTAATTATCCCCCGTCATTACCATAGTGAACCACTATTGTTGCTTATTATCCCTCATTGCTACCATTATTGACCATTGTTGTTGCTCATTATCCCCTCTGATTAGTATTGTTAACCATTGCTGGTTGGTGGTTTCAACCCCCATGAAAAATATTAGTCAACCAACCATTTGTTAATAATTACTAATGAAAATAAAAAATGTTTGGAACCACCGACCAGTATTGTTAACCATTATTGTTGCTTATTGATTAGTAATTATTAACAAATGGTTAACTATAATTATCCAAGATTGGCCCTTCTATCAAGTGTTGCTTAACCATCAATAAGCAACATTGGATTACTCCCATCCAACACTTGGCCCTTCTATCAATGGCTTCTTCCTGTGTCGCCCAGCGGCACCTGGCTGTTTGTGTCACTGCTGCTGTTTCCAGGGACAGAAACGTTTTTTTGCTCCCGGAAGAAACCGCTGATTTGCTACCATGCACTGAAATGGTGGCTTCTTAAGCCGTAGGGAACCGAAAATAGTGGTTGGTTTATTAGTTTTTATTACTGTAAATGGTTTCTTAAACCGATCAAATAATGGGATTTATACTACTATAGAATAGGTTTCCAATGGTTTCTAGTGGATGATAAGAGGGGGGTTCTCTATTTTGAGTAAAAATGAACCAAAAATGAAGCTCCCAAGGCGTTGGACATACTGAATTTATACTACCTTCGATGTCGTTCAAGCATGATTTGTTGATGTCATTGACCCGTCATGGTTGGTTACTTGATGATTGTTCTATGGTTCATATGGTTGATAATTGCGCAACATGAGAACAAGTAATCAACCAATCTTGATACTTGATTCTTGGGCGCAGCAATCCTTGCTTCACATTCTTCCTCAACCAAGATGAATCGATCCGGCCCTCGATCAGAAGGCTCGGCTAGATGGTACTACTACACTGGAGCCCAGGGGCCTGCGGATCAAACCTGAGTGAAAGTCGTGTTGGGTTCAAACTCTCTTTCTTTGGTGAACATCCTGACATAACAACGCGATAGGTGAGTTCAAATTCCGCATAGTGTATCTTCACACCGCGACACAGGTACCATCCACAAAATGTTTGGAAACCACCTCCGGAGAATGGGGACAGCAGCCATCTTTTAGTAGGGAAACCAACACTTGTTTTGGGAAACCACAAGTTTCACGAAGGAAATGACTAAAGAAGGTTGCAATTCCACCGCAAAGGCGGCATATCTTTTAGGAGTTTCTTCACTTCCAACCCATGAATGTGGTCGTTTACTCAAACAAACCCAACTAATCAGGAAACCACGCGTGGTCTTTAGCTGCTAGTGTAAGAAAAATTGGACATCGGCACCAGACTTGCTTGTCCAAACAATCATTTTTTACGTAGAACTAAATCTGCAGGATCTGCAGCTACCGGACTTTTCGGAGTGTTTTCAGACATCCCGGAACGTGGAATCGAAGAAGAGTCCCAACTTGACTTCACGGGTAAAAGTTTTTGATGTTTCGAACTTTCAAACTTCAAGAGGTGAAAATGGGGTCAACGAAATGGTTGATGACTAATTGGATGAGAAATGATGAGAATCCATAATAGAAAACAGCTCCTGAACCTCCTAACCTAAGAACCAACCAAAGCTACCACTCACATCCACTCACCCAGGGGGCTGGCGAAGTCTCAGTGTCCACCGCTCTTTTCACACTGCAGCTGGGCCTGAGAGTTGAGGAGCGAGAATGATTCAGCTGGGTCTTTCCGACAGTACGCCAGCGAATTTGAGACCTGCTTGGTGACGCTACCTGTTTGGTGGTGCGAACAGCCATCCCGTCATGAAGAATATGCGCAAGTCAACCAAGCATTTGTTAATGAATCATTACCCCTCGGAAAAAAGTCAATCGAACCACCAAGCAGTAGTTGTGTAACCACTATTGTTGTTTACTATTCCCCATGATTGAATGATTAACCACTATAATTCCCTATAAACACCATGGTTAAAAACATGGTGAAAAGCACCAAGCATGCAGTATATAACCCTTTGGTTTGATTGAAGCACTGCGCTGTCTTCGGAAAATCCCATCGCCTCAGGGCAAACTTCGAATCGCTGCGATTGACCGCTGCCTGGATCCACCACACCAGAGAGGACGAACAGTTTCAACATTTCAACATGTCCAACCAGTAGCTGGATCTACCAAACGGCAACCTGGTTGATTTCTACCAACCACAGATTTTCCACAAACGTTCCACCGTAGCATCTAGTCGTCGTATCCGTAAACTCCAACGCTGAACTGGTCGTCAAAATGAAGCACGATCGCTTCATACGTCCCTCGAAAAATTGCTGAGCCAGGCTTCACTTACGAACTAAATTCGTTACCAACGACATCCAACCATCATCCATCAACCATCATCAACCCGGTCAACGGATCCCACGACAGTGAGGCGTCCTGAAAAACCTTTGGGATTCTTTGGGACGTTCACTATGGTGATCCGGCTCGCGTGATGCCCCCCTGCGTTCAAAACCACCAGCCGGTTTCAAATATTGCATGCAAAATGCTCAACAACTGCTCAGACATTCAACTTGAAATGGCTGTCTTCTAGTGCTAGAAAGCCACTTGTGATGCGTTTCTTCGGGTCACCTCCCAAATATTTTGGTGAACATTTGTTGTGGACCGTACCCATCTTGCCAACATCCTCCAATAAATCAACTGACATGAGGCACGACAAACAAAATGTCCATCCAATTTTGCCCGTGGGAGCAACTCAGTTTACAGAATCCCGATCAGCAGTTGATACGAAATGGGCACCGTTGACCGACAAGGCCTAGCCGCTTAGCTGACTGAAGCCTTCACAGTACCAGCGATAGGTGTCGGGTCGTATTCATGAGCTGAATATCCCAACCTGGCTACCGATATCACCAACCACAACTTGACCGAAATCACAATATGGTAACCATGGAACTGCTCAGAACTGGTTGCCTGGTGGTCCTGGCAGCAGGCCTACTTGCGCAAGGCAAGCTGGAGTCAAAAGCCAATCAACGGCAGCAGGTCTCCCCGTCTTACCGTGACCTTTTCATGGTTACTCAACCGGCTTTGTCGAGGAAACCAAATTTTTGGTTGAAATTCTGGTGTGCCCACGGATGGTTCATCTCTTAGAGTTGCAAGCCATCACAGTAGTTGCTTCGCTGCTCGTTGTACCACCATCCAGGAGTCCTTTCAGTCGCACCGCGAAAGGACAGCTGGTGGAAAACAGCCAGCTTCGCAGTCTCAAGCTAGGACCGCAGCTGCTGACACTGGGTGCCACTGGCAGTCTGTGTCAATGAAGGTATCCCCCAATCCCACCGAGAGCAGCGATGTGAAGGATAGATAAAAGAACTCCAAAGATCAAATATTGTGGCTTCTCAAAATAGGGATACCTCTAAAATGGATGGTTTATTAGAGTACTAGGAATGATTAATATTGGATGATTCGGGGGGATCTCCTATTTTAAGAAACCCCCATGTGTATACATGTACTGTACATATAACTGCTTTATGATCAAATCAAACATCAGCATGAGCACCTCGAAAAGCAGCTGCAAATCTGTAGTTCAGTTGGGAATTTCTGTGACAGACTATGGTCCAACTCAGGTGTTCGTAGAACCTCTCCCTGCGGTTCATTGATCAAACCCACATGAACCCTGTTCAAAGAGTTCGGCTTGGTTCAGATTCTGTGCACGTGTAAAAAGTAGTCTTGGGGGCTCATAATAGATCGCTTAAAAATAATGGTGATGCATGGTAAATCTAATTTTGTGGATAACTCGAACCCAGTTGTCGTGTATACATCTGGGCTTCCATGGGAAGTAACGACCCCAACGAAAGGATAGCTTGAGAAAGCCTGCTATCAACCAAAAGCGTTTGTTGTGCGATGGTCAGCTGCAAAACACATACCAGTACTTATGTCAACATCACAGCAACACCCAACAACACTGTAGGTTTTTTGGGAATGTTTTCAGTTGGCCATTTTATTGAAAGCATCTTGGTATTTTCCCTAGCGTTAGATTCCACTGGTGTCAGAGTTTCTGTCTTAACATGCAGTTAGGTAGAAGTTGGACATTCACATATATGACATGGTCCGGGCCAAAAGAAGTTTTTGTGCGAAACTCATGAGCTTCATAATCTGTTGCGGAGTCAAACATATATTCTTTCATGCAGTTTCAGCTCAAGTGGACAGAACAGCCAGTGGGGGAGTTCTGTAGAGTTTCAGACTACAGCGGCAAATGCATACACATGTTGATAGTCAATGTCGAAATTCAAATCTAAGCACTGCATCGCTACGGAGTAAATGAATGGTTCTGAATGCATTACATTTATGGCTTTATGGGTTGTCAAATAGTTGCTATGCACCAGCCCCTAATTCACCGGCTCAATAAAGCTTGTGATAATGCAGCCCCTATTTCATCATGGCTCAAGGTCCATCATCATGGTGGCTCACGTTACTAGGCTAAGAACTGGCTAGTTGGATCTCACTGGATCTAAGTGGATGCCTAAGTGGATCTCTAAGTGGATCTAAGTAGCTAAAGATACAGCTCAGCTATCTTTGCTTCTTGGCCGCAAGAGTAGCTGGGGCGAACTGCCTCCTGGATTGGTGATGCTGTGATTGAAGGGTGAAAGAACCAGTTACCACCTGGCTTTCACTTTGAATATGTGATGAATCGTTGTGTTAACCACTTAACAGTGTTTGACGTTTGGTTGTGGATGGTTAATTCAGTGACTACTAAGCTACACCAAACAACTTTGAATTTACCATTTCATCATTTCATGGTTAATAGTGACTAAGGTTCATAATGGTCAATGATTGATCTACACGTGTTGGATTCGCGACTTCCAGTAGCTCCGTGCCAAAGGTCCAATATGAGAAACCAGGGGTGAAACGACTGCAGCAGAGCCAGAGCTGAGAAGAACACATTTTGCGCCATGCGAATTGCAGGAACTGATGTCATACCTTGGTGGCTAATGCTGAAAGGGCTGAATTCCCATTGAGAAATCGCCACTGCGAAGGTTTCACGCTGCTGCAACACCTGCTGCACAACTCGAAAAACTCACGCTGCACAAGTCCTCGTTTCACAAGCACGATACTTTAAGTCCGTTGCCTGTGTAAACTGGGCAAAGCCAAACCCTTGTGGGGTGGGCTTTGGAAACATTTAAAGAAAGTACCAAAGCATCTGTTGAGAAGCCTGGCTTGTCTTCGTGTCTTCTTCTGACAAGCTTCGCATTGAATTGCAGGGCTTTTACGTCACAACAATCTCGTTTCTCAGGGGAGGAAACTACAAATCATGTTCTCTTTCCTGTTTCTTGTTGCTATGTTTTTGCTGATTGCAAAACAATATACACATTGTGAATGTGTATATCACATATACGTGCGTAACATGTCATGAGTATGTTTACACGCATACTCAAGGGCATGTCTATACGTGTGTACACATAGATACATAAATGACGACACACACACACATACATATGTGCTCAGCCCGCCTACTACATTCTCCATTTCCCGAAAATCATGGGTAAGTGCATTAGCATACCAAGTACACACATATGTCTATATGTGTACTCAAACGAACAATAACAACCTTTAAATGCTTGCACATAAATAAATACATGCATATACATTTTGAACAAATACATTGTCCGTATATTCACTGATATCATAGAAATGGCTTCTTTCAATTCCTATCATTACCTATCTGCATATCTCAGGAAACTGGCGCTCTCCAAACTTGGTAGTTCGATTTTTGCCGAAAAATCATCGAGCTCAATGTGAGCCCATGGAACCATCGATGTTGGGAGCACAATCTACCTTGATGGGACTTGACTGGTGGAAATATATCACCGGTGTCTTTGCAACAAAAAGTGTTGCTACTATTACATACTACCTACTACCCACTATCTACTATCTACGATCTACGATCTACTACCTACTATCTACCATCTACCATCTACTATCTACTATCTACCAACTACTATCTACTATTTACTATCTACTATCTACTACCTACCACCTACTATCTACTATCTACTATCTACTACCTACCACCTACCACCTACTACCTACTACTACTACTACTACTACTACTACTACTACTACTACTACTACTACTACTACTACTACTACTACTGCTACTGCTACTGCTACTGCTACTGCTACTGCTACTGCTACTGCTACTGCTACTGCTACTGCTACTGCTACTGCTACTGCTACTGCTACTGCTACTGCTACTGCTACTGCTACTGCTACTGCTACTGCTACTGCTACTGCTACTGCTACTGCTACTGCTACTGCTACTGCTACTGCTACTGCTACTGCTACTGCTACTGCTACTGCTACTGCTACTGCTACTGCTACTGCTACTGCTACTGCTACTGCTACTGCTACTGCTACTGCTACTGCTACTGCTGCTGCTGCTGCTACTACTACTACTACTACTACTACTACTACTAGTACTACTACTACTTGTTACTATAATTATCCATGTCTGCCTATTAAGTAGTAGGTAGCTGGGAATTGTGATCATACTATCTTGTCATATACTACCGACTACCAAAGACTATCTGCTATTAAACCATATATAAACACAGCGTGGCTTTGGTTGCAAAAACAACACGAAGCCAAGCCAACTGCTTTTCAACTGCCATGCCAGTGGCTTTCCTCTTCAGGCAGCAATCCGACCATCGGAGTCGGAGCGTAACAGTTTGCAGGCACTGCTAGGGTTGGCAGGTACTGCTAGGGTTGGCAGGTATTGCTAGTTTTCCACTAACCTAGCAATTTCTTCTCTGAGACCGTAGTGCTTAATGACTACTACTGACAACATAATATATACAGTATACAAATCTAAAACTATGTATATATATGATATGTATATACAAACAGTTACAAAAACACTGCATGCAATCTGAGCTCAAATCATACAAGTATACACAGTTCACATGGCTTGTTACATGTTGTTACCAGCCACCTGTTGTGGCATATTATCATGGACCAAATCCTCACCAGTGGCAAGGAGTTTCAGTGGGAGAACCCCAATTTATCGAGCCATCCGATATGTCATTCTTATTTCAATCGTTCAAAGCGGCAGAGCCAAGTACCGGTATCAGTGATCCTCCAATGATCTCCTGGAAGCAATGATCGATCACATCCTGGAAACAAACAGCTCCAAAGCCTCCTAAGAGTTGGGGGGTCATCCATTTACACATTTGGAATAGCCAGGGCCCAGAGGGCCCATGGTTTCGCGGAGATGGCAATTTGATCATCGGGGATACACCTATTGACCTGCCAAGATTCCACAACAGCACTGCCGCGAATGAGACCAACAACCTCAACATCTACAACAAGACTAACAACTAACAACTAAGAACTAAGAACTAAGAACTAACAACAAACCACAAACAACAAACAACGAACCACAAACAACAAACAACAAACCACAAACAACAAACAACAAACAACCAACAACCAACAACAACAACAACAACAACAACAACAACAACCAACAACAACAACAACAACAACAACAACAACAACAACAACAACAACAACAACAAGCACAACAACAAGCACAACAACAAGCACAACAACAAGCACAACAACAAGCACAACAACAACAACAACAACAACAACAACAACAACAACAACAACAACAACAACAACAACAACAACAATGCCATTTAGATCAAAACAAAGATTAGAATTCAACCAGCACAGCAACAATAACCGCTTCCAGCGTTTCATGTTCCTCCTTTGCCTATGCTGAGCTGCCATCAAGGGAGCCGTTCTGGTGTTCCCGGTGCTGACCCCTTAGCCAGCTTCAGCCAGCTTCTTGAATTTTGCGGAACCTGGAAGGCACAGCGGCAAGGCCCTACCCGTCATGGACTGTGTGTGTGTGTGTGTGTTACGGGATAGCCTTTGCATTGCGTCAATAGTTTAACTTGACACATGGCATCGTCATGATCATGAGTTGTTGATGCTGAGCTACTGACAATGGTTGTACGATTCACAAGTAAACATGATGGCTGAAAATGGTGGTTGTACAACTAATTACAGTAAAATCATTAGCATCAACTAATGATGAAAATTATGACGAAGACAAAAAAGTATGATGATGACGACGACAACGATTATGATGATGATGATGATGATGATGATGACAATAGTTGCACCATGTGGTTGCACCACTCCTGGCAGCTCCATAGCTCCTTGACATATGGATACCCTGGCACCTTAGCTCCCCCCCAACCACCCACCAGGAGTTCTACCCATTAAAAGTGATGGCTGTTGATGTTTGAAGTTCTGGAATGGGGCCAGCCCTCCGCATCCTCCGCCGATGAGCTAAACAGGGGCAACCACTGCCTATCCGATCGATCTTTCTGTCCAGGTGCATTCATAGATGCAACTGTAGGTGTATAAATATTACATGATCACCATGTATGTCTTCAACACCTACCCCGCTTTGCTGAATTATGTCCATATCTACATACGAATAAATGTTAGAAAGTGCAAAACGCGGTTCTTTGAGGCCGCAAAATGCCAATGATTCTAGAGAGTTACCACTGGAGCAGCAGCGCGTCGTTGTGTGCAAACCTCCTTCGCCTGTATCTTTATGAGATGCGATTAGGACCCATGGCCATAGCCTATATGTTCAAGGGAGCTTATACTAATTGCATGACGCTGATAACCCTGGTCAGAATAGAGCGTTTAGACGTTGAGTTGTCCTGACCATTCCGAACGTGCCACAAGGGTTGTGTGGCTACATCCAACTACGGTAGCTGTGACAACCTGCCAAGTCATGGTCCTTGATGGTTCTTGACGACACTCAAACCAATCAGTGGATCGAAAGCTAACCACGCAGCACCCCTGACTGAACCAGTTTGTGGTCACGCAACAGCTGTGGTTTTGGTGTTCTACACTACTGTTCTGATACGTATCCATCGTTGTTGGATAGAGCAAAGGCTATGATGGCTAGTCCTGTTTAATGATGGTAGGAGGTTGTTGGTTATTGTTGGCTGTTGGCAAGAAAAAAGTTCTACGTGCGCAGTGGCATTTCAACACAACCAATACTGAGTTTCAAAGATAATCTTGCAAAAAAACAGCCAAATAGCTTAACTTGTGGTATTAATGTTGCCAAATAGTGGTATTAATTTCTGCCCTCTGCTTGTAATCTTAAATATGTTCACGGCCCTGCCCAGTAGGCTCACTCTGCACACCGAGGACCGGGCTCTTCAATCCAGCAATCTCTCATGGTCTGGCGACACGGAGAAGCAGGGAGACACGAACTTACACCCTTGCTGTTGCTGATTGTTGCGCCCAACCAGCATTTGGCTGACAGAGTGTTAGAGTGATATCGACCATATTTCAATATATTTCACATCGCTATTAAACAGTGTCAGCCAATTTGTTATGCAGTGGTAGATACATGTTGAGGAACTCTACTGATGGTTTGTGATCGGCAACCGCAAATGTTGACTGTACTTAGAGGCTTGGTTTTCCCACGCAGATTGAAACGATCTCGGGGGTGATTGATGTTCACAGCTGGTGTATATTGGTTTTCAGTTCCTGTCGTGAGCATCTTTGTATTGGCTCACCATGATTGTGCCATCAGTGACAATGAATATTCCGGTACTAAATACGCTTTTTCCCATGAGTAAGCAAACGTTAAACAGTAATTGCACGGCCGCACTTTTGCCTACTACTATTAACCATAAATGTATGTAAGTGTGAAAAAATGTCAGATCAAGAAAGAGA
>VSDK01005201.1:386491-467942 GCA_009767595.1 Symbiodinium kawagutii | reverse complement strand
CGATGCATCACTTTTTCAATATTGGTTTTGATACTTTCAACGGAGGGCCTTAACAGAAGATGGAGGTAGTGGTTTTTCGACGTAGATGTTTAGCTTGGCAAAGTCCGACTGTCCGACCATCTTTTCTGATTTGGTGCTAACTGTGACAGTTTGCAGGATGGCCTTGCCCTGAAGAATGCATCTCAAGAGCTTCGACATTACCTCAGTGGTTGCAAGAAAGTTTGGAACAGAAGGACTTGTTTGTTCCAACAAAGCCAACACGTTGCATTTTGGCTGATACAAGAAATCACACTGTGCGTAGATTAAGAAACAAGAAACTTGTGCGAAAACTTGCGACACCGATCACTTGCTGTGTAGAGTAGACGTTCTTCGTGAATGGTTCGGTCCTTAAGAGCTTCATCACGTTGTGTCAATGAATCATGTCCAAGTTATCTAAGCATGTTTATGGATGACATCGATGGGCCGCCTGTCACGTGGCTTGGTGGTTGGTCAAGCTCCACCTCT
This sequence comes from Symbiodinium kawagutii, assembly GCA_009767595.1. Lineage (NCBI taxonomy): Eukaryota > Dinophyceae > Suessiales > Symbiodiniaceae > Symbiodinium > Symbiodinium kawagutii. The sequence continues at coordinate 467,438 of VSDK01005201.1, read as the reverse complement.
GCCACTTGAGCCTGGACAGCAAGAGAGAGAGAGAGAGAGAGAAAAAAAAAACAGCAAGAGTGAGAGAGAGAGAGAGAGAGAGAGAGAGAGAGAAATGAAAAGAAAGGAATCAGAAAGGCATGATGGAGAATAGAAGAGAGAGAAAGAGAGAGGGAGAGTGAGACTGGAAGAATTTCAACAGAAGAAGCTCCAGAAGCTCTACCTTTCGTCGTCTTGGTTAACGTTGATAGAGCAGCTGACGAGCTGACGTCAAATATCCGGCCTAATGTGCAAGCAAAGGAGCAGTTGTCGTCCGACTACAAGCCTCTACAAGGACAATCTCGCACAGATTCTCACCAATTTGCATTGGTCTTCAGGTCTACGCACTGGACAAACTTAAAGGGTAACAAACTTCACATACCTCAGACACACCTCTCACTTTTAGGTCACTCTGTAGCAACAGAAATTTCAGCACACAGGACAGCCAGAGAGGAGGCTAGCTCGCCTTGCGGGGCTAAGTCTCGATGAGTTCTGGACATTGTTCGACCGCTTGGACCTTCTTGGTGCCTTGGAGTGAAGTCCTTTGACGAGCGAAATTCTCCAAGGCGAACTTCTCCTTCTCATTACTTCTCATTACTTCTCCTTACTTCTCCAACTTGCTCCTGATATCCCAGTCTTGTGTGTAGATTCTGAGTTTGATTCTACAAGTTCCTTGCATCTCATTGCGTTGGAAGATTCAGGCTGGTGTCCCGGAAAGAAAGATCGAAAGTTTCTTGGAATTGAAAGCAGTAATATTCAAATGTCAAGAGATCTACTGTGGCCCAGCTGAGAAGCCTCTATCGATTTTTCTTGGCTAGATTTGAACCATTTTGATACCATTTTTTAGGAATTGTTTTGTTTTTTGAATCTACATAGAGACACAGTCACCCTGGCACCCTAAAGATCCAAAAGCTTCCGTTCCCTTTTGTCTCCGATACTCTTGCAAGACGAGTGCGCTACTCTCATTTGGACTGAATACATGTACAAGAGAACTGCTAGCATACCACTCTGTGTAAGAGGTTTGGAGCGCATGCATTCACAAACACGAGTTGCACAATGCTTGTCAGCGCAGTCATTGTTGTGACTTTCGATTGGGATCCCTAGCTTCCACCACGGGAGTTTTCTCGCCCTCTCGTTACCGATGTCCATCTCGGTCGGTACACAGAAGCAACCAAGCCAGTCATGCATGGCTTGTCGATGCGCGTGAGTGATCGCTGTCCCTATGTTCCGCACCGCCAATCCAAATGTAGCTGTGTGCTGTTGTGATCCTCCGAAGTTTCTTTCAACTTTGACGAAGGAGTGCTTGAGCCACTGACAGCTACTGACGATGTTTATTTCAAGGGCACAGAGTTATCATCCCTATGGATCCAGCTATCTAGCTATCTATCTATCTACCTATTTATCTTTCTACCCCACCTATTTCATCTTGTTCTATCTTATTCCATCCCATTCTATCTTATTCTATCCTATTCTATTCCTTTTCTATGGTATGTGTTCCTGTTCTTTCCCTTTTCATCTATCCTATTCCAACTATTTGTTGATCCATGTACTTACCTACCTATCTACCTACCTGTCTATCAATGTCAGGAAGATGCCCGAACGTTGGGCCATTTTTTTGTTGACCCAGCTCACTATAGCAACCTAAAACAACCTCGGCTTTTTTCTGAGTGGCTTTGGACGGGAATGCAGACTGGCTGCTCGACGCAGGTTGCCTTCAGGATCAAGGGGATTTTAGACTGTTTCAAAGCGCAGAAGTACGGCTTATATACGGAAATTGTTATTTAGTGGCAATACTTGCTTTCAATCTCGAACAAAAATTCTTTTGGGCCAGTCTCCAAATACATTGATTCATGCAAGGAGCTAGCTATTCGAATCAAGATTTTAGCCTTTGCCCATGTCTCGCTGTTTGTTGAAGTTTTCTCTGACTACACATCTCTTCATTGACTGTTTGCAGTTGTCTTTCCATGTCTTTCATGCAGACATGTCACATCTTTTTTGGAAGCATTTTGCAGTTTTCAAACTTGGTAGGCACGGCAGTCCATCGCCCAGGTCCTATCACCTGTGGAGCGCTGGATATCGGAAGCACCGATGCGATGGCCATCGCTTCCCCCTTGCAACAGCACGACTTGTGGCAGACCGACTCCGACAGTTTGGTCATTTGGAAAGATATGCTGTGTGGAGCTCGGACGACTTTGTGCAGAGCACCTCAAAAACTTATCACAAGAAGGCTTTCCACTTTGCAATTTCCATTTTTACAGTTCTTCAGCTCCGGTTGTGGTCCTTCTATCTTCTGCTCAGGTTGTGGTCCTTTGCGGGCGCCTTGTTGCTGCTGCATTTGGATTGAGTCTGGATCGCAGTGTGCCCTGGACAGAGGAGAAAGATCATGTGCGTTTTCTGGTGCTGCCGCATCCGTCGGGTGACTTGGCTTAGCACTGGACCAATGTTTTGGTTTTGTTTGCAGTCTCATTTTTGAATGACTTTTTGAGATGATGAGTGTAAGAGTCACCATGGCCCTGAGGTGTCTCTCATTTCTGGAATGATGAGGAGAGCAGAAACTCATCTAAACTGCAGGATTCTTTTACGGTCACCAGCAATAGCAAGCGTTCGGAAAAGCAGCATTGACATAGTACCGATTCTCAACGAGAAACTGGTTAAAGTTTTTGATTGCTGCAGTTTGAGGAAGAGAAAGTGTTTGGCCTTTGTTTTGAGTTCATGAGAGGAGAGCTGGCATCGTGCTGCTGCGGTGTTTCGCTCTGCTTTGAGTGCAGCTGGCCTCACCTCCCAGGCTAGAGTGAGATGAGAGATTTCAAGAAATCTGAACACATCTGGTTTTCAGATATCTTATAAGATGATAAGAAAATAAGAGAGATCTGAAATACTTTGAGATGCCTCACCTTTTTCCTTCTGTACGAAGTCGACATTGCCAGGTTGAGGTCGATGGAGAAAGCCAGGCAGGATGCGGTTCACACGTGTTCAAGCAGAGAGTGGGGGCCGGGGGAAGCTTCTTTGGGCTTAGGACGACATGGTAGCAGAGACTGCCGAGGGAGATGGTGGTACAGCACAGGGCTTAGTGATGCTTAGTGCAGTTGGGCAGTTACTGTTGTCACCACTTGTTTTGCGATGCTCACATCGAGAACAAAGTGGATCCCTGTGGATCCGGTGGAAAGGACAACATAGTACTGTAACCTTATGTAACCTTCTGTCTACTAGGATTGTCTATGAGGATAACTTTTTGTAATGGGTGTCTGAGTCATTGTTCTACTGCCAGCAATGGTGAAGACTCTGCTTTCTTCAAATTTGCCATTCTGGACCTCCCACCTATCAGGTGGGCTGCTCCGGTACGCGGGCTGAACCTGTGCGGAGCAAATTCTTCCAAGTTGAGAAACATTCAGCCAATTGCTTCAACAAAGTTTTGTAGCATGGCAGTCCCTTTTGCTACTGTGAGTAGGAAGATGTGATTTGGATTTGCAAACTGAAGCCTTTTGCTCATTTCAACTGCAAGACGATGTGTTTCGTTGATGCATAATGTGCACTTGAAGCATCAAGTCCTTTTGTAAAAGGAGCAAATGGATCCAGGTCTAATGATACTATGGATCCAGCAGACACTCGTTCTGAATTTTGCACCAAGTCTTTTTGGAGCCAGTTTTGTGGACCATTAAGGGTCCATGTCGCCAAATGTTGGACTGCTTGGCAAAGATTTGTGTCTCTCAAAAGCATGCAACATATCGTAGCAGAATCATTTTTTCAAGCTATGCTAGCGTAATATATTCAGTCTGACTTGCATTTTTCGGATAGCGGATTTGATGCACTGATACCACGATCGTTCGATAGTACAGTATGCCGATGTACACTGAAGCCATAAACGTAGGCAATAGCTCGACACAATTATTGCTAATTCACTGCTTCCAACCATAAACAGGAGTGCTAGACGAGAGGTAGGTATGTGGGTGTGAGGTACCTGATCAGCAAAGTATGAGCATGAGCACTGAAGAGGTAGGGCATTTTTCATCAATGAGTTAGATCTTTGGAATTATCATTCGTCAAATCTAATTTTTTGAATTATCATTCGTCACTCATTAAGTCTTTGGCTCAACCTATTGGATTCGACCGATTCGACCTCCTGGTGCCCATGAAATTCATCTTAGTCAATCCGAGTTGCAATTGCTGTATCTCTTGTGATTGCCATTGTGCTTGGGCGATGATGTGGTGGATTATGTACATGCACATTTAATTGCACATTTCATTGCACATTTATCTACACACATCATATTAATTGATATATGTATAAGATACTGTATGCTGTATATATGACTAATATAGTATGGTGTACATGTACATGGAGCATGTGTAGCAACTGGATTCTTGCGGGTCAAAGAAACACGCGCGCACACACACACATGAACATTTTTTTAAAATGTATGTACATAGTACCATGCATAGATGTGTTATGTTGAACAGACGCATACACATTCACACAGGTTTGCTCACGATTGAGGAGGTAGATCCACAGATAGGGAGGCATGCTGCATACCCTGCCAAGACTCCTTCAGGATGGATGTGTTGACCTGTACACGGATTGTTTGTAGATCGTGATGTATAATAAGTGCCTACTTTGATTTGAAGGTACATCTGGGCACTCAGAGAAACAGGAACTCTAACAATGCTAAAGGCTACTTTTTGACATAGATGTGTTTCATACAAAGCATATTCATGGTAGAACAGTACTTCTCAAAGGTTGCAACATATGCACCTAGAAGTTTATCGCAATCGGTGAAGCACGCTGTTCTCACGTATTGGTAGTTGACATGCTACGAAAGAGTTTTGGGAGCGCGCCCACAAACGCAGAGCTCCTATTCAAAACACTTGAATGCGGCATTGAGCATCAGGCAATTGCCCTTTGGGACTTACTGTAATTCATCTGGCCCTTCTTGGCACAATTTGCACTTTGCACATCTTTGCACTCGTTCAATTGAACGACTTGCAACTGCACAATTTTTGATCCAACTTCCGCTTTGGAACTTGAGCTCTGGGTGACTGATTTTGTCGCTGGGGGCATTTCATTCCTCACTTGGGGTGCTGGGGAATGAACAAAATGTGCGGCCCAACCAGCTTGCAAAGATTGGCATGGTTGGCTTTTGAGCGGTTTTGCATCTTCGTTTATCACCAATCCTTCCAGCAAAACCTACTTTTGACCGAAACTCCCATGTCAGTCTATAAAGCAGCCATCTTTCGCACCATGATTGGAATTTAGCCAAGCAAACAAGAAAAACTGCATCAGGCTCTGACAGAGAGCTGGTGGCAGAGGCATGTTGGGCAAATGGCACGGATCCAAGCTTTACTTGGGCTCACAGGAAGATGAGCAGACAATTCCACAGATGCTAAAAGAACTTGATCCACTGAAGCTTAGATATGACTTTTCGGAGCTGCAAGTATACGAAGTGCGCCATATTGCCTTTTGCGTGCGATAAAAGTCAGAATTGCATTATAAGTATTTTCTCCTCTTATGCTTCTCTCCTGTAAGCTCTCAAAAGTTGCTAGTGTGGCGCGGTCGGTTCTGGGGGATCGTTCGGATGTCCGGCAAAAAGGAACACTACGGGTTTGTAGCGCGTTCTTTTTTTGTTTCACAAGTGCTGAGTTACTGCAAGAGGTGGGAATACATGCTCTCGCTCCTCCAGTGAGCATGCTTTTGGGGGATAGAGTTTTGAGGACAATTTTGCTGAGGAAACATCACTTTGAGTGTCAGGAGGGCGGGGCAGGATTGGTGGAAAATCCATTGAAATGTTCATTTTTCAGAGAATTTATGGACAGACAGATAGACACTCAAACTCAGACACATAGATAGGAAGGAGATAGTCTTAAAGTGATCGATAGATCGACAGGATGGAATAACAAAGCAAAGACAGGAAAAGCATGAGTAACTTATGAGAAATTGGTAAGGATAACTGTATGTGGAAGGACGGTTAGATAAAACAAACAGTCAAGATGGGTGGACGGATGGATGGATGGATCAATGGATGGATGGATAGATAGATAGATAGACTGACAGATTGATGGATACACTCGCACACACACACACATTACTTTTTTCATACACGCACGCATGTATATATATATATAGATGCGTAAATAACAAATAATGTCAAAGTCTTACATGTAAAGCTCACTCGATTGACACTTGCTTGCACATATGCAGACACTCAGAGATAGATTTATCGTAGGATCTGGTGAGTATTCGATGAACAGATTGAAAGCGAGATAGACTGATCGCCTTCGCAGCAACCTACCAATGTGTCATGTTTTGGTTGCCACTTGTCCAGACATGTCTTGACGTCGACACATCTTGCATTAATGTCTTTGGCATTTCTCATTTATAGCAGTCCACGTCCTTCGATGCAAGAAAGCATTTTTAAACTTTTGCCTTGCCTTGATTTTGTAAAGTATAGCTTTGTTTGTTTTCAAGCTGTACCGTTGACTTGTTGATAATTCGCTTCTGCAAATCAAGTGCTTCTGCATTTGCCCAAGGGTTGGCCCTGCAATATGCGCCTGACTTCAAGGATGATTGGGAAGCTACTTGGTCGCGCTTGGCCCTTCAATCACTCAAAACTCTCAAAACCATTGCAGTGGTGACCAATAGGTTCCGCAGATAGCTTGCAACACAGATGTGGAAGGTGGTTATGTGTGCGGTGTCCAAAAGTGGGACTGCCCTCATGTGCGAGCCTCAGCTGTGACCTGTACCAAGTGTCTCGAGTCTTGGAGCTTCAGAAGAGATTTTGAGGTGGGCTTCAGGTGCTCTTCAGGCCGACAAAGAGGTGGGGGCCGAAGCACTGTCAAAGAGCTTGTTCTTGTGGCCAAGTGCAAGAACTTTGCAGCGTAGACTCTTTGGCAGACCAACATACGCGAAACGTGTTCTGATTCTCTAGATTCGAAGATACGAGAGAAGCACATTGTCATTGAATTCTCAGGTACAACTTCCGCAGCAAGAAGCAGATTTTTGATGTGAAGAGTTTTTGGATGGCAGGTCGTCCTACGAGCTGTGAAGGAAAATGGCGGAGCCTTGGCCTATGCGTCGCAGGCCAAGTTCTCAGAACAGTGTAACTCAGTTGTGTTAGTTTTTCTGTTCAGTCCATTGTGTTCAGTGCAGTTTTCTCTTTGCAACTCGTTGATCAGACCAGCATCAGTCACACTGAATCTGCTTTCTTCCTTGGCAGGAGCTTCGCGGCGTACACCTGACATGATTATGCGGGGAAATTTGCTTTGAATCAGGTGGAATGTCATTGTGAAATTTTGAGCCTGTCATGACTATCAGAGGCCTAAGCCTGTGGTTTTAACATGTTTTTGACATACTTTGTAGTGAATGCTCAAGAAGTCTCACTTTTCTGTTGCAATCTTTTTTTGGGCACGAGGATCGTGATGTAGTCTTCGCAGCGGTGCAGCAGCGGGGCATGGCATTGCGTTACGCTGCTGAGGTGTGAGTGTCATTGAGTATGTGTGCGTCTTGAAATGGCAAAAATGAGATTCTTAGGGTCTAAACTCGTGGTAGCCAAGATGTTTGCAGAACTGCGACTTTATCTCCTGGAGGCACTGAAAGGTGATCGCGATGTGGTCAAGACAGCTGCAAGACAAAGCAAAAGAGCGCTGATGTCAATTGCTCAGCTAGACACCCTGCTTGGTTTGATACAGTGGTAGGTTGCATAGACAGATGTGATTCAGTCGTTCTTTTCTCTCTCTTCTTTGTTTGAAGCGGTTTTCCGGAAAGTTGAGCCCCACTGCAAGCCTCTCTCCCCCCACTGCGGCGAGGTATGCAGCAGATTTCCTGAGAAAGGATGCTGCATTCATTCAAGAGGCATCAACTCAGGCAGAGGAAAGCTGCCACAAGAATGTAGTGTTCGATTTCAGTGTCCAGGACGATGTTTGTTGGGCTGGCCGATCTACTTCTGAAAAACATGATGCAATCTGATTTCTTTTTAATCTCATATGTCTTACGTAGTTTCTTTATCTATATTGCATCTACCTATCTATGATCTACTGTATCTATCTATCTATCTATCTATCTGTCTGTCTGTCTGTCTGTCTGTCTGTCTGTCTGTCTGTCTGTCTGTCTGTCTGTCTGTCTGTCTGTCTGGTCGGTCTGTCGGTCTACATAGATTTGTTTGTCCTCCTTTTTGATGAGCCATGAAGAGATCGCTGCCTCCTGCGACTCTGAGGCGCCACCAGATCCAGAAGTGTCTCTCGCTGAAGAAGTTCCGCCCAGCTATGGCCCAGGGCTTTAGCCGAGATGAGAAAGAAGAAGCTGAAAAAGAAGTTCCCGTGGAAGCTGAAGAACTTCCTTTTTTGTGCTTTTTACTGTCTAGAGAGGATGTGAATGAGCACATTTGACCAGATTCAAGCAGGTTTACGTGTACATATGTGCGTATACATGTACATAGACGTATGAATAAAGCCAAATCCCTGGAATAGCTTTGGGTGCCTTGGATGCTTTGGGTTTGATGCACGTCTTGAAATTGTTTTCGACGAGGCAAATTAGGAATGTGATTCGAATACCTTGAGGGGAGAAGTGGATTCCAGACTTCTCTGCCGCCGTCTTCACTATGCTTCTAAGCCTAAATCCACCTGAGCACAAAAGCACCCTCCTGGCCTTCTTGATTACGGGACGGAATCCCGAAGCGAGGGCTATGAGTCACATGACAGCGATGAGGGCCATGTATGCCTTGTGTCTGGCTGCGAGCGACAAGGGCTCAGCTATTGCCGCGGACATTAGCAGCAAACAAAACAAGGAAGCAGAAATAACAAAACCTAAGAAGCAGAAGACAACTTTTCCATTGTCTTGTTGACATTATTTATGCTTGCATACATGATTGTTTCCACATTTGTTTGGCCTTTGATGGGTTTTGCTTTGGATAAGAAATCTTCAAATCAACCAACGAAGGTGGATTAGACCTGGTACCGAAAGGGTAGGACATCAGGATATCCATTAATTCCCAGCATGAAGCTTGATGGAGCTCCTTGTCAGATTTGTCAGCAAACCTGCCACAAAACCGGATGTAAGGAAATCAGCAACACGGATGTGAACATGTAGAGCCACGTTTGACGCCATGGAACTCTGAGGTGTGTGCCATGATCATTGAGAGTAGACATCATGAACTCTTGAATGAATCTATTTTGACGGCAAGACTAAGGGGCCCCAGAGCTCTTCATCTTTCTTCTGTGATGTGCTTGTTGTACCATTAAGGAGCTGGCATTTTTTCATGAATGCTGAGCTGTTAGTGTTCCTGAAACCGCTGGAGGCGCTATGCGGGCGAATTTTCGATGTCAAGTTCTATGCTGCAAGTTTGCTCTCCACAGATGACTATTATATGCAAGGGCCTAAAGATCTGCAGTATGTGTGTATGTTTCTTCAATGGTCACCTTACGCAGACCAGTCCTGAAATCAAACCATGTAGGGCTACGTACATGTATAATTACACGAACATATTTATTATGTGCATGCATATCTAGAGTTATGTATACAAACCTGCATTTGAGAAAAAACACGTGCATGGTATCCGCTGTGCTGCTATATGCTGGTTAAGAATACAGTGCATTCAGTAAGTTGTAGAAAAATGAAGAATCGACGCATGTCAATCGCCACATTTGTGTTGCCTTCCCAAGGAGTTCAGAGGGAGCACATGGGGTAGCAGTCTCGGCACAGCGAGCTTGCTGGACAGTTGAAACGGTTCCCCTTGAAGTTTGTTCTCCAGTCAAATGCTTTGCCATCGGCCTTGTCACTGCCGCGGCTCCAATGCCGTCGTTCCTTCCTTTCATTGTCCTACTCAGCAGAAAATTGTCCCACTTGCCATTGACCATTGCAAAGGGAAGGTTAGCTGCCAAGAATTCTTGGAGTCAGAGTTGATCAGAGTCCATCGGAGTCCATCAGAGCCCGTGATTTGTTGGAGTCTAGGTGGGAGCGGATCTCCTGGAGCCTGCACAGACAGTGCTCAGGCAGGTGGGAGTTCTCAATTCGTAACCATAAACCGAAGCCCGAAGCAAAACCGAAGCAGTTTTCAATCAGTTTTCAAGCAGTTTCCTGTTTCTTGCAGCTGTTTCTGCCTTTGTTTCTCATTGTGTGCTTCGAGCCAAATACAATTGCATTTTTATCTAAAAGCAACACCAGCCGGCCTGCAACCCCATAGAACACGGGGTTGCATGGCTTGATGATGTTTGTTCCAGAATTTGGTGTCGCTTGCTTTGTACTGAACATGTCCACAAGTATCCACAGCAAGATCAGATTTGAACAGACTAACTTCCAATCCAAAGGGACCCTTTTCCTTCTGTTTCCTATTCTTTCCTTCTTTCACCTGCATGATTGCTCTTCCTTGGCAAGGAAGCAATACTTGAACACACATGGACGTAGCTAGATCCACAAGGCTTAATCCTGAGAAATCACTGCTTGGTGACATTCACAGGCTCGCGACCGAAGCAGAACAGTCGGTACCCCAACGCCCTGGGTCGGGACTGAGTGAAGCTGGCTAGTCATGGTCTTTTTGCAGCAGCTTTCGAATGGAATATTCTTAAAGCATGCCTCAAAAACGGCATTGGCATTGGCAGGCCTTGCTGTCTCTAGCTGGCTAGACGAGAATCACTTTGGTTGGAAATGCGATGGTTTTGCCAGTTCTATGGATGGTGCATACCTCTTCATCCTGAGTTTGAATTTGGTCGCCTTTGATGATTTTTGGTCCAAGGGTTCTGTCCCTAGTTGATTGAACCCAGCTATCTTTGTGCAGCGCTGGAACAATGACCAGTAATTTGCTGGCAGCGCTCAAGAGCAACCAGGGCAAGACCAGTACTACAGCCGTCTATCCGCTGATTGAGGCAGCGAAGAGTGGGCAGGTGGACGGTTGCAGTAAAGCCTTGGAAGACAAGAAGGTGAAAGTCGACCAGAAAGACCCCGAAGGAGTCAATGCTTTGATGCATGCGGCATCGGGCGGCTACATACAAGTCGTGCAGTTCTTGGTCGAAAAAGGAGCACGCATTTCTGCCAAAGATGACATGGGGGAAACTGCTCTAATGAAAGCCTGCAGCCTCGTTTTAGAATTAGCAACATTTTTTTTTCAGTCTTTTTCTGCTAACTTGTAGCTGTATGATTCCGCTTGATGTCCTTGAACTGACCATCTTGTTTTTCGATTGATTGTAGAACTGGCTTTTAGATTGTGGAGACACTCGAAGGTGAGAAGCAAAAAAAATCCAGCGGTTTCCGTGTGAGTCAAGCTAGCAATTGAGTTGTCGCTTTGGGTGATAGATCTTTTTGCGCATTAACCTGTTGTTTCATTATTGTGAAGCCACTTTTGCGAGGCAAAGAAGGCCATACAGACATAATCAAGTTCCTCGTCGACGCTCAAGCAGCACAAAGAAAGAAAGGACCTTCTCTCACAAGCGGCAAAGATGAGGCACAACAGTCCCTGATGCGCGAGAAGAAGAGGATCTTGGATATGAAGGATGATGAGGGTGTGAATCTGAGCTGCAGACAGATCTGTGAATTTGGACTCCTTCGGTGACCTTTGAGCCGTTCCTGTCATTTTTGTCATACCTTTAGATGTGGCCCAAGTCCCTTATTGGTATTGGTTGTACAGTTGTTCTATGCCTTAGGGAGGCAAACTATACAGTTTGGTTCGTCCTATGATGATGTCCCCATCAATCAATACGCTGAAAATAGGTCTTGAATCTGGCTTACTCAATCTTGCCTGTTTTGCAAATTCATCGCAAATTGCTCGGCAGACACTTCTTGAATTCCCAATCTTGTTTTGGCAGAAAGTGTTTCGAATGTTGACATTTGCATAGATGTCAAATCAGGTTTTGAGAGTCACATCGTGATGCTAAGGACCGCAATCATGAAAGCCGCAGAACAAGGAGAAGGTGATGTGGTGCAAATCCTGGCCGATGATGGTGCTTCCTTGGACCTGAAGGATGATGAAGGTTGGGATGTGTTGATGTGGGCTTCACTCAGTGGACACTACGAAATCTGTGAGCTCCTCGTCAGCAACTTTGGCATCTCCGCAGACTACGCCACCGAAAAGGGAGAAACGGCATTGATGAAAGCAGCGGCCAACGGACATTGGGACGTTTGTGGATTTCTCATTGGAGAAGGTGCCAAAGTCAACCAGCTGGATCAACATCACCAGACCGCTTTGATGTGGGCAGCATCCGAAGGGCATTTGACAACAGTGCAGGGTTTGGTCAAGAAGGATGCCAAGGTTGACCAAGTCACCAAGCAAGGCAAAACAGCCCTACTCTTGGCTGCGCAGTTTGGCCGGGAAGAGATTTGCAAGTTCCTTGTGGCAAAAGGGGCAAAAGTGGAACATCAGGATGAAGATGGTCAGACCGCTCTTTTCAGCGCAGTGCAAGCTGGCAACCCCAGTCTTGTGAAGAGTCTCATCGAGCACAAGTGCCCTACAGAAGCCAAAACTAGCCGTGGAGAGACAGCACTGATTTGGGCGGCTATGAATCAGCAGCTCCTTTGTGTCCAAGCCCTTCTTGCCCATGGTGCTAATGTGCATACAACAGATGAGAACGGCCAAACGGCCCAAGATCATGCTGAAGGCACTCTGAACAGTCATGTCGTCGAGGTGCTCCGGGAGGCAGCCAAGAGCCAGTCAAAGAAGGACGATGAGTAGAAGATCCAAGAGCTGAATGAAAATGAAAAGCCATGGAAGCCTATGCAAGCCTGATCCGCAGTGCAATCCAGAATGCTGAACCCAGCATGAGTGAATACAGCGCGACAATGTACTGAGCACCTTTCACCGTGCATGTTTTCACCTTGCAGAACTGAGACCTAATCTGCTTGAGGTCAAAAATAGATCGGATCAGTGGTTTCTCATGCCTCATGATGCACGGTAGCATCGTTTGTGCGCTAGCCGCTAGCGCTGCTATCTGTGTGAAAGCCGAAGTTGAACATCTCCAGGGTGGCAAAAGTGATGGATCTCACTGCAGACGATGGTGAGGATGCAGAGGACATATTTCGGTGTCTGAGATTTTGTTTAAAATTGTTAAAATGACGATGCTACAAAGAAGTGAGAATCATATTCTGTCAAGAAACCTGACACTCCGTGCGCAGGAGCTGGTGATGGACTCTGTTCCATCACAATTTCAGATGCCTGGAATGCAGAATCCTGGTTCGGATTATCAAAGAATTCACACCTGAGCAGAGCAGACTCCTCGAAGAGAGATCCCAACGCAATCTGAGGACGAAATCAGATTTCCTTGTCGAAACCTCAAGCTGTGAGCTTCAATCAGACTTCTTCCCCTTGAAAATTTCCTCAGTTTGGGCCTTTGAGGAAGGAACTGAAATGACCAGTCGTCCATCATTGGATCGTGCGTCTTTTTCAAGCAAGGCAAGCCACAGTAAGGCGAGCAAAGCTGATTAGCTGGAACACTTTGAAAATCTTTGAAAATCCAAGATTTCACAGCACTGAGACCTCCTTGAGATTGATACCTTTCACATCTTTTATCCTTCAAGTTGCTGGGACAATGTTTTTTTTTTTTCTTTTTTCGTAAATTGCTTTGAGGCAGGATCCATTTCAGCCAGCTTTCTGAGAGGCACTGGATTTCTTCCGATTCCTTTTGTTTCACCGGGCATTGTTTGATTCTTCCTGAAGATGCCACCGCCACAGCCACGCAAAAGGACAGGAAGCAGAATGCTGCATTTGCTGCGCAGAGTTGCCTTCAGACACAGTTTGTATGTTCCTTGCAATGCAATTGGTCCAGGGCCATCCCTGTCTGATATATCCAATCCTTCGTCATGTTTGGTGCTTCCTGTTCTGTACAAGATCCTCGCCATGCTGTCCTTCGCACCAAGCCAAGGCTGATGCCCAGGTTTGGAAAGAAGCGCTCCTGTCGACATTATTTGCACCACGGTCGAAATCTCAGAGGGAGAAAGAGAGGATAAAAAGATTCAAAGAGATAAAGAGACATGTGCTACTCTGTATAGTCATGTATTTACTGTGAAGTTGCAGGATGCATTCGCGTCTCACGGGTGAAGTCCAATCCATTCTTTCTAATGATCAAATTTGATGACTTCTTCCAGTTCCAACGGTGGCTCTTTGCCTTGAAGAAGTCAGTTCTTTCAAAACTTGGTAAAGAGATAGGACCAGCAGAATCAAAACTTGGTTCTACGCATGATCCCATGTATGTCATGATTCTGGTCCTTCGTCGATGCAAACTGCTTTACTTGCCACTTTGCCTCGACAAAGATGTGTGTAGCTTCCAAGCACATTTCGAATGGATGGATTCCTGGGAAATTGGACAGAAGAATGGTATAGCGGCATAGCCTGGACGTGAACTTTGAGGAGTTTGGACTTCAACAAATATCAAGTGACTCAAAAGTTCGAAGATGTTCCAAGGTTGTGTCAAGCTGCTTATGCAATCAACACCTGCACCGTCGCTTGGGCTGCATATGGAGTAACGTCAACAGCTTTGACCTGCACCGAGCGTGCAGAGGTATTTTTGTCCCCTGTGTCGCACGGAGTTCGTCCGCGCAGAACCGCTGCCAGATGTGCGAAGACTGAGAAGAAACTGAGAAGCCATCGTTCCAAGCGTCCACAAGAGAACAGTGTAATGAACAGTGCAAGGAACAGTGCAAGGAACAGTGCAAGGAACAGTGCAAGGAACAGTGCAAGGAACAGTGGAACCATACACATCTCTGCTAAGGTGCGCTTGAACAGTTCTGCTTGGTTCCGGGCCATTGACGATGATGATTCAGGTGCTTTGGTCGACACGGCATGGACTGTGTCTTGGGGAGTGGACAGTTGGTGTCATGCTGCAGGCGCTTTGGAGAGATGCGAGGCTGGCAGAGATGACCGTCCACGGAGGGCAACGCTGGCAACGCTGAAACTCATGGGTTTTCCCCTTTCCCCATCTTTCTTTGTTTTTCGGAACTCGGTCAGGTCATTGATGCTTTGTGTGCCACCCTTCCAGTGGATCCTGAGAAGCTCGAGGCTGTGAAGCTATGGTCACAGTGGGACTTGGAAGGCACACCCGACTCACCTTATTTGTTTTCCTGGGCACAAGTTTGGCACTTCAACATATTCCTATGTTACTTGTATTAAACCATGTCAAGTCCGGATCAAAAGGTGGACTCTTGCATGTTGCACCCAAGACATGCAAAGACCCCGTAGTCAATAGTTCCTAAGGCCATGATAGTCAACAGATGCGAATAGATGTCAAGAGTCGGTACTTCATAATGTTCCTGCCATGGCAATGTCCAGATTCCACCCGTCACAGGTTCTGGGCGAATCACCCGCGAAGCTTTCGAGCACCCGCGTGGCATGTTGCAGTTCGTTCTGTACAGCTTGCCGTCGTTGAAGCGCGAGGCCGAACTCTGCAACTGTGCAAGTTCAATAACTTCACATGGTGCCAATGAACCATTCTTAAACTTAGCTAGAACATGGTATGTATATGTATATATATTTATACATATATTCTATTTTGAAAACGCCAGCCTTACATTCTAGGTTATTTGAATCTGTGGTAGTGTCTTTGAATTCCTCATCTCCTTGACATCAAATTTACATGAAACGTATTAAGGATCATTAAGGATGATTGTGCAAAAAGCAACCCTTCAAATTGTGAACTTGTTCATTGGGTCCTTTCTTTCTGATGAAGCCTCTTATTGCAAGTGTAGATAGTGTAGTGCATGTGCATTTGCAGGTTCGCTCTGGTGAGATCCCAGATATCGAACAAAGCAGGGAAAGTTGGTTTAGGCCATGGGAGATCTTGGGAGATCTTGGAGATCTGGAAAGCAAGTTCTTTGCGCAGCCCTGCTTCCCAGTAATCGAAATGTTCAGCTTCGCAGTAGTCAGTTCTTCACTTTCTTGTAGTTCTCTGCATTTTTCTCTTTGTACTTTCTTCTCTTTGTTGATACCTTCTGCATCCTTCTGCCTTCTGCAAGATACTGGGACGAAGACAACCAGCGAGCATCGGATCTTAGTTTTCTTCCCTTGTCAAAGTGAAAGTACACTGTACATTTTGTTTTAGTTGTTGACCCGGCAGAATGGGCTTTGCAAAGGAATGTCTTCTGCCAAGGAGCTGGATTTTCTTGCATGTCTCCGAGCTTTGGCCAGGAGTGTTGCAGGGATGGTTTGGTGACAACACTTCTGCGAAAATGAACCACTTTTGTGTGTGGGCGCAGGCGTTTCATGGCGCTGGTGTGGTGTTGTGAACGAAGAAAACATATTCTGTGAAAGGAGTAAATATAAAGAACACTAAGATAACAAGTTGCACATTGATTCGATGGGAACATTTGAATTTTAACATTGTCTCTTGCCTTCAGTGAGGACCCTGCGGATAGATGGTGACTGTGCAGACATGTCTTTGCTCCGCTCTTGCCTTAACTCGACAGTCGACTCACTTGGTATGAATCTTGATAGATCTTTATATGCAGTGAACTTCAAAACCTCATATGAAGCCTAAAAAATCTGGATCTGCTGTTGTGTTGGCATGGACAGGAACAAATTAGATGGGTATCTTAGTTTTCTTTAGTTGGCGGCAAATAAAATCTGAAGCGAGAGCAAAGTGAAGCTGCTTTGTCAAGCAAAGACATTTCACGGAAGTGAAAGTCTCGAGGTAAGATTTTGATCCAGCTTTTCAACGACTTTGGTCTTTGTGAGGACGGCGATGCTGTTGTTTTGTCGGTAAGGGGAAAAATTGTGGTGGGTCCTGATGCTTACTCATGCTTCTGCGCACAGTGAGTGGACACTCTTTGAATCAGAAAATCTGTCAGGGAGTACTTGGTCTAAGGAGATATACTCGGATTGTCAGACCGGAGCTTGGTCTGTGGAAAACTCAGCATTTGTTTTGCAAAACACCAATCCTGGTGCCCGTCGGCTTCGAACTTAGATGCTAAGACATGCTAAGACTATATCACAAAGTTATGCATTTTATGACAAGCTTCCTTGTGCTTTAGGACTCCAGGCTTCATTCAGTGACTTGAGATGTCAAGACTTTGTACCTGCTCAAAGCATTTTGGCTTCTGGCTGTCAGCGATCCAGCTGTCTTCGCAACTTAGCCACCACAACTTCAAAAACAATTCCAGAGGATTTCTCTGTGTAAGGATGGAGTTGCGTGTCCTCTTTACATTGAGTTTCGCCAGGGTGTTTTTTTGACACAAGGTCACCAGGTGTATTTTGGTCTGAAGCAATGGGTCATCCTATGGAGTCATCCAATGGAGTCATGAAAAATTGAGTTATCCTGTGAGTCCTCTGAGTGATCCTCTGAGTTTTTGATTTTTCGTTGTCAGATTTGGTCTGATGCCGCGCCGTAGCCGCAATGCCACCTCTGGGGCGCTGCTCTTCGTAGGGCTCGCCTGGTTGGCGCGCCTGCAACCCACATGGATCGCACCAAGGTTCTGTTGGGACATGCCCGTGATTCATCAAAGCTACTGTGATCCAATCGAAACTTGAAACGGAGAGGCCTTCAGCAGAAAGGAGCAACAGCGCCAAAGAATCCAAGAGAGCCTTCAGATCCAAAATCCCTGGGAGGCCAAGTCCACTCGTCAGATTGAGACCCAGGAGGGCTCTCTCAGATGATTCCAGCATGACTCTCGGCTCAGCATCTCTTGGCGCAGAGATCTTGGGGAATTCTCTCGGATTGACACAGACTCCAACAGACTCCAGAGTGTCTACGGAAACGTGTGAATCTGAGAGAAGTCTGTAGTGACTACAGTGTAGTCCATTCGATGAAGTCCTTTTGGTAAGGACAGTTGCAGAGCTAGCGCAAAAGCTGCGGGGAAAAGGACTGCAGACAGATGGCAGGACTGAAACTCTTCACTCTTCTGGCGTTTTCTGTGCCCATGTTGGAAGGAGCCACTGAGCCACTTTCTGTGTCTGAGTTGGCACAGGACGGATGTACAAGCTGGCCACATGCTAGCAGATTTGATCGAACATTTGGCAACTAACAAGAAGATGACGGAGGAGAGCAACGCTGCAGCTTGTCTGAGCTTTAATAGTTGTTGCCTTTTCAAATTCCAGTGGCTTTAATTAGCGTCAAACTTGGGCATCAAGAAGAAGCTGAATACCTTTTAAAAATGGTCGAAAGATATGTTGGTTCACTTTATACATGTATTCAAATCAGAATTGTTGCTTGTGAAACTCAGTCTGTAGTTTGCATAGTGCATGTCCTGAAAATTTCGTTGTCCTTGAGACATGTGCATGTCTGTAGGCTCATCACGGCTCATCACCAGATGTACAGTCTGCTCTCCATGCGTTAAAGAACTCCGTATAGATGCTGACAGCTTGTCAAGAGAACACATAATGACCATGAAGTCATGGAAGCTGTTCGTAAAGAGACTTGACAACCTCCAGGCTGCTTCAGCTGTGGCGGCACCACCGCCGCAAATGGCCAAAGCTGCGCAAGCTGTACCTGAAACATCGCAGGGAGGTGAAGGAGAAAGCCTGTTTTCAGAGCTACTTGCTCTGGATGGTCATGCAAGCAAGGACCGCAAACGCCCACAAGACTTTGATCTGGATATTCATGAGGGTTTTGAACTGAAAGCTGGATGACTCTGCGTTTGCCTGTGAGGAGGATTACTTTGATTCTGCCTCTGGTGCATGGGATGTGGATGGTTTGCAAGATGACCTGCGGTTAGCGAAGGCTCCCTGAAAGAACAACTGATTGGAAGACAAATCTGAATACTTTATTCAGGAATTCAAATCGGGATTGTTGCTTGTGAAACGCAGTCTGCTGTTTGCACAGTGCATGTCCTGAAAATTTCGTTGTCCTTGAGACATGTGCATGTTTGTAGGCTCATCATGGCTCATCACTAAGTGGACAGTTAAAGAACGCCATTTAGATGCTGACAGCTTGTCCAGGGAACGCATACTGAACATGAAGTCATGGAAGCTGTTCGTAAAGAGACTTGACAACCTCCAGGCTGCTTCAGCTGTGGCGGCACCACCGCCGCAAATGGCCAAAGCTGCGCAAGCTGTACCTGAAACATCGCAGGGAGGTGAAGGAGAAAGCCTGTTTTCAGAGCTACTTGCTCTGGATGGTCATGCAAGCAAGGACCGCAAACGCCCACAAGACTTTGATCTGGATATTCATGAGGGTTTTGAACTGAAAGCTGGATGACTCTGCGTTTGCCTGTGAGGAGGATTACTTTGATTCTGCCTCTGGTGCATGGGATGTGGATGGTTTGCAAGATGACCTGCGGTTAGCGAAGGCTCCCTGAAAGAACAACTGATTGGAAGACAAATCTGAATACTTTATTCAGGAATTCAAATCGGGATTGTTGCTTGTGAAACGCAGTCTGCTGTTTGCACAGTGCGTGTCCTGAAAATTTCGTTGTCATTGAAGTCTGTAGTGACTACAGTGTAGTCCATTCGATGAAGTCCTTTTGGTAAGGACAGTTGCAGAGCTAGCGCAAAAGCTGCGGGGAAAAGGACTGCAGACAGATGGCAGGACTGAAACTCTTCACTCTTCTGGCGTTTTCTGTGCCCATGTTGGAAGGAGCCACTGAGCCACTTTCTGTGTCTGAGTTGGCACAGGACGGATGTACAAGCTGGCCACATGCTAGCAGATTTGATCGAACATTTGGCAACTAACAAGAAGATGACGGAGGAGAGCAACGCTGCAGCTTGTCTGAGCTTTAATAGTTGTTGCCTTTTCAAATTCCAGTGGCTTTAATTAGCGTCAAACTTGGGCATCAAGAAGAAGCTGAATACCTTTTAAAAATGGTCGAAAGATATGTTGGTTCACTTTATACATGTATTCAAATCAGAATTGTTGCTTGTGAAACTCAGTCTGTAGTTTGCATAGTGCATGTCCTGAAAATTTCGTTGTCCTTGAGACATGTGCATGTTTGTAGGCTCATCATGGCTCATCACCAGATGTACAGTCTGCTCTCCATGCGTTAAAGAACTCCGTATAGATGCTGACAGCTTGTCAAGAGAACACATAATGACCATGAAGTCATGGAAGCTGTTCGTAAAGAGACTTGACAACCTCCAGGCTGCTTCAGCTGTGGCGGCACCACCGCCGCAAATGGCCAAAGCTGCGCAAGCTGTACCTGAAACATCGCAGGGAGGTGAAGGAGAAAGCCTGTTTTCAGAGCTACTTGCTCTGGATGGTCATGCAAGCAAGGACCGCAACCGCCCACAAGACTTTGATCTGGATATTCATGAGGGTTTTGAACTGAAAGCTGGATGACTCCGCGTTTGCCTGTGAGGAGGATTACTTTGATTCTGCCTCTGGTGCATGGGATGTGGATGGTTTGCAAGATGACCTGCGGTTAGCGAAGGCTCCCTGAAAGAACAACTGATTGGAAGACAAATCTGAATACTTTATTCAGGAATTCAAATCGGGATTGTTGCTTGTGAAACGCAGTCTGCTGTTTGCACAGTGCATGTCCTGAAAATTTCGTTGTCCTTGAGACATGTGCATGTTTGTAGGCTCATCATGGCTCATCACCAGATGTACAGTCTGCTCTCCATGCGTTAAAGAACTCCGTATAGATGCTGACAGCTTGTCAAGAGAACACATAATGACCATGAAGTCATGGAAGCTGTTCGTAAAGAGACTTGACAACCTCCAGGCTGCTTCAGCTGTGGCGGCACCACCGCCGCAAATGGCCAAAGCTGCGCAAGCTGTACCTGAAACATCGCAGGGAGGTGAAGGAGAAAGCCTGTTTTCAGAGCTACTTGCTCTGGATGGTCATGCAAGCAAGGACCGCAAACGCCCACAAGACTTTGATCTGGATATTCATGAGGGTTTTGAACTGAAAGCTGGATGACTCTGCGTTTGCCTGTGAGGAGGATTACTTTGATTCTGCCTCTGGTGCATGGGATGTGGATGGTTTGCAAGATGACCTGCGGTTGGCCAAGGTTCATTGCACAACTTGATTGACAAGAATGGAGTTTGCAGTGCTGATGTTGTTGGTTGCATGGGCAGGGTTTCAGAGCTAGATCTGTTCATCTGGCTACGTTCCCAGCCGCAACCCAGACGCCTTTTTCAGCTTCGAAGGCAATGCCCTCAAGTGCACAGCCTGCACAGCCTGCACAGCCTGCGCAGCCTCAGCTTGGCAGAGGGGATCACCTTCTTGCTCAGCTTCAAGCTCTTGATGGCTTGGTCTCTAAGGAGAATGACAAGGGAACTAAGGGAACCAAGGGAACCATGCAGAATTTAAGACATATTCACATAGTCAAAACACTGCTTATAATATCTGTGAAATAGTGTTACAGAATGCAACGGATTGTTATATGTTTATATATAATTACGTATATATATATATATATATATACAGATACGTATCAACAATTTTGACAATTTCGACATTTTATCAACCGAGAGGCGGGCAACTCCGCAGCGGCCAGGAGGACTACTACGATAGCAGCAGTGGTGTATGGGATGTCGAAGGACTTCAAGAATGTTTGAAAATTG
This sequence comes from Symbiodinium kawagutii, assembly GCA_009767595.1. Taxonomy (NCBI): domain Eukaryota; class Dinophyceae; order Suessiales; family Symbiodiniaceae; genus Symbiodinium; species Symbiodinium kawagutii. The sequence goes on along the minus strand of VSDK01005201.1, from coordinate 446,018 downwards.
CGCAGGCACTTGACATCACTCAGACATCGCTCACTCTTGCTTTTGTGAGAATTATTTGCGCTCACTCCATCCACCTCCATTCCTTCTTGACAAATCAGTCCTGCTTCGAAGTCACATGTTTTTGAGGCACATATTCTCATGTCAATGTTGGCAGGTGTGCCTGGACTGGCCTGGCATGGACCAATGTGTGATGAATCCATACATAGACCAGGGTTCTGAAGTACCCAAGTATGCATGAATACAAAAAATGAACACTCTATTTGGACATACATCATATGTATATGTATATGTATATAGATATATATAAATGTGTTAAGACAGATATGCATGTGAATATGTACGCACTTGATAGTTTCGATTCTTTTTACGGGACTCGTGCATTCTGTGTATTGGTCTTCCTTTGCTTCCAGTCTGACGACAAATATGGTTCTGGGCTGCTCGCGGAATTGCGAATTTTTGATGATTCTCTGAACAAGGACAGACTCCGTTCAGTCATCACCATAGTCATAGTCAACTAGAAAGTGCTTTCATCAAGTTCGTAGAATGTTTGTCTCTTTGAGGAGGACTACTTTGATGAAGCTACCGGAGTGTGGGACGTGGAAGGGCTGCGAGATGATTTGCGCTTGGCAAAGGCGGGGAGAAAAGACACCAGATAGGGTCCCTCACTGGAGAAGGCAACAGTCGGCTAGTAAAGCAAGAAAACAACCTCTTTCCCGAATGACAAATAAGAGATTCACATGTGGCATTCCGAACATCATTTCCGTGCCTATTAGGTCAACAAGCAAACTCTGGAGACAGAAAACAAGCACAGCCGTCAAAACCAACCAGATTCGAGACACAATTTGGGATGTTGTACGGAAGCTAGCGGCCAGCGACAGTTCCCTGGATAGGGAGGATACGGAGGATAGGGAGGATAGACAGGCTAGAAAACTTCGCGTCGTGCGGCACCATTTGAATGGATTCCTAAACCTCCCTCAATTTCGTTTGTAAGAGTTGTGTGATATAGCTGCTGGCGTCAGCAAAACGCAGGCTAGCGTAAGCCGGCGCAAGGTGCTGCGTAAGTTAACTTGTTTACTTGGCCCTGCATCAGTAAAACCGGTGATCGCGTAAATAATGCATAATGGCGCCAGGGATCTCTTTAGGTTTGCATGGGCTCTGTGGGCATATTTTTCGTTTTGATCGGATTGTGACCCGCAATGGGTCCATTACGTGCACTGTGAACACCTGAAGCGTCATCTTCATCTTGCTTAATGCTTCGATGCGCTTTGCTCATTCTTTTCCCTCATTTTCTTAAATGGGCACAACGATGAAACACAATGCAATACATTTTCAATCGCCAGCTTCCGTTTCACGATGTTTCACGTCACATGTCACTTCAGTTTGTGTCCTCGGGGCCGGGCTCAAGCTCGGTAGAACTACCTTTAAAATTGGAGACGATCAGAAAGGCAATCGGTACAACTTTGGCAGCATTGCCAGTGATGGGGAGAAGCGAGATGCTCTGCCAGAAATCGGAAGGTCCCCGTCCACAACTCGAGAAACCTTCGAAGCGAAACTGTCCCGTCTTGGATGCAACGCCAGTGCTGCTGCAACACTTGCGCTTCTGTCAGAAACAGTGGACGTTGTCTTGAATGGGTCGGCCAAGATAGGGATGCAATTGCCAAACGAACCAGAGTACAATGTTGAAGCCATTACAATTTTGAAACTAACCGTGTTTTGTTTTGTGTACCTTCAACAACGCTTCGTCACAAGTCGATACAACATAGACACTGTACAAGGAAAGTCCAATGTTCCCAGCAAGCGCAACCTGTCGCTTTTTGAAGCTGTCAGAGGAACAGGTTTTTCTCGTAGATTTGCAGTGGCAATTTGTTTGCTCAGATTTTTCTTTTTTTTCTGGTCTGTTTGCACTTTTCACAGGTCATTTTGTGTAGTTTGTCTTTCTTGGTATGTTGACCCCGCGCCTCAATCTGCTTCGAAGGAACGAGCCAGAGAAAAGTTGGAGGCGCTCGGTTTCCTTCTCTTTGAAACGCTCAGAAGACAGTCAAGTGACACTCAAGTGATTGAAAGATATGAGCCACTCTCTTCTCCGCAAGGCCGCAGCTCCAAATGGTGTAAATGGCCAGGCGGACCGGCTTGAAGAGAAAAACTGCTTGGACCAGATTCTTATTGGTTTGAATGTGATTTATTCGCTGTGGCTACTGCATAGCCTTCTTCAGACCAGTCCTGAAAACACAAAGCCTATCCGAACTTCCTATCCAAAGCAAATGTTGGTTTTGCAGCCTATCCTAGGCAGAGGAAAACGGGGAGATCCTGTTCCAACAACTCAGAAACCTGTCGCCAAAGGCCCTTCAGGCCAGCTTCCAATGCAATTGAAAGAAATGGAAAGAAGTTTTGAAAAGATATTAAAAAACACAAGTTTTGCAAATTCGAAGTTTTTGGTTTCAAGGCTTCACAGCTTCTTAATCCACAAGGCTTCACATAAGGCTTCAGTTTAGGCTTCACAGTCTCTGCAGGAGGACTACATGGTGGATGGGGCCTGGGATTTGGACGCCCTGAAGGTGGTCGCTTGGCGGCTCAAGCTCTCCTTGTGAAGTTTTTGAGCTCAAGCTCTCTCTTCACCTCCTTAAGCTCCTCCTGGAGGAGCTCCTGAGGGAGCTCCTGAGGGAGCTCCTTGGTTGCTGACACCGATAGCCAAGGACTTCGAACTAGTCTCCAGAATGAATCCCGAAGGCAGACGGAATTGCAATGTAGCAGACTCATGACGGGGCTTGCAATCAAAAGTTGAAGCCTCGCGGATAATTTGAAAGATGTTGAAGCTTAAAACATGATAAACATGTTGAAACACTGAAAACAAAGCTTTAAACAAAAAGCAAAGCCGTCACCGTTCGTTGGGCTGTGGCACCGCAGAACTTCTCCGAGAGCTGCAGAGATTCAGCCCTGGAGCTGTCAAGGAAGACTACTTTGATGAGGCGACTTCGCATCTGAAGAGATACATAGAGATCATCAAAGATGAGATGAAAAGTAATGATGAGAAATGATAAGAATTGAGAAGAGATAAGCTAGCGGAGACGCTAGTTCTACATCATGCTCCATGGGATCCAGAGGTAGCAGTCTTTGAACGGTTGTGGTATCTGCATCGAAGGCTACGTTGGAATGGGACATGGAAGGCTTGCAGGAAGATCTGCAGCTTACACGTGGCTTGGGAAAGCACTTAGTTTTCATTCGAATTCAATTCTATGACATGGTTACTGTATATGTATATATATATATACATGAATATGAATGTCTCTGTGTATATGTACATATATATATATATACATGAATATGAATGTCTCTGTGTATATGTACATATATATATATATACATGAATATGAATGTCTCTGTGTATATGTACATATATATATATATACATGAATATGAATGTCTCTGTGTATAAGTATACGTATATATACATACGTACTATATGCACACATATATTTGTATTGTATTTGTAATTATATATTACATATGTACAGAGTTTCATTTTTCATTTTGTGAATTCACCAAACTTAACACTGACATAGGAGGTTCGTGGGTAGCATGCACCTGGAAACGCGGGAATACTGGGCTCCGGATCAAGAACATTGAGGTGCTCAACACCCTCAGGAAGTTTTCCGCTGAGACGAAGGAATCAGCCATGTCACAGAGTCGCTTGAGATTGAAGGACCCAAGATGACCCAAGCATCTCATTTCTGTGAAGGAATATTCTGTGGACCATTTTTTCTGCCCGATTTTGTGGACACTTGATGCGACCTTATGTGGTTTGGTTTTGAGCGCTACTTAGTGCGACCATCTTCAGCAGTCAGGTTGCACCGCTTAGCACTATGTGTAGCATCAAGCGACGGTTGTCTCTTCTCGCAGATCAGCAAAGACATTTGAGCAAAGACAATAAAAAGCTGAGTTCCGACTTCCGACGCTTCAAGCTTGAGATTGGCAGATTTGAATTTCATGGATTTTCACAGGTTTCGAATCTTAAAGTGCTAAGCGGCGCCTGATGTCTAGTGAGATCGTTCTGGCAAAGGTCCCCAGCCAAGCCAGGGATCACTGTAGTTCCAACGTGAGCTGCGCAGTGGCGATGAGTTGCTGTAAAAGAGCGGAGTGTGAAAGAGCGAAATTGCTGACTTAGCAAATCGAATTCAATAAATGCACATGGCCAAGGTACACAGTATTGAATCGAGACCTCTCACACAGAAGCCCCTTGCTCTAAGTGGCAGATGCCTTTTGGTACTTGGCAGATTGCAACAGAGGTCAGCTTGCAATTCCAAGTCGGTAGGATTCATGTGAGAATCCAAGAACGCATGATTCATGATCCAAACTTTGCTCAGGCTTTTTTGTGAAAGGCCTGATGGCAGCTCGGCAAACGATTCAGAACGTTTGGAATTTCCATAGACGTTGCAGATCCCAGAGAGGCATTGCTTTCTCTGAGGCTTTTGCGACTGCCTTCTGGATCAGTTAAAGCAAGGCTTTGGACGTCGCTTTTGGCGGCTTCGGGAGTTCCATTCTCGGGACTTGGAAGTTTTGGATCCGCTTCCGCACCGCACACTGAGGCGAGCTCGACTGCTGCAGCTCCCAGTTGCGCAGCTCAAGCTGAAGCTGCCGCGGAACGCTCCGGTACCTCTCGAGAAGGAGTGGAAGCACTTGCCTCACATCCTTGGTGCATGTTGTTGCCTCCTTTCCTCTTCAACACACTTCAATACAGAACCTTCCCTAGGAACAACACAGAAATGTGAGAGTGAGTGCAGACGTATATAGACCATATAAGTGTGAGCATGTGTTCAGAGCACAGAGACCCCCACTCCTGCAACTTCACATTCTGCTCTTCAAGACAAGTACAAGAAGCCAAGCTGTGTCAACAGTGCAACACTTGCAGTGCCTGTTCTTCTCACTTCGTCAGGGGCTTTGGCCCTGTCTACTGCAGCCAACCCCCCAATGCATGCCATGCCACGATCGCGTGCAGGAGGAGCTAGTCGAAGCCATCCTGGGAGTCATTTGGCTGCAGCCCTTTGTCAAATGTCAGAAGCTGACATCCCTTGACAAAGATCATGAAATGATAATTCATCAATATTAATGAAATGGTTGGAAGTCAACAGAACTTGTTTCCAAAATTGAAGGACGATCCTAGAAGACGTTGAATCTTGAGATTTCACGGTGATCACGATAAGATCCTGGGCTTCCAGACGGTAAGAGGTCAGTTGCGCGACAGGCAGATCCCAGCTCTCCACCGCCGAAGCTCGAGAAGCTTTGCATATGACAAGACTTTGCGATTTGAAAACAGACACAGCAGAAGCCATCATAGACCCTGCGCGGTCGCTCTTGCAAGTCACTGTGTGTGAGTATTGAGAAGTTCTGGTTTGTCATAAGTTTGCGTTGCAGATTTTTCCTAGTTGCGTATGGGGGTTTCCAACAATCATGACTCATCACGTGAACATAGTCCTGGGAGATACAATATGAAGTCTATAGAATCATATCGGCCATACCTCAAGAGTTGCATATCAGAACTTGCCTATGTGCAAGTGAAGGTCTTTGAAGGGGAGGCTCGCTTGGCTTCACAGTGGAGCCCTGTGCCGCTCAGGAAAGCAGTAAGAGAAATTGGAAATTCTCAGTCCCGCGCAGCAGGCCTTGGAATCTGGGGAAGAAAATGCTCGTTGCAGGATGTCTTTTGCTGTCGACAACACATTCTGTCTTCCACAAAACACATGCAAAACACTTTTGTGGGTTCTCAAGTCTTGAAAAACAGATGTTGTTTCTACATCTCATCCCTTCTCCCGCGTCTGGCACTTCAGAGGTCTTGTTCCAACATCTCAATCCTGTCTTTCTTACTCGTACCTGTCTCCCGCTCCAGGGGTGTTGTGTTTCTATTGTTTTTAAAGATGCGCTCACCTTGTTCTCCCACGTGCGGAACACTTGTCTCCCAATGTCTCCCAAACATCATTTGCACATCTCCAATGTCTGAGGGGTGCCTTGTCTCGATTCGAGAGGCCAATACTTTCTAGTACAAAAAAAATGATTAGAGATCTCGTGATGCTATGTCCTGCTCAGCAACTCGGGATGCTGTAAAGCACCTGGAACTCTTTCTTAAAGTCCCCTTGTTGAAGTATTCAACATATAGGTTTGTGGGGCTAGGAGATTCGATTTCCATTAATATCATAAAGTAGTAGCGGCTGTCCTCATAGTCCCTTTATTGAAATGCCATACAAGTGTGCGCCACGCCCGGACACGTCCTGCGGGTAACTTTTTCAAAGACCCTGTCAGACTTGCATCGCTGCGTCCCTGTGTTTCTTTGTCCTTCCCGAGGACGCAGCATACGCCGTCATACGTCGTCATACGTCGTCATACGTCGTCATACGTCGTCATACGTCGTCACACTCTCTGATCATGGCTAGTCATAGCTGACTATCCCCATCATCCTTGTCCCGTCACAGTCCCTCATTAAACCTCGGGTTTTGACATCGTGCCTCATTATTCCTGATCATGCGCCGTTGTGCCACCATTCCTTTTCCATACCTCATCCAGTGTCATCACTCATCATATCTTGTCACATCTCATCTCATACCTCGTCATACCTCAATATACCTTAGCGGCTTAACCTGCCGCACGACCTGCCATTGTATGACGTTTCATGACACCTTTCGACTCATCATATCATACCTCATTGTGACTTCATATACCTCATCCTCCCTCGTCACACTTGGTAATACCTCAGCAAACTGGATTGTTTGCAGTTTCTTTTCTTCCCATCCCCGTGCATGCCTCATCATCATACCTCATGATGCCCCATCATACTTTTTCATGCATTACATAGCTGTAAGTAGACTTTATTGTTTTGGCAGGTTTGGTCCTTCTCCATTCAGAATACCAACATCATAGCTCATTGTACATTGTCACTCATTTGTTGTACATCGTCATACCTCACATTCTAGGTTCTTCTTTGGAAGCTGGGATAGCAGTTTCATTCCTTTTTTGTGTTCTCCCTGAGTGAATTGACAGCGGGACCTTTGTTGACATTTTGCTTCGCCGTGGGGCTGCTGATTTGCACTTTCGCTGAGTCGATGTTGGTGCCCCGGGGACAGGCCTCACGCATCAGGAGGTAAAGACTCTGTCTTTGGCCGAGTTGCAGCGGAGGCTCACTTGCCTCTTCCAGGTTGCCATGGACATGAACGAATAAAAGGACAATACAAAGGCATCATGGAGTGAATTGAAGGACACAGGGAAATAAAATGAAGATATGCCATTGATTAGTCCGCCACAAGGACCACGGACACCCCGGACACCCCGGACACCCCGGACACCCCGGACATATATCACTGTAAACGTTTGAGCGTGTGCACTGAATATAGAGACGGTATGGTTGTGTCAATCTTCGATTTTTTCCACGCATTTGCAATACATCAGTTGCGGACGTATTACCATACATAGTATTGTGGCCACAGAATCTGCTTCCATCTCTGAGTGTGTCTCGATATGTACACTGTGTGAATTCACGGCGGGTCATGGAAACACGGATCTGTTGGAATTCCACGGAATTCGAATTCTCGTGGGCAAGGCTGAGATCTGTAGGTGTGTCCTACGAACATTGTTTGGAACGCCGTGAGCTGGAGGACGAGAAGTTCTGACTGCAACGTTCCAAGTAATCTAACTGAGAGTTGAGGATTTACGCGACCTCCGTGCTTAAGACTTCTCTTTGGCAGTCTGTGTCGGAGTCTTTTTCAGCCTCGATTTGCAGGAGCTGTTACTATCTCACTGTTCGCAACCTGAAGGCGGATACATGGAAGATTTACATATCTTCTTGACCACTGTGGATTCTTCGCCTAAAAACCTTTGATATGCTCACGTATTTCATGCGCTTTCTTTTCTTCGGCGTGTTGATTGGCAGTATCATTGTCTGAAATTTTGGAAATGAATCTGAAGCAAATGTTCATCAACTTTCAAGGAAGGTCAAGTTAAGCAGACTGAACAGAATGACATCTTTTGGAGACAACTTCTTTTGGATACCGATTTCACTATGCCCCAAAGTACGTGTTGCTGAGGGTGGCTTGGGTTCGCCAGGTTCATCCAGAGCTGCAGATCCGGTGCCACAACGAGGTGCCCGCAAAGCCCTCAGAGCGACATGCAAATCTTCTGTTGCCGTGCACGGCTTGTGATTTTCAAATCTGAAGCCTTGCGAAGCATCTGAAGCCTTTCCTTTCCTTGGCGTCATGAGCTGTTGAGTGGATTTCCTTTGCGTGGCTGTACGAGCATAGTTCAGAAAGTAGCGCTATGCGATTACGTTCTGTCCTTTCTCCTTGCCCTCCACTGTGCACTGTTGCTGTTATGCCCCTGCAGAGTCATTGTAACAGATTTTTTTTTGAATACGCCCTAACTAGTGAGCAACAGGGTCCATGCAGAGTGCTCGTTGCAGCTTTTGCAGGTAAAAGGGTCACAAAACATCACTTGGTGTGAGACCTCACCTTTGTGAAGCCGTCCTCCCTCATCCTCGCTGTATGGTGCCCACGCTTGATGTCCCATTCGTTTCTTCGTGTGCTTGCCTTCGTTTGCTCCAGAGGGCCAGAGGTTTAGTTTGGAAACAAATATAAACAAGGTTTCCTTTCTGCAAAAGCTTCAGCGCGGCCCAAAATCACTGTGTATAGCCAATGTTTTTCGCAATTTCTTTGAGCAATCTTGGACGGACAGGAACTAGCACATACAGCGCCTGGGCAGAGCCCAGGTGTTGCGCGTATGTATGTATATTGTATGTATGTATGTATATATATATATACGTATGAATCTTGCGTCTAATTCAAATGTTTTTGAATGTTTTGTGGAAATCATTCTAACAATTGTATGGGAAACGCTTCAAAGCCTTAAGTTCCAAGAAAAAATGCTCTGCCTCATAGCTCTGTTCATTGCTAATTCCATTCCAGCATCGCGATGTCTGCTGCTCTTCGCAATCTGATATCTTTAAACAAATAGCAGCCTCAAAAGTCTTCACCGGTGAGTACGGAGAGGAACACTTTCCATCGAGTCACATGCCCACGCTATTTTTTCAAAGGGGTTGGATGATCCTATAGAAGCATGTCTGGTTTGGCGCTGTGCCTTGCGATGACCTAATGCCTTGGCCGTCCTGACGCAACTTGAGTTGAAATGGCTGTATAATTGTTTGATGTTTTATCCGACACTAGTAGCTTTTGCATTTCTTTTAAGTCCACTAGGGTCTTGCTTTATCTGCAGAGTTGCGTCTTCACTTTTGCATTCAAACGCTGCATGCTTTCATACTCTTCCACCAACTCAGGCTGCGGACGCTGCTTTGAACGGTGCTGTGCCTTGGCTGAAGCTTCAGTTTGCTTTGAAACCCATGGGTCGCTTTTCGGAGACTGTCGGAGACTGTTACGAAATTCCTTTTCAGCATACTTGTCTGTCTAATTAGTCCTGTCACACAGAATTGCAAATGGCAGTTCAGGTTTTAATCCCCAGTTTTAACCAGTTCGCCTTTCAATCCTGGTTTATCATCGAAAAAAACGAAAATTGAGTCTAGTTTCGCTGGGAGCTCTCGCAGAAATCACCTCACTCGTGTTTGCTGATTTGACATTCTGGGTCCAAATGTAAGGTTTACTCTGAGAGAATGAAGCTCTGATAGCCTTCTCCATCCTACATAGCCTTGAGACATGCAGATTCATTGATTTGAAATCCGCCATTTTGCAATAGATTATTCAGAGTACTCCAGCAGCTTAGCATAAATCTGCATGCTCATTTGGCGGTGTGCACTTCAAAGAAGTTGTCACCGCCACAAGTCGACAGTGTCAAAAGTGTGAAGCCGCAGTCAGTTCTTGCAGAAGCAACTCTGTCTACTTGGTTGGCTTCGAACATTTCGGTGGTTTCATTCTTGCATATTTACTTTCATAAAACGATCATTTGTAATCTGCCACTTGAAGCTTTGTAAGAGGAGTGCCTTAGTGACAGCAGCAGTCTGAAACACCTGGGAACGTTGGCATCTTGTGATTGTCTCCATGCACGTTTAGTTGGAAGTTGCTTTAGTTGCTTTCGTTTTGGTCTTACGCTGTTTTGCTTTGCCATTTGAAATGCTTTGAAGGGCTAAGGGCTTCAACCTTTGCTTGCCCTTGGCCAGAGCCTCGAGGCAAGAGGGAAGAGTGTCAGTTGCCAATTCTTTTTCACATGACACGTTGATACACGTTGCATGTCCTATTGTGAAGTCCGGTATGCAGAATCCAGAGCCAAGCCTCAGAAATCATTTTCCAGCACAGAGCCCTCTGATCAGGGAGCTCATGGTACACTGGCAGCAGCCCCAGTTTTTTGGGTTTTTTGGCGTAGCTCTGATGTGATATCTGAGATCTTGAAAGCTCTTCCACAACTGAGCCAAACCGAAGACGGGTTCACAGACACACCGTGACCATCTGTGACCCTCCCATGCCCATGCGGACCAAGGGCTGGCCATGGGGCTCGTTGGGCTCGTTGCCGCAACGCCCATCTCTCTCAGTTTGCTCGGCAGGAGAGGGACCATTGTGTTGAGAAACGAGATGCAAAAAGTAGGAGAGCAGAATGGACAACTGAGACTCAAATGCCTCCAGGTAAACCTTGGATTGAAAGCTCTCCACTTAGCCAAGCTCTAAAGCCTCAGTCCTCTGAAGAAAGAAGATGCATAAGTGACATCAAGGCACATCAAGTGACATCCAGTGACACTTGAAATCTCTTGCATGCCCTTCCTACAGAAGGCCAAAGAAGTCACTTTTCGCTGACTCCTAAGGGCCACCGCGGCCTTTCGAGTTGCCCGCCCCTGACGCGCATTTGTGCGGAGCTGCGGCCAGTGCAAGCTTGGAACTTGGAAAAATCTGCACGCATTTGAAGTTGTGCACAGCAGAGCCTACTGAAAAAACACATCTCTTATACATAGGTTTATCCTTATCCATCTCATCCCTTATTCTATCATCCTTATCCTTTTACATAGATCATATATATATATATATATATTCATAGATCAGGTTGTGTCGTATACCTATCCATGTAGGGGTGCATGCTGGGTATCACACAGTCCAAGGGCTTTGTGGAGCAGCGTGCGAAGACGCCAGGCCGTGGTGCATTTTGATTCCGAAATTTTCAAGCAAATAAAATGAATTTTGGAAACGGAAGTTGTGAATGTTGTAAATTCTTCTTTGCCTTCGGATTCACAACTTCTAAATTTTGGGAAATGACAACTTGAGGAGGACCACATTCACGTTTTCAGGCTTTCGTGGGTCTCATGTGAAAAGTGATTAGGCACTTGTACGAGTTTGTACAAAATGAACGCTTTGGTCTTTAGCTTTGCGTCGAATATGGACCACTGTGGAGACACAGCAGCATCAAGTCTGCACTCAAGTTCTTGTAAATTTGTAAGCTGATCCACAGGAAAAATTCTACATCCGCGTGCATCAAAACGCACTTTAAGGCTTCCAAACTCCTTGTCGCTAGGAACTCTCTGTCGTATTCTGTCTGGCGAGAGTGTTGAGCACTTGGATGGGACGGTCTCGCAACAGGCCTCTAACTCTTGGCATGTGGCAGATTCACCTTCTGCTACTAACCATTGGCTGACAAAACTATGAACTACCGAACTTAAGTGCTTTGTTCATGTCGATATCCACCAGCGAATACCAAAAAAGCATGGCACAAGCAAGAAAAAATCGGTAATTCAACGCAGGAGGCGCAGGATGAAGGTACGTGGAGCATCCTGGTGCTCGTATTTGTAGATGTTAACCTGGTGGACTCCCAGTGGAGGTCGTTGCTGACCTCTTGGAAACTGTCATTGCCGCTTCCCTTGGCAACGGTGGATGCTCCTTATCAGAAGTCTGGATCTTAAGAATTTATGAAGAGAATACAGTACAAATTAAGCTCGAATAAACATAAGAAATGTACGAAATTCATAAAAATGCATTCATGCTTACAGTACAGAAGTCTATTAGGAAGTGACAGTTGCAAACGTGGTGCAGACATCGTGCAGATATGTTGCAGACATGTTGTACAGGGCAAGAGGAGATCCCAAATGCATTACTAAGATCTTCGACATAGGCATGTCCTGTGGATGCCTTCACTGGACTGCAGTGCCCTGTGTCTGTTTGTTTTGAAAAAAATCAGCAGCGAACATTGGGTTCGCCATTTGGGTTTACTGGATCGAACTTTGAGCATACGAGTCGTCAGGACATGCCAAAAACCAACAGCAGCAAGGCCATCAGGCAGCCTATTTGTACTTCAGAATGCTTGACATGTGTAGACCAAAATGCATTCATTTACAAGATCAAAAGTTGTTTGTGACAAGTGTGAGTCCAATCAAATGAATCCATTCAGTTTGTTACGTAATTCATAATTCCTTGAAGGTCTCAAAACACAAGTCATCCACTTTAGACAAATTTGTGAGTGGATCGATGCGATGCCTTTTGGTTTGAACAGCTGACTCTGAGAGCAATCTGCAGCTGATAGGCACATGCTTCGCTTGACCTGACGGGCGTGCCATAGCTTTCAGCAAGACCGAAGAAGCCATTGAAGATAAACACCACCGTTGAGCAAAACGTGGACATTCATTTTACATACTTAGAGTATGGAATGAATGATTGTCTCTATTTGTTTGTCTTTGAACATTTTCTCTTTCATAAGCTTTCAAGGTCTACGATGAAGATGCCTCACCAAAACAGGCTATGAGACCAGAAGGTCTTCTGCAGTTGCCCGCGGCAAAAATGTTCTGCTTTGCTGCACGTGGGAGCAGTGAATCAATCGGGTCTCCATTGTGCTACTTCTTAGTACAGCATTGTCGGGTTGAGGATCTTCCCTCTTGTAGTGGCAAGTCTGCGATCTGAAATGAGCACAGAGTGGTGATGTGTCAATCCACTGAAGTTGCATCGGCGCCAAGATTGCTCAATCAACTTTCGTCACACAAGCCACACAGATATATAATCTATGTCACCAAATCCATGCTTGTTCTGCTCATTTTGCAGCGCTCATACAGAACGTATCTAGCCTTACAGCTTCGCTGAATGAGAGGTGACCTCTGCTAGGCTCCGCACATGATGTCAGCAGTCAACAAGCCCCATCCAGATCCTTAGCTCAGTGGTACTCAGACTGCTGATCTCACAAGACTTTTGGCCTGTGAAATTGCCTTGCTCCAGCGGCCAAGTCTGGAGGCACAGTGATCAAGGGGAGGCTCTTGAGACGAATCTGAAGTTCAAAGCCAGACTGCCCAACAGCTCCAAGCAGCTCCAAGCAGCTCCCAGTTTCTCCCCCTTTTTGCTCCACTAACATATGATCTGCACTTTTGTTCCAAACCGGATCTTGATATTTAGAAAATGCATTCGTTCTGTCCCTGTCTATGTGTGTGCATTATATATATATATGTATAGAGTAAGCTTTTGCATGTACATTTATTTTTATCTTGGTAAGTACGTGCACTTAAGGTGTCTTTTGATTGTGATTTATTGCACAACATAGACCGTAATGTCCCAGAACACGCATTCCAAGTTGGCAGAAGTGTGATTAGGAGTCTGACTTGTGATATCATTTATCATCTTGGTCAAGCTGGCTCCGGATATGATCAATTTTGGAACTAGTTTCAGTCCCAACAAACAGCAATTGTCCCTCTTTGGAACATGTAGACAGGTTTGGGATCCGAATATCTTGTTGGGATGTGCTGCTTTGATTGCACCATGATGATGATGATTTCGTTGCTAAGTGGTTTCTCTTCTTTCATCAACAGTTGAGATACTCATGTTCACAACGAGCTTATGGTATTTGGTGCTTAGGCAAATTCTTACAATCTGAGAACCACCCCCAAACTCTGTACGAGTTTTTTTTGTTCTTCTACTGTAGAGGCTAGTCTGTGAAGCTGTGCACAGCATCTTTTTATATCTTTTTGTCGCAAACATGTATCGTATGTGTAAAACATGTGTTCTTTTTGTGTGTGCCACTTTAGCACCTCTTCCCGAAGAGTCCTTTGAATCATACAGTCCTTGGCCCCCGAAGTTCCGCATCCACCAAGAAAGTGGGAATCATTTTCAGTCCCTGATTTACAGCTATTATACCTCAAAAGTATAGAGTATTCCCGTAGCACGAAAACTCTTCCCCTATGCAACTGTGTAGCATTTCTTTTACAAAGCGCTATTTTCTTGATTGTTTAAAACAAGTGTAGTGGAGTGCTAAAACTAAAAAAAGGTCATTCAAAGTCTAAAGTGTTTCTCAATCCTTTTGCACTATCAAGAAAGCGTGTAACCTCCCTGCAGCGCATGTTGAGCCATTGTATACAGGCGGAGTGTCAACAGCTGCGCATTGAGCAAATCAGCACCTCTCAAAGCTCAAAAGGCCAATCTCAAAGACAAATAGCACCCACAACCAAAAAACATGTGTCTCTAAGCTAAAAGCAAACATGTTTTATTTCTAGCTTGAAGACATAGAACACAATTATGTGCGTCAATCTTCAGGAAAAGGATCTCCTAACAAAGGCGCAGAGGATTGGACAAGGAGAGAACCAGCAAAGCTGTACTCAGAGCTGGCCGCTGGCCAAGCACTGACCACTTGGTTTAGAGACGCAGTTGTTGATGCCAGGCTAGGTTGGCAAGGCGTTGATGACTTCGCCAAACGAGTGCAGTTCTGAGAATGGATGTGCCAAACGTGTGCTGAGTTCGATTCAAGAAGTGTAATGGGAGAAGGTATGGAAATTCCAATCCTTCCAGCCTTGTTCCGACTTTGAAAGTTTTTTGAGAGTCCGAAAGAATTGAAAAACAGGATGCAAAACAGAGGCTCTCTGCATTTCAATGCATTTCTCTGCATTTGTTTGGACCTGACAATCCAGGTTTGGGATCGAACATCGCAACTGCACAGGCCATGCTCTTGTTGGTTTCCCACGCTTCATGCGCACGCGTGAAGCTCTCCATGGTGCCAGGCATCGGTTGGGTCAAACTCGATACAGACCTTCGACAAAAAGAAACTCATCCGTTGGACAGCAGCTGGGTGGCAGAAAGATCACTCACCATTTCCACAGAAAGACACCTTGTCTTCTGCATTCATTTTAGCTGTGGTTGGGCCACCGTATTCAGTGGATTTGGCCCCAAAATGCAGCAAGATGAAAATTAACAAGTTTCTGGCAGATCTCGATTCTGAGACGGAACAGAAGGAAGTGAAGGTAGGCAGATGACCTACTTCAAGCCCTCTGTGAGCTGCCTTCCAACCATCCCATGGCTTCTACCATGCTTATTTGCCACCACCTTGACCTTCTTTAGGCACTTCCGTCTTGTAGCCTTTTTTTGATATGGTCTATACGTGTTTGAGTATCAAAGCGCACCCTTCAATCAATTCTAGACTCTAGTCCTGCACATCGATCCAAACAAAATGGGCTAGAAATTACTGATGCTCTGCCAAGGTACCTTCGGGGCCTTGACCACCCCGCCCGAAGTCCAATGTATAGGCACGCAATCGTCCAGATTTGTCAGCGCGAAATGCTGAAGCATCTACACAGGCTGAAAGGACAACACGCTTCTGGTGTCTTGAAAGCCGTATTACTTGTCTTTCAGCATGCTTGTAGGGTTGAAACCAGTGCATTCAAGAAAAATCTTAAATCCAGGCAGGCGCTTTCAAAGCTGCAGCAGGGACCTTACTGTCAATGGGTTTCGTGGCTGTAGTCGCTTGACAGAATGGGTGCATTTTTTCTGCCATTTTGTTCAAAGTTGTCAAGGCAATGAGCAGCGTGGAGAGGGCTGGTCCGAGGCAATTGAACAATCTGCTGCGTTGGACCAGAGATTTGATTGTGGTTTCTCACTTTGGTTTCATGCAGAAACAAGTGTACTGCCACGCTAATGCAGTCGAAAGGTGGATAGAAATACTTGGGCTGTGATTTGTGGCGGCACACTTCGGATGATGCAGAGGCAGTTCCAATTTTTTTTTGTCAGTTTGCCCGCAAGCAAACTGGTTCTGTTACTTCAGAAGCTCGAATCTTCTCATGAGGATCACGGTGATTGACATGGTATGAGTGCATGTCAGCGTTCCAGCCCGTTTTTCGGCGCAGTAGCCCAGTGAAGGGTTGCATTGCTCTTTGCCAACAGACCTCCTGCTGGAACGGAGTCGGATGCATTGCAGCAGCTGCTGTGGCAGTGCGAAGGTGGAGACTTGTTTGATTCAGACACATGCAAACTGTAGGATGGCAAGGAAAATAGCTTGTTTCGATTGGCAAAAACTAAATTATGGACACACAACTTTAAATGCACTAATCAATTACAGGAAACGTTTAAGTTTACAATTTGCATTTTTTGGACAACTTGCCTCTATTTTGTGCTTTGGAAGTACTTCGTTCTAGTCTTTGTCAACATCGTCAGGTGTGAGCTTCCGCATTGAGCGTGTACCTATTCAAAATGCTCCGGCTCAGAAGCAGGAGGCACAGTCATGTTTGTTAACGTGGACATTTCAGGGATAGGTTTGATAATTTTTTCGATATTGACCATGCAACATTTCTTTCAACTCAAAATTCCAAAGGGAAAAAGCAACTGGCCAGGCACCAGTCCCAGAACCACAACCGGAGGCAAGCTGCACTGTTAGCCTTGCTCTGTCCTGGCACCAGAAGTCTCGCGCCAGTCTCCAGACTGTTCTGTGAGTGGCTTGAATCGCGCTCTTTCTTTATTTTTTAATCCAGAATTTTGGCATTGGCGCTAGGTGCACAGCGAAACTGAAATAGAAGACGTCAAAATAGAGGACACCTGAGTTGTTACCTCTGTTTCTTCTTTCTGAGTGCAAGTTAGACTCTTCCTTTTAGAGCCTCAATGACGACAAGTCGATTCGAATGTATTCGGACTTGCCAAGAAGGATCTGATTGCGGGTGCTGGTAGAGGGGCGCTTGCTGTAGCGTCACGTCGCTGCCTCGGTACAGTTGTCCTAGGACATATGGAGGATATGCACAGACTCCACAGACTGCATACTGCATACTATCCTTGTTATCCCAACAGAATCAGCGTCTCCCAGCATGATACAGCGCACGTACTTTTTCCCAAATCGCTGCAGTGGAAGAATCCACATTAGCATCCTCGATTCTCGGCAAAGAATGCTGGAAAGTATCAGAATTCAAGCGGCATGCAGACCCTGTACCTTTGCCGGGGCAAACTGAGCCCTCTCTTTCGCCTTGGGTCTGCCCAGGCGCAAAAACGATCGTCACGTTTTGGGCGTCAGAACGCATGGCTCTTAGTCGAGCTGCTTCCTCCAGTGGAAAGCTTCCTACTTTCAATTTCAAGGATAAAAAATGCCTGCAGGATCTTGCAGGCAATGTTCCTAGGACCACTTGAGATACTGTCTATCAAGAGTTGAAGCGACCTGTAAACTCTATCAGTGGGAGTTCAGACTCTAAGTAGTCGTATTGGTCAAGACGAAAAACCTATGTGTATTTGCAGATGGTCAAGCTGGGCCTTCGGCTCATTTCTTCGAGGCAAAAACCCGCAAAGCCTTTCCCCGGGCTCATTCGTCCTGGATGTTGCAAAAGCCTCCAGACGGATTTGCACCCAGGCGAGAGACTGTAGCAAAAGATTGGAGATCGCTGGTGATGCATTTTTGACATCTCTGGGTCCATGAACCTTCATAGCATGGACTTTCGTGCTTGTGCACTAATCAGAGTCGGTGTCACAGTTGCAATGCAGAGTTTTATTTCTTCTCGTTTGCGCATACATTTGCAGCTTTGCCAGGCTGGGAAAATATCTCGGCGATCTGTTGAGCAGGCAGCATTTGTCGAGATTTGCACTGCTGTCTTGTGAGCAGCTCAAATTTTCTTAAGATCTTAAGGCCGATTGTATGGAGCTTCTTCGACTTTCATGGCCTGACGAGTGTTTGTATGTGGTTTGACCCCCTGTTGTCATCTGCTTCATTTGCAGGCTAGACAAGTCGTGTTTTTCCCTTTCCGCCGGGAACCTGATAGCAAATGACTGAAACAGATGAGCTTTTTGTTCGAGCACAGGGTTTTGGGGAGTTGATCGCCACGCTTTGTAGGGCTTGGGAACCTGGTAATGGCGAGCGGTTCCAGGAACTTGGTTCCAGGCATAGGATTCCAGGTTTTGAAGCTGCAAATTCCAGTGGTTCCAGTTCCAGGAAGCGGAAAATCGTCTTCTGGGAGGGTAGAGCTCCAAGGTTCCAGGGTTACTTCAGGCTGCTAGGAGCACTTCCAGGTCGCAACTTGCCAGGGTTCAGACCCGTCACAACGTGCTGACATACAGGCGGGTTACCTGTGTACACTGCAGCAGCCACTGCTTTTCCACAAGGAAGATCTTTCCCAAAGTCGTTCCAGTGCACCATTTGATCTTCTGGTCACTTCGCTCTCCTTATTGGTGCGAAGTGGAACCTCTGCACTGACCATCCACTTTGCAAGAAGGTGGAAGGATTGCGGTGTACCAAGGGTAGGATGGAACACAACTTAGGATTTTACATATTGCCCTTGTTCCTGTTGAAATTTTGCTTGGGTGCAATGAGTGTGAATCCACGCTCGGTTGACTCAGAGCAAAAACATTTTGGGCTGAGGCTTGGGTCAATGCTTAAGGAAGCATGCGCACACAAGTGGGTCTGGATTAGAAAACAGCATAAATGACACGTCAGGGCTTTGAAGACAGTCCTCAGGGTTCAGATCCTGATTAGAGCTATTAGGGTTCTGAGAAGTTCTTACTGTAATTCGAGTATGGGAAGAGTTGCCTGGGTGCAGAGCCAGGGTGCTGGTCGGGTGCTGCTGTCGTGAAAAGTGTGCGTCGTGGAGGCTGGATGCTGATGCCACTGGCTGCTGCGCTTGCAGAGTGTGTGCTCTGGGTGCTTGGGTGGTCCGGTTGCTGTGGCTGTCGAATGCCGCGGAATGTCGCTACTACGTGTGTGCGTGGGGCTTTTGGCACTCCACAAAACAGCAAAGGGTGCCTTGCAAAGGATTATCGCATTGTTTCAGGGACCTGTTCCCAAGCTTTCAGGTTCTAGCTTATCCAGGCTGCAGTGTTTAGTCTGATGGAGTCTGTTTTGTGTTTTCATCTGATTCCATTTGCCCTGTTGAAGAGGGTGTCTGCAATGCCTGAACCACCCGGAAGCCATATCCCCCTCATTGACTCATGGTGCTGATGATGTCCGCTGTGGTCTCCGAGTCAAGTTCTGCCCATGTTTTCGGGGCTCCCCATGCAGTGATCTTTGAACCAGAAAGGTTGTTGGTCTTGGTTGCATCAAGCATTGCTTTCTTGGGTTGAAGTGTTTGCACGTCTAGGATGCTTCGAGTGTAATGCTTGGAATTACTGAGGACTGGTGGCGGCTACTGGTGCGTGGGGAGCTTGCGGTAGGTTTTGTTTTCAACAAGAGAGTAACAATGTAGACATAGAATGAAGGTTTATAAAGAACAACAAGTCATTTTACATCATTTGCCCTTGAAATCCTCATGTTGCATTTGTATTTGAGGCCAAAGCCAGGACAGGATCCTTCTTGATTGCCGTGGAGTACCAGCATCAGCGGACATTAATTCGCGCTTGAGAGCGTTTGCAGCAGATCCAAGTTGGCATTTGAACACTTTTTTCAAAGCCAAGCAGAGGCTAAGCAGAATCCAAGCAGAGCTAAGCAGCTACTTTTAGGCCCGTGGCCGAGCCAACGCTGGACCCAGCTGCATGTGAAGACATTGGTGGCAGCTCAGCTCATCGCACAGTGACCAGCTCCTGGATGTGATTTTTAAAAACTTGTTTGATCCGAGGTATCTTGCATTGCTTCAACAAAATCCTTGTAGCCGTTTGTTAAAATGTTTATGCTTCCTTGTTGCATTTCTCATTTTCGTGTTGTCCCAATGATCGATTTCCACCAGCAAAGCGAGATCTCGTCAAAATCTGTTCTGAAGCCTACTTGTGACTACGAGCTGTTTGAGGATCCCCAGAGCAAGGGGATGCAACGACTGTGCCTGTGCGAAGATGGAGCTGGTGCGCAACTTTTAAAGTCAGGATCAAAGCCATGAGCCTCGTTTGATTCGTGGTCCTGGCTGTAGCGAACTCTTTCAGAAACCCTTGGGATGCAACCAATGGACCATGCCTTGCGAAAAATCTCACTTTTGTTTAAACTGTGTCCTAGTCAAGCGCTGGTGGAGGTGGCATCCCATGTGGTACCAGGTCTATCTTAAAGAGCCATGCAATGGTCATCGCAATTCTTTCAATACTCGGTGAACGCAGCTCTTCTTTCGCTCATCTGGTCTGTGCTCCAAAGTATGATGCCCGAAAAAAGCAAAAACTGTGGTGAGTCATTCAGATTCCTCAGTTCAATTCAGTAGATACCTTAAGGATTCCGCATTTGGAGCATGTGGAACTGTTCACTTCAATTGAACCTCAGGGAGGCCAGTATCCCCTTGGAGATACCATCCAGTGGCTTCTCTCTTGGTACAGAGAGGCTGAAAAGTTTGTCGCCTTTTTCATTCACAGCAATTTTTCACCCATGACAACGCATATACCATTTCCAGTAGTTCATATTCACATCAGTCACATCGCATGCTGTCTTTTTCAGCCTTGTGGTTGCAGCTCCATGCCCTCGGTGTGCCCAGCAGAGCTGTCGAACAAAAGCTGTTTGCAGCCAGTGGATCGCTGCTAGCCCACCTTTTACTGTCCCCCAACTGACAACTTTTGCGAGTAGAAAACTTGTTTTTGAGAAGCGTCCTGACAGGTCTGGTTGCCTCCGCATGCATTTGGCTCCAGGAAAAAAAAGAACTCGGGTTCGATAGCAGGCTGGGAGTGCAACCGATTTCAAGTGCAAGCAAGGCACTAGAGAACTAGCAGCAGTCCCTTTTTGACAGGCATCATGGTCAACATTCCGAAGACTCGGAACACGTACTGTCGGAAGTGCAGGAAGCACACACCCCACAAGGTGCAGATTTGCAAGACAACTCGTCCTGTTTGAAGCTGTTGCACCTCACTTTGACAGTTTCTGCATTCCATGTCCGGCAAGGTGTCTCAGTACAAGACTGGCAAAGCGTCGTTGAGCGCACAGGGCAAGAGACGGTACGACAAGAAGCAGGCGCACATTTACATCTAGGATGCAATTTGAAGCATCGTCGTCCTTCTTCAGCCCTCCAAAATGGAAAGATGCCATGACAATCTGAGAAAGACGTGTGTTCTCAAGTATGATATCCTCGAATAGTCTTCAACTCTCGGACAACTTGTCAACCTGGACAGGCTGGCTTTGGAGGTCAGACCAAGCCAGTCTTCCACAAGAAGGCAAGGCTTTGGTTCGTAGAGAAAGCAAAGAAAGAGAGAAACTAATTAGCAACCATGGGGGGCACGAAGGTCGTTTGACCCTGTAGGAGTGTTTTGCCTCTCTTCTGTATTCACTAACCTGAACTGGTGCTAGAGGCCAAGACCACGAAGAAGATTGTCCTCAAGTTTGAGTGCACCAAGTGCAAGGCATCGAAAAATCTGATGGCACAACACTTTTCATTTGGATGGGAGCAGCCCTACGACAGCTGGTTGTCAAACACACTGATTCGATCTGATTTGTAGGTCAACTGTCCTACATCACACTGCGTTCCCCAGCATTGCCTTGCATTCTCATGTCACGGTGCCATGATCCTGAGCCACATCTACACTTCAAGCAAAGCTGCAGAGCTTGTCAGAGGATATCAGCTGCTGCAAGTTTGACGCATTTGCAAGCTGGTTAAGAACATCACTCCCTGGCCACTTGGGGGCCTTAGTCACATATTAAATGCCACAGAAGAAAGGATGAGGGGATGCCCCTGTCAGGCCAAGCGAATGAAGCCCATCAAGCGTACCAAGCACTTCGAGCTTGGCACAGATTCAAAGAAAGGCTGGGGGAATTTGCGCATCGGAATTTGGGCATTTTTATAGTCTTGGCTGTCCTTGTGCACCTTGTGCTGGTCTTTTCCAACATTTTGACATGGTTGTGTGTGTTCACTTTTGTCACACCGCTTTGTAGAGGAAACCATCAGTTCAAGTACGGCTCCGGATATCTATCTAACTGCTCAGATTGAGACCAATTTGTTTGTGTTTACCTTCAACATGCGTGAACATGCAACATACACATACATGCAAATGTGTTTGCATCTACATAATATCCAGTGACATGCATATCAAGCTTTGTCAGTGCATCTGTGAAAGGCAAGAATGAGTACGGCGGCAAGTACCGATGACAGCCTCAGACATTGACCTGCAAAACCCAGGGCCCAAAAATGCGGTCAGCTGCCTTTTAGAGAAGATGTCAGTATACCAAAGCATTCTATCCATGGCATGGCATTGCTTATGGCATTGCTTATGGCATTGCTTATGGCATTGCTTATGGCATTGCTTATGGATGGCACGATGTCTCTTCCGTTGCGCAAGGAATTCTCGAGTCGCATCCTTGCAACACTTGGCTCCAGGGGTCCATAGAGCTGCGCCTGACTTGTCAAAGCCACCAGGCCTTGCCTTAGCCTTGCCTCTCTTGCCCCTCTACTGGACTGCAGAGTTTGGTCTGAGGATCATGGTCAACATTCCGAAGACTCGGAACACGTACTGTCGGAAGTGCAGGAAGCACACACCCCACAAGGTGCAGATCTGCAAGACAACTCGCCCTGTTTGAAGCTGTCGCACCTCACTTTGACAGTTTCTGCATTCCATGTCCGGCAAGGTGTCTCAGTACAAGACTGGCAAAGCGTCGTTGAGTGCACAGGGCAAGAGACGGTACGACAAGAAGCAGGCGCACATTTACATCTAGGATGCAATTTGAAGCATCGTCGTCCTTCTTCAGCCCTCCAAAATGGAAAGATACCATGACAATCTAAGCAAGACATGTATTCTCAAGTATGATATCCTCGAATAGTCTTCAAGTCTCGGACAACTTGTCAACCTTGACAGGCTGGCTTTGGAGGTCAGACCAAGCCAGTCTTCCACAAGAAGGCAAGGCTTTGGTTCGTAGAGAAAGCAAAGAAAGAGAGAAACTCATTAGCAACCATGGGGGGCGCGAAGGTCGTTTGACCATGTAGGAGTGTTTTGCCTCTCTTCTGTATTCACTCAGCTGAACTGGTGCTAGAGGCCAAGACCACGAAGAAGATTGTCCTCAAGTTTGAGTGCACCAAGTGCAAGGACCGCCTGTGAGTGCACATTTCCAGATTCCAGAGTTCATTTATAGCTTGCAAAGTGGAATCAACGGCGGTTTCTTGTGCATTTTGATCATGTTGACAACGTTTATTTGTTTGCACATGCATGCCAACATGTCTTGCATTTAGCGGATCAACAGTGGCTTCACTGATGTGAGAGGTTGCACACATTTGCCCAGTAAGTGCGATATGTAACGTTCCTTTCGCTTTCTCCGTTGCGTTTGTTTGTCGTAAGATGCTTTGGGAGTCTCATGTCGTCTCATGAAAAAACACTTCTAATTTGATTCGCTTCCAGCCAAGGCCAAGCGAATGAAACCCATCAAGCGCACCAAGCACTTCGAGCTGGGAACTGACTCAAAGAAAGGCCAGGTAAACAGAGGGTGCATGGCAGTGCATGATGGTGCTGTTTAGAACTGTCACTGGTCTCGCCTTTGGAAAGGCAGTCCATCTGGCCAGTTTCTTCAAATACATAGCATACCAAACACGGAACTTGATCTTCAACCCTCCAGTTGTGATCGTCAGTTGTTCGAGGCAAGAATGAATATGGTGGCAAGTACCGCTGAGCGGCATGGATTTCTGAGTCTGCGCACATATGGAGAAAGTGGCAGCTCGCTTTTTCTTGCATCGCCATCGCTTTCCGTGCAATTTGATCGGTAACGTCGCATTGTTCCTGCTGTATACAAACACTGACTCTCTTTGTAAACACATCGAATCTTGATCAGTTCTCATACCACCCTTCCCTGCTTTTCCCTGGCATTTGTGGGGTGTACCCAGCTTCAGAGACAAAGATGCTGCAAAAAGTCAGGTTTAGAACTGGTGATGGAGCAGAAGCAAGATTCCAGACAGAAACAAGCGAGCAGCAACAAGACGGAGAAATCAACCAGAACAAGTCAATCCACACAAGAGTACTCAACAAATTACTCAACTCTGACAGCAGTTGCAAACTTTTTAATCTGCCAACTATGGTGACACTGAGTGGATCTCAAAAGCTGCAGACTCAGCCGGAACTTCTGCAATTCACAATCTATGAGCGTAGTGTGGGTGTGGGCACCTGCTAAACCTCCTTGTTCGACCGAGGCAAGGCTACATTCGTGCCTTTGTTGAAGCGGCCTTGCTTGACGGTGGTGCAGGCCCTGGGGGCGCAAATCATCGAGGAGGTTTTGATAGACACAAAGCCTTGCATTTCTGGTGGTTTGAAACATTTTTTACTTTTCCAAATGTATTGCCAAATGGTTGGCTGGTTGACTAATGGGGTTGAAACCACCAACCAGCTTGCCTTTTTGGTGTCTCAAAACATCTCAAATCTCAGAACTGATTTTTTCTATCTCTTCTCCGCTACCGTTTCTTGCCTTTCGGTCTCTCTTGGTAACCTCGAAGGATTTTCCACAGGTTTCCCACTTGTGTTCCTGCTACTTGTGGGGGTGGCCTGGTCTACTTTCCTCCTTGTCCACACGTTTTCGAATCCACCTGTCTTCCTACCACTCTTCCTGTTCTGTGTGGGTCGCCGGGACCAGAAGATTATGGTTTTGTGGCACTAGGGAAAACAGCAACAACATTGATATCAGAAACCTTTTTGGTGGTTTGGTAGCGCTGAAATGGTATGTGTGATTCATTGGTTTCTGAATGATCCGACATTGCGATCTGTGACCATGTGCTTGAGTGCTCCCTCAGGTGAAACAAAATCACAATCACACCTTCCAGATCCTGTCATATTGAGTCACATTTTAGTCACATTGAGTATTGCTGAGACTAGAGCATGACTAGAAAGGCAAAGGCAGAAGGCAGAGGCTCCACAGCATCCACAGTGAGAGGTCCATGTGCTCCAGAGCCCTGAGCTGAGACACAACCAGAGATGCTACGCGGTAGACAGTCGTCCAATGCCACATGTCTTTTGCCCTGGAATTCATGGCATTTGAACATCATTAGGATTGATTGAAGGATGCATGTAGATTTGCTTGAGGTTAGCAGTCTACAGACGTGTCTTCGATAATATTGAGGAGAGACGGAAAGCTCATTGTTTGCACAATATCAAAAATTCAGCGATTGAGCGAAAAGTATCGAAAAGTGACAATTGTAATTGGACAAATTATCCTATAGAGCGATTTTGATTTCTTTGATAACATTTTTGAGTCGAAAAACACGGAATTCTTCAGACGTGGCCAGGCTGCGAATGCGGCTCTTAAATTGGCGCAGTGCGAGGGCCGCGCCAAGGCGAAAAAGTTGCCAAGGTCCCAGGTCTCAGGTCTGCCACCTGTTCCTGTTGAGGTCTGGGGAGTTCCCAGTATCGAGGTCACGAAGGTGCTTTGGGTAGCTGAACAGGCGCGATCTGTAGTTCAGCGCATTGCAGGGCATTGAAAAGATGTTGACCGCCAGGTGAACGCATGTGGAATGACTGACGAGAAGATGGTCAAATTGCCATCGAATCTTGCAATTGAAAGGCAAGACCTCGCAGCTTCTATGTCAAGCGAAGACTTTCAACTCATTAAAAGTAGTCAAAGATACACCAGACAGCTGTGGGAACGGTTTTTGCAGGCTTCCCAACCCGGACCTCAAGAGAACAGTGTCCTCGAAGTGGGAGGTCGCACAGCATTGAAGTGGCTAGTTTTTTCAAGCTGTAAGACTTTCTAAGCCTTCTCGTTCTGAACCTGATGCTGTAAGAGTTGTGAAGAAGACTTAGAAGAAAGCTGGAAAAAAACCCTTGAAAAGGGAATTGTGTAAAGTTCACTGTAAAGAGTTGTGCTTTCTCAATTGCTTCCTCCACCGCTTGAGGAGAGGGCAAAAAGGCTCATTAGAAAGCTGAGGACTTGCTGCAGTCGAATTTGCAGCCGCAAGTACCTCCGCCCCTTGGCTGTGCCACTGCATCTTGCAGGAGAAGTCCAAGGCCATTTTGGGGTGTCCAAGACAGTCTCATGAGTTGTGCTGTGGGTGTGGACCTCAAGATCAGAGTGACTCTCAGACTATTTCTTCCGACGAACTTACCAATCATCAGAGTGACTCAAGATCGGCCCCAGAATATTTCCTTGTTCGTGAAATAGTTTCTCAGTTTCTTCTTTCAGGTCTGCTCCTTGTGTTCAGCCAGAAGCTCAGAGGTCATCATGCGGGTCAGGCCTTGAAAACTGAGGTGCGTAAACCATTGCATACAGAAATCGGTCTGCGCAACCATCTTCGTTTCCAGCCAAGCTACAGGTCGATGACGTTTTTCGCACTGCGGTTTTGAAGCGACCAGTGCACGAATGTGCCTTCCTGCGAGACGCGGTGCCATGGAAAGAGAAAGAACTTCGCTTTTGTAATGTTGAGGGAATAGAAAGACACGCACACACACACACACTTCAATGTATAAACCGCAGTAGAATCCCTCAGTGTTTGGCACGGCCAACTCGGTGTAGAGCCGGTGGTGGCACAGCTCAAGGCCAAGTCTAAAGGACTTGGTGCAGTGATGCGCGGAGCGATGCCGCGCAAAACAGCGAAGCAGCGGCCCTTCTGAGTTTGCGGAGGATCGGGGCCCTGTCGATCATGGCTGTGCTAAAAGACTGGTCACTTGAAGAATTTTGACCTCTTTCTTTGGCTTCTCAGAATGGACTCTCGTTTTTTCTTGACATTGTCATCTCTTTTTTTAAAAACTTTTCCAAGGCTACAAGATACAAATTTCCAATGCTTGGGGCTCAAGACAAAGCCGGCGGGGTATGCCTTCTTTGAAGCCGCCATGGGAGCTGTGGCCTTGAGGCATCGTCATGTGGTCAGGTGTTTTTTTTAAATGAGTTCTTCTGATTTAAAGATTGATAACTGATACTTGCATATACTTGTACTATTCCATATCCCATAGTTTCCCATAATTGCATCCTATTTCCAACTTATTGTTGAGCCACAGATGGCAGCACATCTTCGTTTTCATTCACATCTTACAGAATTCTGCTTGGAATTGTGCTTGCAGACTCTTTTTGGAGGCAAACGATGTTGGAACATGTTGGAATTGACAGAGCATTCAGCTTGAACTCAAATCACCTCAAACAGACGAAATGTGATGTACCCTGAACTTTCATTGGTTCGCCCTAGAATTCGAATGAATTCAATGTCTCTGCAGTTGCCAGAAGAGGTCACCAGCATCGGCGCCGGGGCCTGCACCGGTATTCTACACGAAGGTCTCTGCTGCTACTTTCAGGGGCAAGAATCTGTTTTTTAGAGATGTAAAAAAGAATGATGTAAACAAGAATGTAAAAAAAGAGAATGTAAAAAAGGGAATGTAAAAAAAGAGAATGGCTTCATTGTGCTGCTTTGGTTCAGCAGTCACGACACGGTGACCGCTGTCAGGACTTTCTTGAGACTTACGGCGACAAAGATCCCATTGCCTCGCCACAGGATCGGTTTTTTAACATGACTCAAAATCCTCGCCTTGAAAAAGTCCCAACATTTGGTCCTTTGGTCTTTGGTTTTTTGTCCACCTCTTCCATCTCACGCCATTCCGACATAGTACCTGCTTGAAAGCCTGGATTTGTAGGGATTGCTTGGTTGCTGAACTTGACATGATACGCCACGCCACCACGCATTCATTTAGGCAAACCCAGCCGCAGAGTCAGAATCTCAATACCAACAGCGTTTGCCGTTTGTCCATCTGTCATCTGACCAAGCTTTCCAGCCCTTTTGTCTGGGAACTCTCTCTCTCTGATTCTATTGTTTTACTTATCTAGTCCATTATATCATATATTAATATTCTCTCTTCTTTTCTCTATTCTATTCTCCCTCTCTCTCTCTCTCTATTCTCTCTCTCTCTCTAGAACATCTGGTCTTGTGATGGTCGTCAGATTTGCAGCGTCTGCATCTGACTAGGCTCGAGCAGAGGACTGTCAGCGAGGCAGACCTCAAGGCGTTTCTTTCTCTACCTCTTGTTTGTGCTTGGTCATCGGAGAAGAACGTTGACAATTTTTCACATTCGCATGGAATTGAAACCTCTTTCAAATCTGTTGAAATGCTTTCTACAAGTTGTGGATGCCGCGGAAGATTTGTGAGATTCCAGTCAGCGTTGGCTCTAGCAGAGTACCATGAACATTCTAGGACAAGCACTCTTACGTACTTACTTGACCCGCAAAGACACACTTACAAAAACATACAGACAGGAGCACAGTCTCAACATCTTCGCAAGAGGAGTTGGTTGTAACAGAGTGCTAGTTGTACCTTAAGTAGCGACCTACATGGCATTTTAATCATCAAAGACATCGTGACGGAAGTCGGAAGAAGACATTAGTGTACCATGACAGTGTAGCTGCCATGGCCATTCGTGCAAAAGCCGGCGCTCGTGTCAAGGAGCCAGAATTGACAAAATCTTACAGTATTTTGCTTCTAGCTTCCACTGGCAAACCTTCCCAACGCTACTAGTCAAAGAGGCAGGTTTTTGTACATCCATGTATGTCCTGACAGTTTCTACTTACTCCTTGTTTTTCGTCCCAGTTCTGTACCCTCTGAAGTGCTTATTGTGCTGCATTCGCAAGGAGTGCTCTGGCGAATTCGAGGTCGCAAACTTTCAAGTCACCTGTGCAACGGCCCTAGTAGTGCTGGCTTCTGCTAAATTTTCCGGCTGATAGAATGAAGATCAAGAGAGTGGCAAAGAAAATACAGAGGCCGACAGACCCATTCTGCAAATCATGTCCTTGCCAATTTCTTACTTTACTTGAGCACAATTCATAGACGTGAGCAGGATGACAGTGGAAACACGGTGTGTGCCACGTAACATTTGCGTTCAGGCAACGACAAAGACACTGTCAGAGAACAAGCAGGCTGGTCATTGCTATCAGCACTTTGTTCACCAACAAGAAGCAGAATCTCTGCGTTAGTAGTGAATTCAAGTCCTTAAGTGTTCCACGTTGCCAACGAGATAGGATTGCAGAGAGATTGTTTCTGGCCCAATTCTCGTGGCAGAGAGCTGAGATATGCTGAGACGCAAAGATGAAGATGTGCTTTGCTCCTCACGATCACAAAATGGACACAGCACACAACATCGACGCCAGAGATGTCCTGAGGCCAAGCACTACGCTTTTGGCATTGCAGTGGCATGGTCTGTGAAGCCGGATGGTACTGTTGAGGAGCCCGTGAAACAAGTTCCAACGGGTGCACAAAGATTGGAAATTGAGTCGTTTTCATCTTGGCGCATTGCGCCAAAAGCAAGAACCAAGTTGAACCAAGGAAGAACCAAGAGGTTTCTACAGAAGGTTCCCACAGAAGATTTCTTGTTGGGTACTTCTTGCTTCAGTTGCTTGCTTCTTGGCAGGAAAGCAAGAACCTTGGTGTACATGTCAAGCGCCTGGACCACAATCCCGAGGTCGTGTGAGTGGTCGCTGTCACGTGCTTCTAAAATAGTCATAGTCCACATTGTTGAATCATCCCAGAATTCACAATAGATCTAATCAATTTTCCGTAAAAACTCAATGTAAATGTTAATGTATCATGGTGTATCCTTTGACGTATCCTTTGACGTATCCTTTGACGTATCCTTTGACGTATTCTTTTAGTGTACCCTTTCCATTCTTCGTTTTCTCCTCCTTGTAAAGGGGTGCAAATGCAGTGGAAGCTGCGCCAGGAATGCAGCATCTCGCTGGAGATCACCATTCTGAATCGCATCAAAGCGTGCAACATGAGTTTGTCTGGGCCGAAGATGGTGGAAAGACATGGGATCAGAAGGGATCGCAAGTGGGGGAATCACAACATTGAATCACATGGAATCACACTTGTTGTCTACAAGTGAAGTGTAACGGATGGAAGCGCCTTCTTAACATTCTATTCTGTGCAGGTGCGATCCGACCTACCACGGAATATCCAGCCAAAAGGCCATCACGCAATCCCACTATGACGAAACACTCCGACAAAGTTTAGCAGTGCTTCTTGCTTCTTGTTGCGTTTTGTTGCTTGGTTTTCTGTAGTGCTGTGACCAATGCAAGAGGCACGTGGTTGGTCGCGTTCCTTCGACATGCCAGCTAGCGGGCGTCATGAAGGTGTCAAGGTGCGCCTTTTTGTTCAGCTTTTTAGTTCCAACATGTTCCACCAAAGCTCGTGGCATTCCAGGGCTTGCCGCTATCTGAAGTCTTTGATCACCAGGCTGGTGGTTCCGGCTGCACTGTAGAATGTGACTCTAGTGGAGGTGAGGAGAGTTCTTTTTGTGTGTGTTATATGGATGATTCAAATTGATTCAATATTCCTTTACAGTCTGTGAACAAAAGAGCCTCAGGGAGCAAAGTCTAAGTGAAAGCAACTTTTGGCATCATGAATGCAAATTATGAAGTACCAGGGAATCACAGAATCACAACCAATCAGTGTTGGCAGTGGCAGACTGTGCTAGGACGCCTAATTCTATAGTGGAGGGATGCTGTTCAGCTTGTACTGGAAAACCTAGATTAAGTATGGACATGTGTGATAATGTATGTAATCATATGCATATTTAGTTATATGTACGTACATACTGGTAGAATGAGCAAGAACCAGACTTTCAATTGTACAAAGGGCTGCCCAAGCCAGGGCCATTGTTTGCAGGAAAATATCAAAACAGCATACATCAGTTTCACAATACATGAATCTTTTTTGTCTTGTGGCAGCAAGTGAATATTGAAATCGAGGAAATCCAGCATGGCACCCACACACTGTCTTTGAGCTGCAGTTGCTAGCCCATCCAATGCAACAAACCATCGTCACTCTGCGCAACATGTGCTTTGCTTCTCAGAGCAACACTGATGAGAAGAGATAGTCCCCTCCTCCTAAGGCGTTTTTTTCTTTGGCTTCTTTCTCAACTTCCAAGCAGTGGATGTAGCGAATCTAAGTCCTGTCATCAGACTCACGAGCCCCCCTTGAGCCCCTTTTTTGGTGCGTTCAGTCGTTGAAACAGTGGCAGAGCCCCGGACGGGCCAAATAGAACAAACTGCCGAGCAGCAAAATATTTTGTTCAACTTCTTGAGTCGCCACTGAACTTCAGCTCGGGTAGCATTGCGAAGGCAGGGTGGCTCCACAATGGCTCTTTGAAAGTCGTTGCCAAATTGTCTGTCGAAGTCTTAGCTTCTCCTTGGCCAGCTCGGCCCAGGTGGTTAAGGCGCATTTGATGCTCTTGAGAATACGTTTTTGTTTTGGTCAGATTAATGAGGGTGAAGATGAGCCAAGATTGTCATAGAACAAACTCCTGGTTTGGGATCTGGAATGTATGGGAGGATGTGCAGGCATCGTCCCCTTGAACACGATTTGGCGCTCAAAAAAAGGGTGCCACGAAAGACCCATCCATTTGGGGGGTCGACAACTTTGAGACAATTATAAATGTCTTGCCACTGACTGTAGACATGTTGAGAGTGTTGAAGTCTGAGGTGGTTGTCGGCAACGATACTGCCGTTGTTGTGTCCAATGAGGCTGAAGGGTAGCCTGCACAGAAGAATAAGGGTGTTTGGAGCATGGTGCTGGGTGTGACTTTTCATAGGTCCTACTTTGGAATTCTGGCAGACTGGCGAATCAGTCCTGGGTCTTGTTTGGTCCATCATTTGCACTCAAGACGATTTGGAATGTCATAATGTCATAAGACAATGTCATACTGTGTCCTAGTTTTAGGTGGTGCCAGCGCTGACATGGAGAGAAAGTATCGGTGTTTCAGGCCACTGGCCAGCAAGAAGTCTGTGAGTCCTTGCAGGCTGGGTAGTCTGGAATATTTCTAGGCTACAAAGACGCCAGGACAGCTTCCACAGCTTCTTCTCAGCTTCTTATCAGCTTCTTCTCAGCTTCTTATCAGCTTCTTCTCAGCTTCTTATCAGCTTCTTCTCAGCTTCTTATCAGCTTCTTCTCAGCTTCTTATCAGCTGATCCTTGTTGCTGTGTTAGGCCTTTCTTCAGAGTGGAAATATGACAGATGTAGTGCTGAAGGCGCTCTCAGGGATTGACAAGTGAGTCTTTTTGTTTCAGCACTGCCATTCCACCTTACGTTCCACGGCAAAGACAAGCTCTTCTTGGCAGGTCGGCAACGAAGTTCTGCAAGCTCATTCAGTGATTCTTGCAGCGCGGTCTCCAGTTTTCGAACGCATGTTCTCTTGCACGGGCCTTGGAGTTGGAAGCAAATTTCTGCCTCTCAAAGAGAGAGCCATGAGTCGCAGAATAGGAACACTCTATTAAACTTGGAAAATCAGCACAAGCACACACACACACACGCACACGCACAAATGTAAGTATATATATATATATGTATATATATATAGAAATCACGTATTCTTATTTTTATTGACTGTATGTTTATATGAATAAATAAATATGTATATATATATATATATGACATAAAGATATATACAAATATATGTAAGAAATTGTTGTTTGGCAAGTCTGAGGCCCCATGAAAGAGAAAAGAGACAAAGAAGTTCACATCAAGGACAGACCTTTGGACAGACCTTTGGAGCTGTGTACATCTCAAAACAAGGTCCACTGGAGCCCTGTCATAGCATCTCAGCTTCTCGCCCCTAAAGCCCGGGTGCCGAAAGGATCTGGAGGCAGTACCAGTCAAAGCCTTGGCTTGAAACTCAGAGGTGCCGGTGACACGGTCCACATCTCCAAGTACATGTTGCCACAGTTGCCAGTGATTCCATGAGATTCTTGCCATAAATTCTTGCCGCACAAGGTCAGATACCTCTACACCGGAATTGTCGATCAGGCTGCTTTGGACAGTGATGAGCTCGCAGTGAATTTGCTGGAGGCGAGCACTGGCTGCGGGAAAAAGTACTCACCACTAGGGATAACGTTGGAGTGCTACATGGAGAACCTTCACACTGCTTACAGGTTGCTTTCATGTGCAACACATGTTACTTATCAAGGGCTTCCACACATGGAGAAAGTGCTCACTCCAAGCACTTTTGCCTGGCTGCTGTTGGAGTTGCTGCATTTGTGGGGCTGCAAGACCTCATTTCTTCTCAGAAATTTTTTCAATCTCAGTGCCTGGCCCTATCGATACAACAACCAATTGGGTTTTAAGGGCAGTGCTGCGTCCGCTCGCGCCCCGTTGATCTGTCTACTTGTTTTTAATGCCCACCCTCACCACTGGCGCTTGCTAGCGGTAGCATGTGTTCCACCCCGGCACCCTGACCATGCTCATTTTAAGGTTTCGTTGGATTCAATTCCAACTCGGGTTGCAGTCCTTTGCCTGCTGCCTCGGGTTGCAGTCCTTTTGCCTGCTGCTGTGGAGCTGTTGTTGTTGTTGTTGTTGTTGTTGTTGTTGCGGTTGTTGCGGTTGTTGTTGTTGTTGTTGTTGTTGCTGTTGTTGTTGTTGTTGTTGTTGTTGTTGTTGTCGTTGTTGTTGTTGCTGTTGTTGTTGTTGTTGTTGTTGTTGTTGTTGTCGTTGTTGTTGTTGCTGTTGTTGTTGTTGTTGTTGTTGTTGTTGTTGTCGTTGTTGTTGTTGCTGTTGTTGTTGTTGTTGTTGTTGTTGTTGTTGTCGTTGTTGTTGTTGCTGTTGTTGTTGTTGTTGTTGTTGTTGTTGTTGTCGTTGTTGTTGTTGCTGTTGTTGTTGTTGTTGTTGTTGTTGTTGTTGTGGTTGTTGTTGTTGTTGTTGTTGTTGTTGTTGTTGGTGTTGTTGCGGTTGTTGCTGCTGTTGTTGTTGTTGTTGTTGCTGTTGTTTTTTTTGTTGTTGTTGTTGTTGCGGTTGTTGCGGTTGTTGTTGTTGTTGTTGTTGTTGCTGTTGTTGTTTTTTGTTGTTGTTGTTGTTGTTGTTGCGGTTGTTGTTGTTGTTGTTGTTGTTGTTGTTGTTGTTGTTGTTGTTGCAATCGATGGTGTGGCTCTTGCTGGCCTTGCTGCCTTGGGTCAAAGACTATGACTTCTTCAATCTGTTTTTGGTCTTCTTTGGCTCTTCGCGCATGTCTGCAGCTGTGTCAGGCGGCACATCGTTATGAAGTTCCTGGTCTAGTTGAGCGCTGTGTGCAGGCAGGGATGATCAGTGTGCAGTAGCCACGTGCAGATGTGTAGAAACATTGCGCGCAGAAATGGAAAGATGCAGTCATGCTCACCTTGATTTGTCACAACTCTTTCAGATGATTGTCGGCCGATTCAAAGTCGAGACGGTGGCAGAGCGTTTGGAGATGGCAGACTTGATCGGAAGCAAGTACTTCAAGGCAAAACCCGAGTCCGCTGACATTTTGATCCTTGAATGTTAAGTCTTTATATTTGATCAGTGATTCAATCAGTAAAGTTTACTTGTTTCATAACATTTATTTATTCATTTTATCTATCCAAGACTCGAACAGTTCCTCAAGCTCACGGAGGCTCAATGTCTGGAATACATTCAGTCGCACTTGGCCGATGTTCAAGTCACAGACGTCGTTGCCTTAGCTGATTCAGGAATGGAAAAACCGCGAGGTCATAAGAAGTTGCTTGATTTTCTTCACATTGCAAGGCCTATACGCGCTTGGTAGAGCGCAGGCCTGCCCTACTGCGAGACATCATAGAGGCTGGCAGTCGAACGTCAGAATATCATCACCCAGTAGAGAACGAAAGGGTTCGATCATGTGTTTACTCAACGAATGCCGGCAAATCATACCCTCAGAAGCCTTCTAGGGAGCAAAGTCAGTGAGGGATGCGTAAGCCATTTTCACACTGCACAACATTGTCCAATCGACGACACACTACAGCTTTTTGACTCCTATCACTTCCTTGTCTAAGAAATAATGGCAATGCTGCCCGTTGCATAACTAAAGAAATCGTCCCGGTTGGAGAATCTGGGCAGTGTGCATTTCATATCATTTCATTACATTGTGACATTGAAGTCATTGAAGTACTGTGCACCCTTCTCGCTTTCTGACCTTCTCTCAGATGCACTTCTTTTGGTGATTTGGCCTGTCTTCCTACAACTTCTTGCAATCTTCAAGAATCTGATACTCTTCTCCCACAGATACTATATATTGCCAATCATATTTCACACTTCCTATACACTATGTATACTAATGTATACTATATGCTTCTACTAATCTCATAGTCTGAAGACATTTGCAGCGCTGAAGGTGATGGCACCGCCAGCCAAGAAGCAGCGACGCCTCAAGGGCGCAACTTCCCGGTGAAGCGCAAGCCCTTGGGAATCTCTGATTTTTTCTCAGACTTATAGTGCTGTGAGTTGGGACAAAGTCTGCGCTCAGATGGATCTCTGCTGAGTCTCATGATCCGGGAAGTCATCCCAGCCTGCGAGAACAGTTGGAAGCTTCGAGGTGATTTCAAGGGACAGATCCATGGCCAGGCGACCAAAGTCGTTGCAGGAAGCCGCCTTAAGCTTTATTCCATTTCCGGTGATTTTCACTTTGGATTGTTGAATGCTTACAACAAATGCACAAGATATAACCACAACCTCAAAACGAGTCACTAATCAAATTAGCATGTAAGCTAGAATTATAGGTACAAGTTACAACTGGTGTAATCTTGCAAGTGGACACCCGAATCCAGTACAGCAACTTATTCTTAAGGCGGAAAGTTGCCTTGAGGCCCCTTTCTCGGCTCAACCGATTTAGATTTTTAGTGCAGAATTTGTGAGTTCCAAATTCATTGCATGTCATGGCGGCTGAAGTGCATGAAAGCGTTTCAGTCCAGTGATCAAAAGCGGCTGTGTGGCCACTGCTTTGGAGTAGCCAGCAAGGTAGCCTTACATTCGCTCCCTGAAGCATGAAAGCAGATTCTCCAATCCTTGTCACAGCAAGCAAACCCGCTGTAGCTCATGCATTCGGGGTTGATCTGAGTCCCATACCTTGTAGATGCCAGTTCTGATCAGGAACGGGAGCGCCTGCGGATCCTTGCAGAGGAAGCTTCGCCACCAAAACTAACACCTGACCTTCACAGATCTTCACAGATGAGTTTTGGATGTTTGTTAGATGAGTTTTGGATGTGTGCTTTTCTTTTTGTGCAACTTGGATGTTGATTTCATTTGATTTCATTTGATTTCATTTGATTTCATTTGATTTCATTTGATTTCTGGTTATTTCTGTAACTTCTGTATGC
Organism: Symbiodinium kawagutii; assembly: GCA_009767595.1. Lineage (NCBI taxonomy): Eukaryota > Dinophyceae > Suessiales > Symbiodiniaceae > Symbiodinium > Symbiodinium kawagutii. Next base: position 409,961 of record VSDK01005201.1, on the reverse strand, counting down.
TTTGCATCTCTCACGTTGACACTCTGCTCAGCTTCGAGCTGAAGAGCTGAGCGCCGCAGAGGCAGAACGTTTGTTGAAACTGAGCATAGAGTCATAAAGTGATAGCATAGTGATGTGATATGTCTGTGGAGAGTGACTTTGAGTGCGAAACTGTGCCTTCATCCATGTCCTCCTCTTAAAAGTTCACTGCTTTCATGATTTTCATGGATTCCTCAGCAAGACCGGTCAAGTGATATGAGCTTATGACATCTTATGACATCTTATGACATCTTATGACATCTTATGACATGTTCTCCTCACTTCTCCGGCACCCTTTAAGTTGTTGTCTTGTGAGTCATGACGATGGTGCGGCAAGCTAAAGGGCTAAAGTCAGAAGCGGAGTCAGTCTGCTGTTGCTTCGATCGAACGTTTGCTTCCTTCCCTTCACTTCCTTGGCTTCCTTGGCTTCCTTCGCTTCCTTCGCTTCAATTGTTGACTTGTCTCCGGGATGTCTCCCGTATGTCCCCCATTCAACGGTGTCGGTGTGGTGCTTATTTTTTGCCACGTAGCTTGTGACGCTGCCCTTGGATCGACCTTTCATTTTTTCTCGGCAGTTGTCTAAACAAATGAATATATTATAAGATAATGTGACCATATGACTATATGCTTGGGGAAGCAGAAGTTGAAGTGCTTCCAAATCTTCCTTTTTTGCTCATCATTTGCTGCGGAATTGCTCCTGACTCCTGCCTGTCTGGGTGCCTTCTCCCCTCGGACTTTGCCTTGTTTCTGTTGTCTGTGGCAGCTTTTGTCAGCTCTTTGTTTCTGGTTTCGGATGGTGTACTCTTCCAGAGGTCTTTCTTGCAACAAACTCTGTGAGCCGAGCTTGCCCAAGCCTGCCAAGCCTTAAAGGCAAAGGCGGCTAATTAGCAGCTACTTGCAGTGGCAATCAAGATTCTGAACAAGCAAAATACACTTTTCATATGACACCACTAAGTGTTCCCGTGACCTAGGCCGGATTAGTGACATTGACTCTAGCAGTCTTTGATGCTTGCAATGGCTCGCGGGTCGGATGTCATCTGGGCGACGATCGGTGGAGGCAGGATGTTCCATAGATTCTTTTCAGAGGCCGAAGAATGTTGTGTCTTTTCAACAGTTCTGGGTTGTTGTGGCTTGTTGTGAGGTACGAAGTTTGTGGGATGCCCATGACACAGAAGAGCGAGGCTATTTGCAGCGTAAAGAGCTCGAAGACCTCCTTAGACACCTCCGCAAGGCAGACAAGTTCAGAGACCATGTTGAACCGACACAGTGACATTCACATGATTCTCTATGCATCAAGTACTGGCATTGTGCTTCAAGTACTTCGTATGACCTTTTGCTTGATTACCTTTTACTCGAAGATATTGACTTCAAGTAGTACAAATTCAGCGTTGTGTCATGTTTTCGCTCAGAAACTTGGTGGCTCTGGAGATCTGTCCCCAGAAGCCATCAAGCGCTGTGCGGATGTGCTCTATTTCAATGAAGAGACCGGCGAGTTGCGGCAAGAGGTGATCGGGAAGCGGAAAGTGCAAACAAAAAAATGAAATGAACAATGAAATGAACATACATAAATAGATTGATAAATGTCTATAGAATATTGATATATGTAAAAATAATTAATGAACCGTATCATCAAATGAATACCAAATAAGAGATCGAGTTGTGAAAAGCCACACCTCAAAAAGACACGGTGACTTCCAAGAGCTGCATGTGTGCTGGTGCACCGTGCAGGCGTTTGGCAGACGATTTCAATACCTTTGGGCACAGAAGGACCCCCGGTTGTTGGAAGTGTCGACTGACGATTGCAGTGACAGTTGCAGTGATGGTTGGTCTTTGGAAATGGGTAAAAAAAATTGCAGAGTTGGTCACATTTTTTGATTTGAACGGCCAGGAGGAGCTTTTGGAACTTTCTCAAGTGAAGGTTCTGGCTTTGAGATTCACAATGTGCTTCAGCAACTCATTAGAGTGACAGGCTTCAAGATGATGGAGATACACTCAAGGGGCAGCAAGTTACTACCAGTGGTATACTGTTGCAGAAAGAGCTAGCAAAAAGATATGAAATGAAGTGTTCCAACGAAATCTTCTCGTCTTTCAATTTTTATGTTCGAGCTGTCAGGCTGAAGGTGGTGCAGAAGTGAAGAGAGAAGATGGTGATGTTCCCATGTCCAGCTCAGCGCCAGCCTTGGCAAAACAAGACGCCACAGAGTGTGACGATCACATGACATTTTCAGGGGCGCCTTTTCCCGATATCGTTGGTCGGAGAAAAGTCATTGGCCAGAGAAAGAATGTTTGGAAGAATTATTAGCATTATCAATGTCTAGAAATTAATGATTTGTTTGAATCATGTATCTGAAAACATGCCTGTTTCCATATTGCAAAGGGGTCTTTGGATGTCAGGATCCACCTCTCCTTCTCCTAGGCCTGAGTCTTCCCCAGGCCTCGCTCAGGTTCTGTTGCACGCTGGGCGCACCCGTGGCTTCTTTCGGCTGTGTTGTATGCTGGACCTTTGCAGATGATGCTAGATGAAGATGTGAGAGAAAATGCTAGATATACAAGAAGTGTCCAAACACATGCGACAACATATGTCAGAATATACCGCATGTCTGAATACATGTCAAAATAAATGTCGGAATGCATGTCAGCACATATATGCCGGAAGACATGTCAGGATGTTTCCAGAATGCGTGTCAGACAAAATGTCAGAATATGTCTCAGAGAAACCGTCAGGATAGATAACAGAATAGTATCTGACACAGAATTTGTCAGAGTAGTCTTGGATAATATATGTGCAAGACATATCATAACAACTGTCTCAATATCTGTCCAAGAGCATGTCAGAACATCCAGTACGTCAAAGTACGTCAAAGAATACACGGGCAAACATGTCAGAATACGCGTGAGATCATGCCAGAAATTGTGAGAATACATATTAGAGAAGAATTGAGGATACATCAATGACTGTCAGAACGTTTTTTTCAAAAAATATGTCAGAGAAAACGCCCGGCAACAGGTCAGAGTATATTTCAGAGAACATGTCAGAACATACGTCAGAACAGGGGCCAGAATGTATCTGGAGAAGAGCCAGAGTATGTGCCATAGTAAATGCGAGAAGTCAAAATCCAAAAAAGCGTATCAACATATCGCAAGTTATCGCAAGGCCAGCTTTCAGAATGTCACACTGCAGCTGGGATCTCTCGAAGCAAAGTCATTTGTTTTGCACAAAGACGCCCTCGCATCATTTGTCCCTCTCCAAGGTCAGCCTTGGGCGTACCAAGTTGGACACCGAAGATTTTCCGGAGGGGGCTGCTTGCTGGGCGCAGCTCAGCGGGAAAAATTGAAGGATTCTGCCTTTTGAGTAGCGATGTTGAGCCAATCAATTCTGCTTTTCTCCCTACATGTTCTTCTTGTGTCAGACTGCTTGCCCACTGCGCAAGTAAAATCGCAGGCAGAGAAAACCATCACTTCCATGTGTGCATTGATACGCAGTATGTAGACAGAACAAACAACCGAGTAAGATTTTTAGTATCAAGAACTGTTGTGGTTGTTGGTCGCCCAAGGCTAAGCCCTTTGATCATGACAGAAAAGGAAGACTTGAAGAGCGCCATCAAGAAGGAAATTCCTGGACCAAGTGCAGGCACAAGAATGAAGATTTGGACTTGGGAATGAAAATTTACTGTACTTTTGAGAAATTCCCGACTGGACAAGATCCGAGTCCGACAAAGCTAAGGCCTTCAGTCCCAACTTCTGGTGGTTGAGAGTGGACGGCAAGACACATCACGTCTTTGCGTCAAAGACGCTTCCGGTGACATTGGCTGGGTGAGCACAAAATCCAAAGATGGACGACCGTCGCTCGGATCTGGGGGAGGTTTCAGACACTTGTACAATGTGTAGCTTTGTGTTGCGACTTTATGACCCCGTACTTCGTTCTGCAAAGGATCGAAATCTCCTGAAAGGTTTCTCCATATTGCACATTCATGCGATGGGGAAACGCTGAAGGCTTCTTCGGTTGGCAGAAACTCATCACAAGGATGCAGAGCAGGATGCAGAGAATGATGCAGAGAAGGATGCAGAGAGTGATGCAGAGAAGGATGTAGAAAAGGATGCGAAGAAGGGCGCAGAGAAGGATGCAAAGCACGATTCAGAGAACGATGCAGAGGATGCAGAGGGGAAGGAAAGGGATGTGGATCTTCCGCCAGTCAAACCGCCGTTGCAAAAACATTCAGTCACACATGAGCAACTGGGCACTTAGTGCGTTCTTGATTTGAAGTTTGGAACCTTGGGAAGTTTCCTGTATACATGTTTAGAAGTTTTGAAGATTGAAACTCTTGCACCCTTAACGCTTTGGAACCCTGGATTCTTCAGTATATCATATATGATTTTAACACCTGAAGCGCTGCATCACTGCAACACTGGAACTTCCCTGGAACCTTTGGAACATTGGACCCTGGAATCTTGGAATCATGCAGCATGATGCAGCAAAGGACCTTGAATTCTGGGTCTTCAAACCGTTCTTGGAAGTGTCTGGATTCTTGAAAGTTTTGAGCTATTCCAAAGGCTTTGGACTATGTCAAGCTGGATTCTTGAACCCTGGAGTCTTAGAATCTTCCACTGTCCCAGTCTTGGCGTCTTACATATCGCCCTACATTAGTACGCTGGATCTTCAAAGCATCCTGTGACAGAACCTTGGAACCACGAACAGCGGAACCTTGAATCGTTCGCGCTCACAAGAGTGTGTCAAATAGTTCAGGCTCAGATGCAGAATCAGAGCTGTCAGAGTGTCGTTCCAGAGCTCACAGCAACAAATCATCACACAGAGTGTGTGTTGATAAGGGACAAAAAAGCACACCCAAAAACACACCTATACTGAGTAACCAGTTACTTAGTATATGAAAATTCGCAAAGTCAGGTCTCACCATGTTCTCTCTCTATCTTCAACAATTCTCCTCATTGCTCGAGGCAAAGCGTCGACCTGGTCTCTGAACTCCGGGCAGCACAGCAGCAAGCCCTTCAGCTGGATGCCCGAAACCAGTCCCAAGAACAGGAGATTCGTTGCGTCGACAACGGTCATGCTCTTGAGATTGTGCTTCAAAACAAAAAACACCCAAGTAATTTCTTTCATCCTGTTTGTCAATTTGACCAACCCACACATACGTTCCCAGTTTGAGTCAGCTCAAATATGCAACATCTTAAGGTGCAGCACACCAGCAGGAGATAATCGTGGTGACAGACTGAACGAATCATAGCCTGAAGTAGCAAGACATCATAAAGCAGCCAGAGTCCTTTGAGAGGGCCATAGATTTTGACTTTAACAATGCGGCCTCCAGGACATTGAACTGCTGCAAAGTGACTTGTACAAGGAGGAGAAGGCTTGCAAGGCGGCGAAGCAACGGATCGATGAGATTGGACTGAAGCTGGCAAAGGAAGTGGATTTGCGTCAGCAACAGGAGATATCAAGCGAAATCATGTCATGTTCCTACATGTTCCTTCACAGTCCTGGCATGCACGGCTGATGTTTTTTTTACTGCTTTTTTAAGACCCCTCTTTATTTTGTTCTCCAGGAAGAGAAATTGAAATCTGCGCATTTGGAGCAAAGCGAATTTGTCCGAACCAAGACTCAATTATTGGAAGTTGAAAGCGAGGCGATCAAACTGCCAGGAAGCGGAAAATTTACAAGACTAAATGGATCTGGATCACTGATGATCACTTCACATTTTTTTCTGAGATTTGGTGCTGAGTCAGGGGTCAATTTCATTCTCTGAACAGGCTGGACGGCTGCGTCTTGAACTGGAAGATTCCAGGGCTACAAATCGAATTGCCCAACAAGAGCACAAGGGGAAGGAAGAGCAGTCGCTTGCCCACCGTTGGTCCCGTTCGCCCCGTTGGCTTCTGCACACCTTGAGCCACGGTGTCCAACCGTAATCGCTGATCGGTAAGGCATGAAAGTCGCCTAGCAGCTCTGAATGCATTGATGCACGACGAGGTCGGGCAAGATTTTTTTTTGAACCTTTAAGACATTTTAAGACTAGAGTGAGTCACTGTGAGTCATGAGTCATCTCTGAGAGTCATCACAGGTCATCACAGGTCATCACAGGTCATCACTATCATTAGATAGTTGCAATCTCTTGCGACTGCTTCCACCACCCATTTTGAAATTTGTTACTTCGATTCAGTAGAGAGAGATATTTGCATTGAAGGCTCTCGTTCGGTGATCCTTGCCATTCCTTGCCCTAGTCATTCCTAGTCATCCCTAGTCATTTCTCTTCGCTGTTCAGATCTCCAGGTGAACAAAACCCACGAGCGGCTGGCACTCAGCGAGATGGCATTGACCGCAGCGCAAAAATCTCTGCAGATCTTGGAGGTGCAGATTCCGAGCCGATGGAAGATGATGGCAATCAGCTACCAATAGGATGAAGATTAGGATAAAAGGCATACAGCGACACACCAAGAAGGCACAGAGCGACACACCAAGTGCTGATAAAGACATACAAAAAGGCACACAAAGGCGAGGCTTCGTTGGGGCTTCCAGGGTGAGCTTCCTTGAGGTCAGAGCTGTTGAGCTTTTTGTCAAGTTTGTCCTTTTGAGGACGAAGAAGAAGCAAAGCTTCAAAAAGCAGCAGACGAGCTGAAGCGACATAAGGACGGCTCACTTCAAGGATGAATTTGGATGAGTTTGGATAAGTGCTACTGATTGATCTGATTGTTTCAAGTTGCAGATACATAGAGTGTTGCACTCCCGAGGACCGCTCAAGAGCCGAAGCAGCGGCCTTCGACCAATGCGAATTCAAGCTTGAGACTGTTGAGAAACGTGAGAAGACCAGGTTCCATGCGATGCCCATGGGATTTTATCGTTTTGTACAGCAACGGAAAATAGCTTGTGTATCCTTGTGTACATGTACCTGTGCAGGTCCCTCTTTGAAAATGTGCAGGTTGAGTTCCATCACAAGGTGTCTTGGTCTGTGATCGAAGACGGGCAATTAGAATTAGAATGTAGCAACACAAACAGCAGCATCATTGGCAATACCAAAAGACAATCCAAAAAAAGAGAGAAAGGAATAGAAGAGGAATAGAAGAAGAATAGAATAGGAAGAGAAAGAAGACGAAGAGAAAAGAAGAAGGAGAGGAAGAATAGAAATAGAAGAATAGAAATAGAAGAATAGAAATCTTTTAGAATCTATTTCTTCTTTTCTTTGTCTTATCCTTTTGCAGAAAGACGAAAACTTTGACCAAAACAGCGAGGAGAAGCGAACCAACGAGGAGCTGCGTGAGGCCACTCAACTTCGAAACGAAGCTGCCCAAGCTGCTGATGAGGCAACGACAACGTCAAGAGATGTACAAAAGAATGTGAAAAAAGACATGGAACAGTAGAGACACGCTGCATAGAAATGCACAGAGATGCTTTCTGTTTTTGTTTCAATGTCTTCATTTTGTCAAGTGGCATCTCTTTGAGAGCCTGGAGGCGCTTTCTTTACGCATCAAGTTGGCCAGAGAAGACCAGGACTTGTCAGCACGGCAGGCTTTCTTGGTGGCTGCAGAGCAACAGGCGCCCGGAAGTTGCCCAGTCTGCGGTTTCTTTTGTGTTCTGAAACCAGTTGCCTTGTCTCAACTGGGTGCCTTCGAAAATTCGCATGAGTCGCATGTTTCCAAATGTTTCGCTCCGGAGAAGTGATACCGCTATTGGCTCAGGCTGCAGAAAAGCTGGAATCGGCATCGATTGAACTGGACAGGGCAAGAACCTTGACTCAGAAGCTCAACCAAGATAAGGCAAGAGTTGTGACTCTGGATATTATTTGTGGATGTTTCTCGTTCTCGTAACATAGATTCTTTCAAGTGCAGGCAGAGGCCTTCAATGAGTTGTCAGAAGCAAAGAGAGTATCGGTACGAGCTCGGGAAGAACGGGAGCTAGCTCACCAGCAGTCTATGGAAGCGGAGAATTTTGGCAAATGAATTGAATGATTGGGCTGGAGTGGGCTGGAGTGGGCCGGTGAATTAGCGGAGTCAATGGCGTTCTTGGCTCATTGTCGTTTCACACCTCTCCTGAGGATGGCAGCCTATGAGGCCATGAAGGCATGCAAAGCGGCGGAAGATGATAGGACGAAGGTGAGCAGATGGTTCAAAGATGCATTGCACCGGATTCCAAGTGTATTCCAATCGGATGCTTTGTTTCAAGTTGTGAAGAAACTGCTTTCAGGTCGAGCATGCACTTCTTTTGGTAACAGAAGATCTGGAAAAGGCAGCGCGACAACATCGAGAAGGGCAAGACCTCGCTCTGAAGGGTGAATCCTCTTTGCGCCAAATGCAAGCAATTGAAGCGCAGGCGGCCAGGGTGCTACTGGACTTATGATCTCTACGCCTCTCCTATGAATAAGCAGTTTGATGCGAATGGAAACACAGAAGTGATTGGATGAGATATGCATGGGTTGCATGACGCAAGCATTTGCATGTAGAAGTATTTGCGGAATTCTGCAGTCGAGCAGTGAGCAGCGCAGATCACACAATTTCTTTCTTTCTCCTGAGATGGAATGCCAATTTTGTGGAGGGTAAGACAAAGGTAGCCATGAGATGAGACTCCAAGGGGTCCGAGACACTGATCAATATGATGCGCACGAACTTAATTCAAAGCAGATCTTGCTCGATTGAGGTGGCTCAATATAGCGAGGAAAATCGGCGTTTGTCCCAAGCCTCTTGCAGGCATCAGAGATTCAGACCTTACTAAAGCCTCCCATAGGAGACCTTGCCATTACAAACATTTTTACGTCCAAGAGACGCGCGCTGATCAGCATCGGATGGGTTTTTGGTTGGCGGAGTAGACTCAAGGAGAAGCATTTCCGCAATCCTTCTTACAACCCTTCATATTCAATCTTAAATCAAAAAACGGTTGTAAGGCTTGTGCACTGTACACTTCTTTTCTTCTCTCAATGTGTGAGGTTCTAGCCAGCGAGAGAGCAGCATGCACTGAGTATCGCACCGAGAAGGTTGGGAGTTGCAGATCACACTTTCAGGGAGGCGAAGCAAAGGCATACAGCCAGGTACACACGTCTCATTTCCGAAACATCCTTTTCTATCATTTTGCACTGACTCAAGTATTGATAAAGAAGAATGGAATCAGATTCTTATAATCACAAAGTTTGGAGTGCTGTTTTCCTTTGGGGCCTGCGTTGGCACACAGCTAAACCCCCTGACCCATAATCGCTTCCTTGCCAAGATTCGTTGACCACATATGAATGAGCTGTGCTACGAAATGGCGTTTCCCTTCTGCTGCAATGGCATTGGCTGAGCAAACTCAATTGGAGTCGCTGGCAGGAAAGGATGCAGCTTGAACTCCGTGATCTGAGCCGTCTCACCCGTTTTGCGTCTCCGCGGACACGTTGAGAACGAGAAAAGGAACTCGGGGATTTGCAGTTTGGAAAGACACTCTGTTGATCTCCGTAGTAGCTCTGTTTCTCAGAAGTTGGAGTGTTACTGGAAATTTGGAGAAGTTTTTGGAGATGTTTCGAGTCTTTCCTCCGCTTTTCTTTACAGGCAGCAGCGCAGCGAATTGGCAGCGAACGCCTCAGCTCAACTACCGACCTTTTCCCCTGGAGACCTAGACCTGGGGAAAGCGATGACACCATCAGGGAACCCACGGAATGCCTCACGGAATGCCCCATGGAACGCCCCATGGAACGGCCTCAAAGTCAAATGTTTGCCATGCTCTCTGCTCTTTGTGCTGGCAGGCTGGGCGCATGAGCTGCAGAAGCGCTCAGTACCATGCCTATTGGAACAGCAGGAGGCACTGTGGGGATGTCCCATTGGAATGCCACGCATGTATGACGAATGAGGTACACCAGCAATGAAAGGAAATCAAGCCGACACATTGCCGAACACTTTATCAATGCATCAGACTTGTCATGACGTTGAAAAGCCATGCTCACTAGGTTCTCAAGACATTTTGACAAAACGTGATGTATTGTGCAAACAAAGGGTGGGGAGTGGTCATACCAGTTGTACCCTGAACGGAAAAAAAGTCTCGCACTGATGCGAAACACCTGCCTGGAGCATTGGCTCGCTTTTCAGTGCCTTTGAAACACTAGATTTTTTAGATTGATTTTAAGCAGCTTAATTCAGTTTTGTTGTTTTGATTTATGTTTCGAGATGCTTTGGAAAAGGGGCAAACAACGTGCAGGTGGAGCGCTGCTATGCAGCACCACCAGATGGGGATCAACTTCGATGCGGTCCCGCCGTGGATGCTTACGTGCTCCAATATGTTTCATTTTGACAATCAAACCGTGATGCCGACGAAAGCAATGCACCAAGTTCTTGAAGTAGGATCTTGCTGACTTTTCATGCAGGTTTTTTTCTATGCCTCTTATTCTCGCCATTTGCATGGCAGGGATGACAGAACACATGTCATGTCAACAATCTTGGAGCTCAGGTACGGTGCGCAAAGGCGTGAGAGGTATCCGACAGCGACTATCAGCATCCACAAAATAGCATGCAAAATGGTGTTCCAACTGAGTAACTGATCGCTGTTCAAAACCTTGTTGTGAGCAACTTCCGCCACCAAGCCTTTATCATTTCTCTCAGATAGAAAAACAGCGCCTTAAGAGCACTGAAAAAAGCGCCAAATCGAAGTGCCGCTGTGTCCAGTTCGGAGTCTCTTTGGCACACAAGAAGAAACTTAAGCTGATCGGATCTTGAGTCTACTTAGTCTACGGACTACCATTCATGGCAGACCGAGCTTCAAGGGATATGATACGTTGCCTGCTTTGCAGTGCTTTGCATTGGAGTTTCTGGCTCTTAAATCGCTGCCTGTGAAAGCCTCGTGAAGCTGGCAGACTTCAGGAGCGGGAGACATGCTGTTTGCAAAACATATGGATTCATTTGGGACAGCCCAATGTGTCCTGGATTCAATCGGCCACACGGGTGCACTTTGGCTTGTCTTACAACATTGATTCGCGTCATTGCTTGCTTTGTGCTCGGTTTGCAGGACCGGATTTGTATGGATTTGTAGGGTTGCAAGCCCAGCCGGGATGGAGCCACGGAGTACCACGGGGCAGTTGGGAACCACTACAGTCCGCAGTTGATCCTTGGGTGTTTCCAATTCATTTCAGCTTTGTTGGATATATGTCATGTATGAATATGTATGAAATATATATGTGGAATATACATTTTGCTATGCCAAAAAAGGCAACTTTGCAACCTCACAAGGGCATATTGAGCAGACAAGACCATTCCGAAATAGTCCGCTGTTCCTCGCAGCTGACTTCAGCTCAAAGTTCCCAAGTACCTCAGAGCTTCTCTCCTTCGAGCCGGTTGGGGCCTATGCTCAGCTTGTTCGCTTTATCGCTTTCCGATTTGCTCAGTCGCCCATAACTCGGAGTCAACTTCTACCACATCACATTGCATTTTTTTGGCGCTGACTGACTCTAGGAATCTCTAGGGATCTCTAGGGATTCTGCGTCATTTCCATATTTTGGCATTTCTGGTGCCGTGGACTTGTTGTTTTCCTGAGGCCTTTGAAGCACTTCAAATGGTGATCTTTCCAGGCTCCTTTTAAGTGTCAAGTCACACAGCGCTGCAAAAACATCAAACAATTCAGTGCTCTATCAATTGTTTCTCAGAAACTTCAAACATGCAGGTTCCTTCAATCTCTGCTGGTGAAGGAGTCAATACAACTTCGAGTATGCTGCAAGCATATATATCGAACTTTTACGGCGAGACCCTTTGTCCTGCCACCCATCAAGACCTCAGCAGCAACAAGCAACCCCAACCCTGAAACCTAAACCATCCTAAACCATCAAATTCTCCAAAACCCTCAACCGATCCTAAATCTACGAACCTACCCTAAAGTAGACATCACTGTGGCATTTCTGTTTGGGCAAATGACGCAGCTGAATTTTGGGAAATGCTCCTTGAAATCGTCAAATCTGTGGATACTTTTTCGGCAGGTGCCGGCTGGCGTGTCCTGCTTGCTGGATTCTCAGATGGACTGGGCACGACATGGCACAGCGTGGCACCAAGTGGCGCCACATTTTATCTTGGCACAGCTGAGTCACAGCTGTCCTGAAGAACATCTTTTTGGTGCAGTTGCCATCTTCCCAGGTGCCAGTCGTATCAGTCTTCGCCGGAAACAAGGACTTTGAGTGGCATGGAGACTGCACGGATAAATTCCGAGACTCGGCCTGCTTCAGTCCACGATCATGACCACCACCTCCGAAACGAATTCGGATTCAAGGGAGAAGATCAGAGAAGCAAGATGAAGGTGATGAAGTAAGGACAACTTGGACGTGCGTCACTGTCCGCAGTTGACAATCGAACTTGAGGTTTTCCGCAGAAGTTCCCATCGAAGGGCGACCCTCAGTACTACAATGGCATCACGATCAACAGAACATGCTACAAGAATACAACCTGGGACCGTTCCTTATCTGCTCTTCCTTGCTTCCTTGTCCTGTGTGATCGAAGACATTGATTTGATCAGAGTGCAGCCGGGTTACTATGCTCTCTCTTTGCATCCAAGGCTACGAAATTGGCAATCCAGTTTTCTTCATTGGTGACTGGGGTGGTCGGGCACCAAGGTCTGAACATTTGAATCCTGACCCTTGGACATCCTTGGACCCTTTGTTTCTTCGGCTCATTGCTTGACAAGGTCTGAATTGGGGCATTGGTCCTGTGCCCGCTGATCACACCAAGACGCACGACCCTTTCAAGCGTCGCATCTTAGCTCCAGATGCACCCAACTTCCAGCAAGTGGGCCACAGTTCTTCCTCCCGTTTTTCCATTCATTGAATTGAATTCACTCCTTGAGACTCCTTGCCTGAAAACATCATGGGTTGCAAAACATGGATTGGCACTGGAAGGCGGTGTCACCTCTGAGGCGGCTACAATTGGGCAGTTGATCACAATGCACAGTGGCGAGTCTCGGGAGCCTTCAATGCCCGTGGCAAATACAGAAACCCTGACTACGAATCTTGGGCGAACACTTTGAACTGCTTGGAGTTTAATGAAAAATGATTTACTTCTCCAGAATCATTTTATGAACCAAACGTGTCGATCCTCGCAGCATGAGAGGAATGGAGAGTCTCATAAGCCATGAGAAAGGGTGGGAATTTACTTTCAGCTAGTTGTGTGGCCAAGGTTATCAATGTCGGTGACAATTTCTACTGGGGTGGAGTAGACTGCCATTGTGGCAATATGTATTCCCGCTGCGACACCAAGCAGTGGAAGTGGATCTACGAGGAGATGTGGAAGGCACAGAAACAGAAGCTCTTTGAGTCTTTGTGAAAAGACACTTTGCCTCTTTACACAATTTTTACACATCCTAAATTTGCCTTCACCAGCTCAAGATTTACACAAGTCCAATGACCAATGTCAAGGCCACTCTTTCTCGGCATCGCTTCATACTCTGGTTTACATGTCAGCCACAAACATGCGCATAGCACGTGCATATATGAGAATCACGAAAGCTAGTGGTAGATAGCTCGACCTTGTGCGTGAAGTCTCACTCGTTGACCCCCCCTCCCCAACCATCGGGCTCAACTCGCCCAGGTTTCTGTGATGGAAGGATTTTGGTTTTGCTCGACTCTTCTTCCCTCCGTTCCTTTAGAACAAAAAGCTGCTATAGAGTCAAGATTATTTCGTCAGCTAATACAAAAAGCTTATTTGAGGATATCAGCATGTTGCGGTGCTCGCATCGGTTTCACTAATAGCGATGCTTGCATTTGTTGAACAATAAGATGAACTATTTGACTTGTTGTGATCGGCAGATCCAATGTCAACCAGTCAGCCAGCAGAGACACAGTACTTGTTCTGCATTCCAGGGGAGTGACGCTCAAACACGAGGTTGGTACTTATATAATTATTCATGGCTTTGATCCAATAGCATGTACACACAGTTCGCCCATGCTTGCCCCATACCCTCCCCTCTTCCTGCTATGACAAACACAGGGCGGCTTGATGCTTAGCTTTCGCCCACCCCCCCACGGGCCCCAAGTTATGTATAACAAACATTTGGTTTTGTATAACATGCCTGGTATGTAGATATACATATCCATACGAATATACATCCGTATCTATATACATTCAATATTACTGCATAAATAACCCACTCAAATCGCGAGTGCAAAAGAAACCATGCAGATCATTGCAGCGCAGGGCGAAGGAATTGACGGCAAGCAATGGCTTGGAGTGCTGGGTAACCACGACTGGGGGGGCTGGCAATTCAACAAGGGTTGGGTCTGGGACTCAGAGAAAGGGAAGCTTGATTTCTTTGCAGCAAATTGTACGTCTATGATATCTTATCATTTTTTGTCGAATATTTTGAAACAAATCGGCATTGCACATTCTTTCAACATATACTGCAGACGTAAATATGAATAAACAAATAAATAAATGAATAAATAAATAAATAGATAAATAAATAAATAGATATATAATAAATAAATATTTTAGAAAATATATATACATAATTGTACATATCTATCAATCTATCTCTGCTTTTGTGCATTTTTTTTGTGCACTTTTTTTTCTGTTTCGAGGACCAGGTCATTGCATACAGCTGGGGTGGCCTCCCAGAGTCCACGGGTCGCTGGCTGCAGCCGGCCATCTACTGGGCTGCACCTGTCCGCTTGGAAGCTCAGTGGGAGCAGGGCCGGTGGATTCCTATGGACTCCTACGGAATCCTATGGATTCTGATGTGAGAATGAGTAACAAAAATTCGTGATTATATATGATCATAATTCTTATTTATGTTCTGAAAAATGAGTAGTCTCAAAAGCGCAATTTTTTCAATTCGGTACATTGCAGTTTGAGGGCACGTAGAATCATGTACTGTATGTTCCGAGGCAAGCAATACACTACGCATCTCATGCTGTTCGAATCTAGCACCCTTTCCGAATATGATCCAGCGTAAAAGTACAATGCCACTTTTAATATCATCACCTTGTCTGATTCAACACTATACAGCTTGCAGAATGGATGGCAGCATCGCAGAAACAACAGGTTGTGTTTTCTGCAAACCAACACACTATGGCTAAGAAGGTACTTCTACATCTTCAACAAATTCTTCATCGCTAGCTCCAGAAGAGCTTGCACTCATCAAACAGAGAAGATCACAGTCCTCCATTGACAAACCCAAAATCTCACACTGAGAATTGCGGCAATGAAAGAATTGATGGAACTTTCCTTCAATGCTGAAAATTGCACTTTCCTCCGGAACTCATTGGAGACTCTCTGCCTTCCTTTATTCTCTCATCCTCTCCTCGCTTTATCCTTCTCCACCCGTGACATTACCCTTGATAGATCCGTTCATGCTTCCGATGTCATTTTTCGACCTAAGCCTTTCGTTGCCAAGAAACCATTCCCTCCGACAATACTACAGTATACATCTCATTAAATCACTTCCCTCTCTCCCAAACTTAGACGTGAACCATGGCCCTCGCAAACAACAGGGAAAATTCCTCAAGCGTTGAGAAAAAGACATTAATCATTCAAAAATTATCTGAAGACCATCAAGGCCGTTGTTCTGACCATCCAAATACTCTTGAGAGAATCAGATTTCAATTAGCAATGGGTCGAAACATCGTTAGTAGTCGGTTTTGGTGGACAGCTTGCATATGATGAGTGAGGAACGGTTATATCCTACAGGATGCACATATGCATGCAGACTTGAATGTTTAGGTGTATTTCACTTTGTTCTATGCAGTGTGCTGCATCAACAAAAGGTGCATCTTGACATTGACTTATCATGGTATGACATGCTGAAGGCCTCGACAGTTTTGCATCACCTTTTTCATCCTTTTTCCTTTCTTTGTTGCTTTGTGCTCAGATTACCCCGGCTTCAACGTCGACTGGCTGTTTGTTGACAGCAATATCTTTGATGTGAGGCTTGTGCTTGACTCTCTAGCATATTACAATGAAATTGTATAATGGTATTGGATGTGAGTATGAACCTCTTGAGTCGGTCTCATGTTAAGACACGGGTTCTTTGGGGTCGCAGTGCTCTTGACCAGGGAAAGCCCATGGTGGGATCCGGAGCACAACATTTGTGGTGCACAGCACAGCGGAACCTATGCAGGCTGGTGCATAACTGTGAGCTCTGTGTCATGTGTTTGACCAAGTGGTCAAGTGGTGGCAAACAACAGTAAGTATCCGGTTCCCAGGTTCCCTGCAGGCATTTTTCGAGATTTCAAAGGGTTTGTTCTGGTGATTCTCTGCAGCCCTGTAGCGAAAAAGTATGTCACAAGTAGTTGACGGGCAATCTGTGTTTCGTGCTTCCAGTGATGAAGTTTGATCACTGCCTTGCAGCTTAACAAAACTGCAATGGACCTCATGGCGATTCTCCATGTCTTTGACAGAAAGGAAACAACATCGGTGTACAGGTAGCATCGGATCACAAACTGCTGTCTCTCTCTACTATTCCTTTTCCCAATTCCTGCTTTTGTTTTTTCAGACTTTTCAGTGGGTTTCATTTATCTTACTTATGTAAAAAGAATAGTCAGGCTGGGGACATTTTGGTTCAGCTATTCCATTTTGATACCTCAGGTGTACACAAATACTGTTCAAACACAGAGCATTCAATACTGTTACTGTATTGGTTAGTGTATTTTGCATGATTCAGTCCATGCATTGAGATTCTTTTGAAATAGAACATCGAAAGGAACAAGAACATGGAAACAGACTTTGAGTCGTCTAAGAGTTCCGAGTGTTGTCAGGTGCAGGATGTGGACATTCTGGGCCATACTCCGTTTATGATTGCTCCAAGTGGTTCGGGGGCCTTTGGGACCGTCAGTCAGGCGCGGCCGTCATTTTTCTCGATGATGGAAAGCAATCTGTATTGGAATGCACAGACATACACGCAAAAACAGAACACAATTAATGTTGAATCAAGGTACAATCAGTATAGTCCAAATTTGTGAGACTGACTTGATGCAGGAATTTTTTTCACATTTTGTCCTTGCCTGCATTCATGGATTTGCCTCATCAGTCCGTCTCGTCCAGGATGGCTTGATGCAAAGCTCAAGGAATCGGTTGAGACCAACGTGGACTGGCAGTTTGTGGTCACCCACTTCCCTGCATGGTGGGGCGAGGACGGAATCCTTTAGATCTACTCATTCATTTTAGGATTTTTATTCATTTCATTCATTTTACTTGCTTTTGTTCCATATGCTGTGAACTTCAGCTTTGCACGAGTTCAACCCCCTGACAATCTCCTTTCAAGAGATAAGACTTCTCAAACAGCCAATCAATCTCAACATATCTCAACCCGTGCAGGCGAGCTGGAAGCATTTGGCTTGGCAGTATGGCATTGACATGTTTGTGACTGGACATGTCCATCGTCAAGATGTCTTGGAGCAGTGGGATTGGAGGAATCAGTTCAAGCCTACAGCATCTTGGCTGTTCATAACTTCATTTTTCACATTTTTCACAGAGCCTTTGGATTGGTGCTGTTTCAAACGTGCCGAGGGGTTCGTCAGCTAACAAGGCAGGCTTTTTGTAGCATCTGATGGACCAGCACCAAGGTCACAATCATTACCGGCGGAGGTGGTGGCATCACATCAGAGTTTTGGCCGGACCCCAACGGTAATGATGACCAGTATGGCTGCTTGTCTGTGAGGGTGAAAACACGCTGGAAACTCCTAAAGAGTTGTCGTACAACAATGTCATACAGTCATTCTGAGGGGGGATCCTTTCCGAAGCCTGAGAAAATATCAGAAGGGAAATGCAATTAATGCAATTTTGCAGCTTGGGTTGTATCTTTGTCCCAAGGCCTTAGGCAGTTGTCGGATTTTGCAGTTGGGACACGGGCTATGCAGGTCTTAGAATTGAACCTTCTTCCTGATAGCACCGAGCGTGGAACTATTCTGGGCACCATACTTTTGCTGAGAGCAGTTGCACATGTTGCACATCATCGGGCAAAATTTGGTACAAAGGGGTTTGTTTGGAACCACTATCAGCACGCTGGCCTGCTCGTAACAAAACAACTTTGGCGTTATAAGATTGAGCAGAGGACTCACAGCCAAGGTTTTGTTGATGCCACCCTGTGGAAAGATAAAGTCAAGGTTCAGGCTGGTTCAAGTACGAGCCCGGTGTCTGTGCATGTCACACCAGACGCTATCATCTTCAGATGCCTGGTGTAAAGAATTTGAAGGAACCTGTTCAATGCTTGAAGAAAATTAGTTTGAAGCTTTTTGTGTTTGCACTCGAGTTTTTCGAGGCCAGGATGCGGTTCGCCATTTTCAGCATTTTGCGTTACCTAGTGGTCTCCGCAGCTTCCCGTGCCAGATGGTCTCCCATGGCGGTCAAGTCCGCAAAACCCACGTCTTCACCAAGAGGGATGCTCAATATAAGCCGAAGGAAATGAAGAAATATTTTTCGATCAAAGAGGAGGATGAAGCCTGGGTTGCTTGGCGAGCATGACCTGGGTGAGTCCCCTGCCACTTGAGACCACTTTTTCTGGAACTCCCCCAGACAAGAGTTAAGAGTTCAACTCCAGTGGATGTCGTCCGCATTTTTTTCCCCAACAGCACCCACATTTTTTCCTAAACAATTCAGACATTCTGTGCCTATAGGTCTCGCACAAGTTGTCCACCTGCATCAATGATTTATGAACATCGACATCTTCATTCAGCATCCGCAAATTCATTCTATATATATATATACATATACATATGTATACATCCTGCATATCTTATCCATAGTTCATCCACAGACACATCACAAAGCATCAGTCAACCTTGCATGGGTCATTGATAGATCTCTCAAAAGTCATCCAGAAATCTCGCATAAGAATTCTCAGGGCATCCTCAAATCTTGCACAAGGTATCCATGGATTTCGCAGAAGCTACTGTATCCACAGACGATTAACACACCCTTCATCCGTGCATAAGAAAGTAGAGGTCATCCATACGCGGGTCACAAGTTGTCCACAATCATTCACAAACTCTGGATAAAGCATGAATAGATCGAATAGATGCATATGCAAGCTGTGAATCGTGCGTTAACATCCAGTCTTAAGATTTGATTTAAAATTTGAATCATCCACTCCAAAGAGCTGACCCATAGATCTTTTATTCATAAAGCCATTTATCCTTCAATGCTGCACAAGTAATCCATAGTTCCAGCATACGTCATGATGAATTCCTGCGTAGTATAGCGTCTCAAAAAGCATCAACAGATGATGCCCCATTGATGCTCTCTGCTATTTCTTGGGCCCGCTCTCAATTCTTCGCACATTTTGTTGCTGGCAATGAATGGCATGGAGAAGTTTGATGAGATGTGACTTAGATAAGGAACGCAAATCTTTTGCGCCGACCCCAGGAAAAAGTCCACAAACAGAAAGAAGAAGCCAAAAAGAAGGCTGAAGCGGAAAAGAAGGCCGAAGAAGCAAAAAAGGCTGCAGAAAAGAAGGCTGAGGCTGGCAGAAGCCTCGAAAAAAAAGAAGTACAAATGATCTGAATCGAATGGTTCCACCTGCAAAGCTTCTTTTTTGCCAAGAAATGCAACAATGCATCAGGCAATATCAAGTGCCCAAGTACAATGATGTTTTGTTCTCTGATAGTTGGGACGGCATTCTACATGCCAAAACATTCAGCTTTGGTGCAGGAGGAAAAGAAGGATAAGAAGGATAAGGACAAGGACTCGATATTGTTCATCACCTGCATCTGCTGCTCAAGGGTTCATTCATGCTGTGAATTCTGTGCTTGGATGGCTGGCTACCACTACTCTACTTCTGTACCTAAATGTCCCAAGATCTGAAGGTCTGCTTCGCCCAAAGGTCCGTGCAAACTCAAAGGTTCATTACATTCTCAAATCCATGAAGTCCATGAAGTGTGTTTTTTTGACGTTTTTCTTTTTGTCGAAGGTTCGTTCCTTCTCAGCTATTCAGTGTCTATTAAGTGGTTCCTTCTCCGTGTTAGGACGTGAGTGTATGAACCAGCTGAGCTTTGCTCCTTGGGCTGCACTGTGTCCAGCTGAACAGCATTCAGCTTTGAGTGCCCCAGTGCCAGTGCCCTGTCTTGCCTGACAGGTTCTTGGCAGTTCCGAATTTCTGAATGCCTTTTCTGTTGTAGGGCTGGAGTCTTGGTGCGATGTGACCCCAAAGAGACACACATCGCTGAACTGCGGCAATCCTTTGCCACCTTGAAACTACGTGCATTGAGGTAAAATGAGGCACCCAACAACGTACTCTTTATGAAAGCAAGACTGCGTTCGCATCTGAAACAAACAGTACAACGTAGTTTCAAATAGTACCAACCATAGATGTCCGAGTGGTCCTTGTGCAAGGCAAGTATTTGGCTCATGGGCCCGAAGAGATCAAACATTGCAATCAAACACCAAGTTAAGTAGGCACGTTTGCCAGGTATGCTGAGCAGCCAAGTGCAAGGCACAAGTCAGCAAGCAAGCAATTATTTTCGGTGCACACCACAAGAAGTATTGTGCTACCAACCCTTCGTGCAGAAAGTGCACGTGCACTCCTGATACTTTCAGACAGAGCCTGAAAAACAGGAGCTCCCAGAAATTCCAAATGCATCCTTCAGTGCCCCCTGCAGCTGGAAGGAATTCTCTATGACTCTGACGGACCAAGATGTCCTTGGGTCGGAACTGCATGAGTTGCTTGCGCTGCGCCGTAGAAAGCAGCGCGCTGCGCGGAACAACTTGTTGCGATGGGCGGCACATGGGATTTGTGATCTGCTCCGGCTGTGTTGGCTATGGCATCATTGGGTTCACAGACACACATGCTGCACATTGCCACACTGCAATGTTGGCAGATCAGATTTTGTAACCGAGGAGAGTAGAGCGTTTCAACTATTGATCGTTCTGAACTCTAGCTCCAACAGAAAGCCGCACAATGTACGCAGAACTTGCGAAGACACATAGATAACATGACTAGCACAGCGTGATGCAAGCAAACCACGTTCTTTTATTGATGTTGATGCCAGGATTGTGAGTAGGTGCTATGCGAGCTTGTTCTTTCTGAGGCCATATTCTTGCTGGCAGAAATCAGAAAAAATGTGATTTCAATAATTTTGTACATGTTCGCACTTCATTGCTAGGCAGTTTCCCTTTCCACTTAGATTCCCTCAATCAAAGCAACGAGAGCAGCTCGTCGGCCCTCGTAGAAGAATTCTTTGTAATTCTAAGATTCTAAGCGAGTGTCTTGGAGAGAATGCATGGCGCATGTACATGTATGCTTGCTGACAGAAGCAACATGGCACATTTTTGCTCAACAAGCAAGCTCGATTGTGCTCATTGCTGCAAGTTGCTTCACATAGGTTCTTGACCCACAGGTTCTTAGCCAAGTTTGTTACCCGTGGAGATTGTGTAAGGCTGTTTTTGTTCCTGATCCTCGTTTTGAAAATCCTCAAGATGCTCCAAGAATATGCCCCAAGATGCTCCAAGAAGATGCTCCAAGTACTGCCTTTGGGATGCTCTAGGTCCAGGCAAAAGATTCTCTCTGTGGCGCACCTCAGGTGACATCTGAGGGACAAAACGTCTCAAGCGACGCTGCGGATTTCGCTCAGGGGAAACTCAGCTGCCGGTGACATGGCGCTGTCGGTGGTGTTTGAAGTTTCAGATAGGTTTGTTTCCTTTGTTTCCTGATCTTGAAACCATCACCTCTTTGTGGATTTTCATCGCCAGAGCAACAATATAGACTGGCACTCTCAAATCGTTGCCTAAGTGTGCGTTTGATGACGAACAGAAAACTGTTGAACCTGTTCAGACAGTTGGAATGCACGAACTTCAGCCTTTGGCTTCAGCAACAGAAATCAATCGAGGCATTTGTCTTAGGAGTTCTTAGCCATGAGAGGTTTCGCCCTAACCGTTTGCCTGCTGGCAAGTGTGGCTGTAGTTTCTGCGCAGAGCCCATTTGGTTTTCGAGGGCACAGGTGAGCGCGTCAGTGACCAGACTGGGACTCTGGACTGTGTGCGGCCATACCACCGATGTTGCTTAGTGACAGCTGCTGGACATGACTCTTCCACACTCCTTCCATCTCCTTCCCGGCTTCTGTTTCAGGTATGATCCATTTTCTGATTTTAACCCCTTTGCAAATGCTGGAAGTTACAGTCGCTACGCTCATGCGCTGGAGGAGCTTGACATCCAACATTGCTTTTCTATTGTCGTTGTCATGGTGCTCCGTATTGATGCGATCTCCTGGATTGAACTAAAAACACAAGAAACTTGCAGGATTCATTGTCACAAGAATTTCTGCTCGAGAGGAGCCATTCCTTCCACCGTGCCCGAAGTATCGTCCAATAGAAGTTGGCGACTGGCACGAAGTTGCGACACCTTCTGGAGGCCAGGTGCAAGAAACAAATGCAGTCAGAAAATGCACTAGGTTGTCCAACATAATTGGCGTCAGATGTTATTTGTTCATGATATATATATATATAGTATAGTCTCGTCCTACTTCTGCTTGGATTCTTTGTCCTTTGTTTCCCGACCCTGCTCTGCTGTCAAGCTAATTACTTGACTTGAGTTGTGTATGTTCTACTCAACACGGGATTGGGACTTGCGAGGGCGAACAGTCTCTGAAAATTCCAAAGCTGCGCAAAGTTGTAACAGGATCCGATATCGTCCCGCTTGAGGTGCTTACCTTATGCACACAAAGCTTCCATGGGTTCGACCCAGTGATCGACAAGCTCAAATTTCTTCAGATGGACAGTCCATTGAGATCATTGCTCTTCGGCCGGTCACTCGATGCATTGAACTTCTATGCTGAAGCAACGTAAATGCGCTGCATCAACCGGACGAATGCGGAAGTGCCATGAAATTTTTAAACGGCGGGACCAACAACCCGAAAGGTTTTTCACAGCAAAGCTGTGTGTTCTGTGGCAATTTCGAGCTGACGTGATCGTACCTCTTGCAGCCATTCAATACGTGTACATACAAATGGAGCATAAACTGTCTTCGATCGTGACTTGAAAGTATCAACTTAGCCGCATGGTGAAAATGATACAAAAGGATATCTTTAGGATATCTTCTATGTTGGTTTTTGAATGTCTTTGACCTTTTGAATCCTTTTGAAGTCGCCTGTCCAACGTGCTCTGCAACCTGTTCAAGGTGCCGACCCGTGGACGCGTGCGAGCACCCGAATGTTTGCCTCGGGATGCAAGGCTGAGTCAAGATGCATGGCTGCAGCGATTCAAATGTTTTCTAAAACATATATAAATAGTCAGATATATAGATAGGATATATATATATAGATAGTATATGATGAGAAGTTTGCAAACATAGTACAGTAGAATTAAATAGTCAAAATATAGATTGGTATAAATGGTGCCTTGTAAAGTGTCATTTCAAAGTCAGTTCACTTGGCTCTCAGGAGACGCATGACAGAAGTAGCTGAAAGTAAAGGGGAAAAATGCCGCCTTCCAGTTTTTGTCAGAGCTATTATGCACTAATGTAGGAACATCACACTGTCTTGACGGGAAGAACCCAGCGGCACTCTTTTTCTTTGTTACCCTCTATATACTCTTT